>OZ010577.1:38027445-38142445 GCA_963932145.1 Acanthosepion lycidas | reverse complement strand
GGCTAATGAGACCGGCTTTTACTTGAAAGTTCTTTCGGCAGCTCATTCCTGTAGTGGATTAAGACTTGTTATATTTCTTTCCGACGTCTTCTTTTTCCCTTTAGTTCGGTTGATCTTTTGGATTCGAAGAGTGTTGTTCCTTCACTGACAATGGATCTTCAGAGATTCCTGTCCACTGCACTCTATTCCGAACAGTCGATGCTGATGTTAAATTTTTTTTTTTTTTTTTTAGAACGTTCCTTTAGATCTTCTCTTCTTTGGACCCTCTCTTTTCCCATTTAATTTCTTCGAGTTGAGAGTAGAAAAAAGAAAAATTGCTTTGGTAGCCGGTTATTATCCATTTGCTGCAGATGTCCACTCCAGTTGATTTTTTTTATGCCGATGGCGTCATTGATTGTCATTTTAGTTTGTTCCAGTACGGTAGCTTTTGTTATTCTCTATGCCCAAATAATGCTCAAGATAACTTAAAAACAACGCAGGTGAAATCTTTCAGGGAATTTCAGATCTTCTCAATAAGTTACCCGGGTCACTGAGGCATACAGGAGAGATGCATTTTACACTAACATGCATTTTACACTAACATGCATTTTACACTAACATTTTGAAGTCTGTTCTGACGTCATGATTTTGCAAGATTCTATTTCGAAGGCGATCAAATGTTGATTCTGCACATTTGAGATTGTGTTGTATCTCATCTTGAATATACCAAATAAATATTAATATAGAGATTTTTCTAAATTATTGCCGAATCTGGTGCAGTAGATTCTAGCTTTTTTTTTAAGCATGTTACGTGCCATGCGTGATACACGCTTAGGCGATCATGTAACTTTCGATACATAATTGTCGAGGCAGATTTTTTTCCTGCAGTAGATTGTTGTTTATTTCTGCGGTAGACTAGTTGTCATCCAAGGCTACACAACCCGGTCTGGCCTGCTATTTACCCATAGCTGGCGGGGAAATAAGTGGATTCATACATTTCTCAAGGGTATTAGCACGTAAGTGAATGTAATGGATTCGAGTGGAATTCTAACTCGGCTCTCCGATTCCTCAATCTGAGCCGCTAAGTATATGGACTCTCAAATTATTCTATTGTTATTCGTTTCCATCTCTGTCTCTATGCGAGAGTTGCTGTTCGAAGTAAACATCTTCACATTCAAACAAAGGCACAAGTATGACTAAATATATTAGGCCTAATAATTAATGTGCAATTCGAGATATTTCAACAACATCAAAATTAGAATACAGTCAAAATAACAGAACATTCGTTCATTCTGTTTCTCAAATGCCAAGTTGATTTCTTATATTACAGAAAAAAAACAGAACCAACATATCTTGACGAAATGAGAGACTCTGTATTCCATACGAACGCGCGTACACACCCACACCCACAAACACACACACACACACATATATATATATATATATATATATATATATATATAGATAGATAGATAGATAGATAGATAGATAGATAGATAGATAGATATGTATTCACGTAACACCTTGGTCGATATGTGAAAAATATGACGTTTTAGTAATATCTCGCTAAGGAGTGTGTGGTACTATAGGGAATTGCATAAAATCCATGCCAAGTGTTTGGTCTACGCCTTACAAATGAAATTGTGGAGACGAAATTCTTCTGGCGTTTTCAATGTCTTTATTAGCAAGATGTCATTGTAGCCGAGTGTTCAAGCCTAGAGACGTTGTCTAACTACAAATCACGCCAGATTATGTCTCCCTCTCCAAGAATCTTTAACTAATTTAGCTTAACACAACTGTAGTATTTAACACAGTTATGGCTCTGTGTATGAAACATGTACCTGAGTAGGCCTCTGTATCAGGGATTAGCTAGTCACGTGAAGAGACTGCCATATTAGGAAACGATATATGTGTACTTACGTATGTAAAAATAATTCTTGATGTATCGAATTGAATTAGTCTCTGTATGGAAATATTTACACGGAAAAGTAGGTCTAAATAAGTAAAGGTTTTATGTACCTAGCTTTATATAAAACAAATCCTTTAAATTTATTAACAGACACGTGACTTCTTGACTTTATATAGACCTTTCATTACAAATCACACTCATTTGATTAACAGTATAGTCGTTAATAAAAGTGAATTACTTTCCTTACAAAAAATTACTTTGCTTACGGTTGGATACTAAACTGTGTAGATATGAAAAATTTCTGGAGATCTATGACGAAAGAAGTTCTGCTTAATTGCACAATTCAGACTTGCCTGATCAATTGGTTCTCTCTAGCTTACTTAATTAGATGTAACGGTAGCTCTTCTGTCAAAGGGACGTAGATACGAATCCTGCCAGTAAACGTAAGTTGTTTTTTTTTTTAAAAAAAGATGTTTCGAATATTCAGGCCGGTAGACGAAAATAAATATACTGTTTAATAAATAAAACGAATCGTCTACTCAAACACGAGTATCCAATAAAATATTGTTGAAAGTGATAAAATGATTGAGTATATATATATATATATATATATATATATATATATATATATATATATATATATATATATGCGTGTGTTTGTGTTTGTGTATGTGCGTGTGTGCATGTGTGTGTGTGTATTCTCTGTTTATACGTTATTTTTATAGATTCAAATATTTAAGTAAATGCTCTGTTTATAATAAACAGTATTAATAACATTTACTGGCCTGAATGTCAGAGAAATCTCAAAGAAAATATCTGTTCTTCGGTAGGAAGCGAATCTGTATCCTACACGGAATCGTCATATAACCTAACGTGCTATACCATTTAGTTATAGATGAAGCGTCTGGTTAGCATGGTTAAATTACTGTTTTTAAAATACAAATGTCCCATGATTTCTCTCGAACGCTCATATCTGCTTGAAGCGTATCTTAACGTAAACAAATGACATCATATCTTATGAAATCGACTAAGTCCGATAGTTATTTAAATATATTTTCTGTTTATACGTAAAGGATAGATGTTCGATTCTTGTCGGAGGACACATATTTTTTATGAGATTTCTCGTACATTCAGGCCGGTAAATGTTGTTAATACGTTTTATTATAAACAGAGCGTAAACTTAAATATTTGTAAATAAAGTTTTCTGTTCAGAATTCCACGTAAATTAGTGCCAGTTTGTGAGAATCAAACAGCACGTTACTCGTTTGCCCACTTCAAATCAGTCAAATTCGTCCTGGCACAAGGCCATTAGTATAGGGTTCTCAGTGAAAACTGAACTCGCTCCATAAATGTAATGATCAAATAGACTAGCGTGTTGGTCTTCAGTGAACACCGAGGTGCCCAGTAAATATTTACAGATTCACAGCATTAGAATGTTGTTTAGCGTACTGACTTCAGTTCTCACTTCATAACTTGGTTTTCTGACTCAATGCTAATCTTAGTCACTCTAAGTAAATATTTAGATGTCCGCAGTAGAATTAACATTAGCCAGCTAACTTAGCAGACGCTGATTAAGAGATGACTCATTGATTCTTAATAAGTTTCCTGTGTTTGAGACTGTGCGCCAGAGTATTTTAATTTTAATAAGGATCCATATTATTTTCGCTTGAGGCGGGTTTAAGCTAGTGGTTGCGAAAGATTATTAAAACAGGGCTATTATTGTGCCTCTGTTATAAGATCATTCAAAATGAGTTTCTAGAAAGGGCAACGAACTTCATCAATGTTATATTCCGTACTAAAAGAATAAGCACATAACATGAGGTGGATACTAGAAGAAAGGTTTATTGTACGCAAGTAAAATATAAAATACGTTACAGTTATACACACAGGTCAATCTAATAATGAGTGCCGCTAATTGGAAGGTCAGACGTGCTTGCGTCACTCTCTCTCTCTCTCTCTCTCTCTCTCACGTAGACGGTTGACTTTATAGGTACTTACTACCTATATTGTAATCATTCATAGGGGGTGACTGGTTATTCCATTGCCGCAGTTAACGATGTCTATTTCAGGACGATAACTTCAGAAGAACAATTCGAGTTCGATCTAGGCACATTAGTGTTTAGTTTCTCCCGTGTTTCTTCTGACTTAATTTCAACAGACTGAAGAAAATTATACAAATATATATCATATGCATCTATCATTTGAAACCGCGTCGTTTTGAGTTATGTTCAACACCTTTTAAATAAATATCATCCCTTTTGTTTATGTCTGTCTATATTTCTGAGATGTGGTATTGTAATTTTTTACATTGTTTGGGCTGGTATCGTATTGGTGTGCGAGGAGGCGATAGGGACGCGACGTTTTTACCAAGGAGGCCAAAGCTAAAAGAGGTTTTATAGTCACTGAAACCCAGGGAAATATATTGCTGACTGAATAATGATATGTTATATTGATACGATTAAATATTTTGTAAATTCTATATTATAAATGACGAACAGATTCTCTGTCCGTCAAACACTGTCTGCGTGTAACTTGGCTCATATCGAATGTATATGCTTTACGTTTGTGTTGTGTATAATTGATTTACTAATGTGTTTGTAATATTTAAATTACAATAAGCGGACAGTCACAGAATGACACACAAACAAAGAAATTGACTAAGGTTGAAATAAGATACTGAAATAATAAATTCACCTGTCACGAGTATCTGGCTATATCTCTGAGATAAGGTATTAGGTTGGTGCAAAAATAATATATATATATATATATATATATATAATATATATATATATATATATATATATATATATATATATATATATATCGTGATGGTACCTTAAAGTGGTTTGTTTTTCATTACATATATATATATATATATATATATATATATATATACAAAGAAACGATATTAAAATATTGCTTTTTTCGCGAGTTTCAAGTGGACACTATGTTTCCAATATTTAACTATTTTTATATTTCTTATATTGATATTATATATATATATTTATATATATGCACACACACATATAATATATATATATATATATATATATATATATATATATATATATATATATATATATATATATATATATATATATATATATATATATAACTGTGTGTGTGTGTGTTTGGGCAGTAACCTTTTTCTGAACCATGTATTTTTGAAAAGGTCCGATAAGAAAGCTTTAATTAATCTTAATATTGAATTTTTTCCAACATTCTAACACCTTTTGCAGGGGTAAAGTTTATATATTAGGTTGGTGCAAAAATAATGACGTACTAATGTTGGTTTTTGACGTTAAATATACGTCAAAAAACGACATGATTTTTGCACCAACCTAATATTATGATTACTTACATCAATTGGAAATCTTTATTGCCATATTCATAACGTTTCGGCCGTTGTATGATCCATATATCTTTGAAGTTATAAAAAAAAGCTTTCAATATAATTTTATTTACTATCGAATGTCTTACCGAAAATTTCTATAAAATGTTATTACTATCTGATTTTGTAACGTTTAAGAGATTAACGTTTTTTTTCGCCAATTGTATTAATTTAGAGCTGAACACAGGGTAAGTTTTCTTCTAAAATTTGTGGGAGATTATTTACATTATTTATATTATTCGGTCTGTTGTTATTCGTTGTACGCTCCGGCCTTCTTCAGATGATTGGAATTTCAAACCGAATGCTTTATTTCGTCCAACTGGGTATTTATTCTAGTTCCATGTGCCATGCTTCTTCCGGATGTCTCAGTTGTTTCCCTTTAACTCAACTCTCCAATTTTTGTTCACAACTACTGTGGCCTGGTATTGAATTCACAACACTTTACGTCTAGATACTGGATCTAACAAATGACTTTATCCACTGGGCCAGGTGTCCATGGAAAATCTAACCCGGTGGACGAAATAAAGGGTTCGCCTCGAAATTCCAATAACCTGAAGAAGGCCGGAGCGTACAACGACCGAAACGTTCTGAATATAGCAATGAGAATGAGGATAACAGTCCGAATAATGTAAGTAAGGTCTCACGAAGTTTAGAAAAAAGCTTACTCTGTGTTCAGCAATCTCTATCTATAAAAGGCAGGGTGTGCTTGTGTGTGTGTGTGTGCTTGTGTGTGTGTGCTTGTGTGTGTATGTGTGTGTGTAACGAATGCACGGCCGCAATTTGCACCAAAATTTACATGTACATGCTCCAAGTTAGTGGGAAGCCAAAAACCGACTTTGCATTTCCCAACTCCCATCGATAGTGGAAATAATCGATTTTTCATGCTTCTACAGCACTTTTCATGTAGTTTGCGGCCATTTTCTACTGGCTAGGGTGAGAGCCTATAGCTGGCTGCCAAGAATAGGCAGGAAGATTCTATTGGCCAGCATGAGAGCCAACAGCTGACTGACACGAATGTTAACTAGCATGTTAGCATGCAAAAAAAATCGATAGCTGCATTCGTCACAAGTGGGAAAAATTTAAATCTGCATGGCACTTTACTCCAATTGGCTCATTCGCTTGCTTAAACCCAACGTTGATTCTGATTCCGCAGAACTGGGTTCGATGTGAAAAATTATTTGTTATTAAAATTCGTTTTTCATTCGGTTTTTCCAGTTACGTGTCCTTTTTTAAAGCTGATCGTTTTGTGCTCATTTTGTTTAGTTCTTTTTTCGTAACAGATTTAATGTTTAGTATAGAGCTTAGAAAAATTCGCAGTGTGAGATAGGCAAAAAGTAAGGCATGTAGCAACATCAGCACGGCAAAGGGCACTCCTTTAAAGGCAAGGAATGGCAAAAATATTTTAAGTCAAGTGATAGCGATTTGTGAATCAAGCACGGGCAACGCCGGGCCATGCTGCTAGTAAATTGATAAAATTAGGGAAAAAAAGTTAATCTTTTAAAGGTAACAAAATCAAACAATAATAACATTTTACAGAAATATTCGGAAAGACCTTCGATAATAAATAGAATTATATTGAATGTTTTTTTTTATAATTTTTCGAAATATATTTTATGTATGTCTTTAAAATAATATATACTTGCACACACACAAACGTAGATGTACATACAATTTGAGTGAAATTGAAACTATCATCTGCCGCTTGAGGACCAATTTCCTTTTTTCTCTGGCAATAAAAAACTCGATAACAAGAAAAAAGTGTAAGCCTGTCTTTTTATGTAATTTTCCTGACACATTGTTCATTTAAACTGATTACATTTTTTTAGTAAATGTAATATTTTAAATGGACAACAATTTTAAAATTGAAAAGTGATCATCTAACTGTTAGCGAAGCAACAGGCACCAATCTAGTATTGATCGCATTAATGACGACAGATATTCGTTAATGTCTGTTATGTCCAAGCCGAAGCGATATCACTGGGCGAGACGCAGACGTATATCGAAGCGTAGACACTGTGTGATATGTATCGATCATATAGCAAGTTCATAATTCACCGTGTTAATATGTCTATGCGTATTTTATACAAAAGCATTCATACACATCACCGCAAAAAGCCGCAAGATTATCTTTCAGTGTTATTAATAAGCCTAGTGATTTATTTGTGGGGATGTTGATTGCTGCTGGATGGTAACTTTTATTCTTTTTAAATCGCGTGTTTATTAAAAATCGATTACTTTTCAAGAATCGAAGAAGGTGACGAAAAACAAGATGGCGATATAATTGTACTTTTGATCCTATCTCTTCATTCTGGTTCAATTTTCGAGACCTAGCGTGATGTCAAACTTAACCTTTCGACATCGAAGGACACGAGATGTGTCTGGTTTTATCATCTTTTCTTTGGCAAAGAAACTTTTTATTATAACTTAATGAAGAACCAGTGTCTGATAAAAAAAAAAACAACAAAAAAAAAAACACTTCTTCTTCATTTTCTTCTTCCTTCTATCCTTCCTCTCCTTTTTCTTCTGTTATTATTGAGCAAGGACAGAACGCCAACAGACAGAACCTCTAGCCTGCTAATATAGGAAGTTCAATATTCCCATCATGACACTATCTAATAAGGGTATAACAATCATTCTTTTTATCGATGTTATTATGAAAACATGTATTCGGCATTTTTTAAAAAAATATACCTTTCATGAGGATAGCGGCTCGGACTGAGGAATCGGAGAGCGGAGTTCGAATTCCAGTCGAATCCATTATATTCACTTATTTGCTAATACCCTTGGGAAAAGTATGAATCCTCCAATTCTCTCCTAAGCTATGGGTAAATATCAAGACAGACCGGGTTCTATAGCCTTGCAGAAAGAAATGGCAACCTACTGGGGTAGTCAGTAAGGTATCGAAAGATATATGATCGCCTAAGTGTGTATAACGTATGGCACATTACTGACTGACTGACTATTGCTTTTCATACTATTGCTTGCCAATATCAAGGTCCAAAAGTCCCTTAACGTTGAATTTTGTTTACTGATGGGAAATTTGATCTAGGGCAAAAGTTGTACCAATTGAATTTGGGTCATCAGGAGACAATGGTTATGGTCGAAATAATTTTTATCGATTAAAACTTGAAATAGAACTGAATAAGCGAGTCCCAGCTGTGTAGGTCTGGTCTGTTGGGACTTAGGAATATATATTGATTTGTACGATAATACAAAATGTGGCACAAGGCCAAAAAGGGGATTGTGGAAAAGGATGGTAATCTTGTCTTAATTCTAAATTAGCTAGCCACAAACACTGACCCAAACATTCTAATAATAGTTCTAACACTAAAACAACACATTCTCTCCTAGCTTTTTTACTACATCCACAATAATACCTCAATGTCTCTGTGAATTTCTAACTAGTCCTCCATATGTACATTTCTTTGACTGGTAGGAGGGGACTAAAACAACAATTTAAAAAAAATCCTCAATGAGTATTTACAATATGATTAAATTCTATTTAAATGGAAACAAAACAAAATAATGTTAGTAATACTCCCCTCTCACCGAATCTCTAAATATGGCAGAAACATCAGTTAACTGGACGAAAAATAATGCGGGATTATAATAGTATAAAAAGACATTCATTTATCCCAAACACTCACACAAACACGCACACATTCAGACACAACAACAAATAAGAAATCACACACGCGAAACGAAAGGCATCCCACATCTACCAGAGAACTGACATCACTGACCACCTAACGAGGGAAGGGATAGGAAATTAAAATAAAGAAAAATAGGCCAATGAGCATACATACCCTAGCTAAGTTACCCGGAAAAAGGCAACTAAAGATTCAAACCACGTCTAAACTAGCCTAATATCTAGATGGGTTGCCTCTGATCAACCCAGGAAGGACAAAATCCTGTACCTAACCGGCATCAAAGTGCCACTCCAGGTTAGCCCCTTTTACTCTAAACAGTCGCGCAAGATTTACCTGGTAAGACTTAGGAATGAGGCTAGTCTGAACTTCTATCACAGAAATAAGGATAAAGAAATGAGAGGCCAGCAACGTTCCATCTTGACAAAAAGAAAGTTCCAGGGTTAAAAATAATTAATTACACATAAGGTTGTGTAAGCAATTTTTACTCAGTTCATTCTAGAAAGTAGAGATCGGGCAGTTCCAGCCCGGATGTAGCAGCAACACTTCAAACTTGATCTGATCTGATCTGACTCATCTTTCTGGAACGGTAGAAAGAAACGATTGTTTTCTCAGCATCTTTAGCACTGGATTATATACATGACATTCACTTGAGATCTGGAATGAAAAGTCCCAGTAGAGGTTGAAAGCGAGAGTAATTCCGTTCATCATGACTGGAAAAAAAAAAACAAAAAGCAAAAAACAAAAAACAAAAAAACAAAAAACAAAAAAAAACAAAACGCAGGGTCTGTTCGATGGCGATGAAGTGTTACTAGCTTATTAATGAATGTTACCACATATTTTGTCTCCGATTGGGACGTGAGGACTACGTCAGACTTATTGAATATTTTTTTCTCTATATTAAATATTGTCATACTAAAAGCTGATATGTGGTATTATTTTGTGGAGCAACTAGACATTCGTTAACTCGTAAATTTTAACCACTTTTGCTGTTACACTTCACAGGTTTCACACCATGAACTATTCAGACATTCAATAAATCTGGAAAGGACCATACATTTCAAAATGCCCGAAGAATTTAGCTGTTTATTGTGCATAGTTTAGCTATGGAGCGACCATATCTCACGAATCAGTCATGATCGATCTAGCCTGACAAGCTCGCTAACCATTGCACAACATTGAAGCGCACCGGAGAATATATCTGCCGAACCGCTTCGAAAGAGGAGAAAAAAAATAAAACGAATTCGTGGGACAATATAAGCATTTTATTTTAAAACTTCTGACAACTTATCTAGTTTTCTGCTAAAAAAATTTTACCTACTCAAAATACCTACATGAAAAGAATTTCTTTATTTTATATATGTATATGTGTGACACATATGCACAGAGGAATGCAAATAGCCTTCTGTAATTGTAGAAATATAGTCATTTTCGCGCACCGTTATGAAGACATCAACACACGGAAAAGATATAAAAATGTATGAAGTTATAAACACACACAGGTTCTGAATAACAGTCGCACATACACTTCGTGACAGCCTCTCCCTCAACATGTCGGAGGATGTAAAAATAGAACTAATAATGGTATCGCAATTTTCTGTGTTTTAGCCAAGAGCAGGCTAAAGAGGCGGGATGTGGGAAGGATGTTCCAAATCAATAACTGGATAGGGAAAGAAAAGTGGAAAGAAATATCCGGTGGATTTCGATAGGACAACAATTAACTGGAAACGGAGAGATTTGCTACTTTTTTTATTCTTTTCTATTAAATATTTGTCCTTTTGTCTTTCATTACAGGCATTACAATCCTTTTTGTTTCTTCTCTTGATACCAATTTATCGTTGTGTTCTTCTTCCTCTTCTTCTACATCATTTAAAAATAAACCTTCCTCCTTTCTCTTTGTCTGTTGTCATGTTTGTCATAGGCTATCACTTTGCGATGATTAACGTTCTAAATTAACGCTTTCATCAAAATTGTAATCACATTTTCCATTTTCTCATCATTATCACCAGTATTACTACTACTACTACTACTACAATAATAATAATAATAATAATAATAATAATAATAATAATAATAATAATAATTGATATTACTATTATTAGTAATAGTAGTAGAAGTAGTAGTGGTAATAGTAGTAGTCTTAGCAGCAGCAAATTTAGTAGTAGTAGTATTCACTGGAGATTAAGTGACAAAAAGTTTCCTCAATATTCAAATACTTTTCCTTATGCTGAAGCTGTTTTCATGTGCTTTATAAATTATAATTGTTTTCTCATTTCAAATTAACGCTTTCATCAAAATTATATCCATACATTTTTCATTTTCTCATAATAATAATAATAATAATAATAATAATAATAATAATAATAGTAGTAGTTAACAGAAAAGCGCCATTTAAAAAAAAAAACAAAAAACACAATGTTTGACAATGTTAAACAATGTTTCAACAGAATGTCTGTCTTCTTCAGGTTATACTTAAACATTTTTTCAAGTATAAAAATAAATAAACTTACAAAAAAAAATATTTTTTAAGTTTTTGCATAAATGTTGCTTGTCTTGTAATGGGGAGAAAAACGGCTGCACTGGTAATGAACGCGTGAAAACGAATGAAACACCGCCAGCGTGAAAGGCATGCACCTGAGACGTGCTTAATATGATGGGAATCTTGTTCATCTCCGATATTTCCATTACTAAGAGGAGTTAATCAAACAGCTTAGTATAATTCTTAGGGAACTCTCCTGTCATTCTGTTCATTACTAGGACTGGAAAGTTAATAATTTGCTTACATATCCAACCTGATTTTTTTTTTAAGGGTCGACAGGACGGTAGTGTCTGAATACATTCTCAGAATGTGCACCTGAAAATGTTTTTCGAATATTATAATAATGATAATTAGTAGTAGTGGTAGTAGTAGTTGTATTTGTAGTATTAACTGGGGATTAAATGACAAAATGTTTTATATAGGAATAAAGTGTCAAGTGTCGACAGCGACACTTTATTTTGAACATAGATGGCCAGAGAACAAACACAGGCTATACCATAATTGAGTTAAGTGGTTCACGTGGCCATAGAGGAAAGCATATATGTAGGAAATCGTTGACGACTAATGATCTCTTTTTCTAGTCTATCCTCTATTACAATACGAACCGTTATTCTCTTTTCTCTTCTCTACACTATTCTCCATTCGGAACACTATACGGGTTACTTGTCGAGCGTGTATTATCGAGCAAGTAATGTTAGTGCGAATGTTATTCGAAGGCGTCTGACACCAGCATTATTCAAAGGCGTACTATAGTTGTATCTGCGACTAAAAAGTCTCTACTATAACAAGCATTACGAAAGTGACAACTAGTATTCGTTGACATCGCAAAAAAAATGTATCTTCAATATTTCAAATAATGAAGCTGTTTTCGTGTACAGATAATTTTTTATACTTTCATACCCACCTAGAAATGCGAAACAAAATACTTGATATGATTTCTTGTTTATTGCTACCAGACACAGTCTTCTGCTTTTGACTGGGGATTCTTCTTTTATGTGCCGTGTCCCGTCAGGACGTATGCGATCAAGGCTCTCCACTTCTCCCATATCCCTTGTAACTCTCAATATGTTTTGTCCTTTTGCTACTTCTCCCAAACTACCCTGTTCCGTCGTCCACTTGCACAAGCCTCCATGATATGTCATGCGCTGCTTTCCCTTGTCCCTCTTTCCCTCTATCCGCCCTGTGAGTATCAGGTTCTACAACCAATCTTTTCTCATTACGTATCCCAGAAATTTTAGCTGCCTCTTTCTGGTGTTAAGTATAAGATTCCTCCTTGTTTTCATCCTTTCCAAAACCTCATCGTGGCTCACATTTCGGTCCATGCTCCATGGTAACAAATTTAAAAAATCCAGAGGATGTTTCCTTCTACCAGGACAGATTCTGTAAAATGCATATGCCAATTTCTTGTAAGATAATAAGTGAATTGTATAATATTATTACTAATACCATAAGAATTTAAGAGAAGACCGCCATTGAAAAAAAATAACTTGAAGACAGACATACTGTCGAAATATTATTTTTACAGTGTCAAACAGTGACATACTCAGTTCGTTAATGTCGATCTCTCTGCCTTTGGCGGAGAGGAACCCGGACGAGGCTGTGCCGAAGGGCAGAGTTTCGTCCGTGGAAGTAGACATATCCTGAACCTGTTTATGCGGATTCTAAGGCAATATTTTTGGCCGAGCCTACTGGAGAACCCATGGTAAACCCGGCCTTGTGCCAGATACATCCCTCGTGGTGGGGGGTGGGGCTGTTAAAAATGAACAGTGTCAAACACTGTTTTCTTTTCTTTTCTTAAATCGTTCTCTTCTCTTATCTGTTAAAAATATTAGAAGAGTTACGTCAATCATTTTGCTTCTTACAAGTTATAATGAAGTAATGATGAAAATAACAACTGTCGTGATGCTACGTCAGGCGGGACACTCATGATTGTTGATCTTAACTCATTGGAACGCTTAACATACACGCGTTCTGTCTTGGAGAATTAAGATGAAATACAGTAAATATCCCGCTCAGCCCGACAAAGTTTCTATTAATTTAACTATACTTGGAAATGTCAACTGTTTATTGCTTGACCTTAGGCTGTTCGATAATGGCTGATACTCTGTGAATATCTGTTCATTAACGTGAATAGTGGAAGATCATGACGGCTAGGTGTCGTTAGTGTTTATATTTGAGCTTGAAATATGGGGCAGCCATGGCAATTTGGGGGTCTCATCTCGGGAGTACATCCATTCAGATGCCATCTGAAGGGACTGGGTTACCTGAAGTGAAGATTTACTTAACTGTGTCCCAACTGCAAAAATATGCGCTGGTTTTATTAACACCTCCCAATATCGCTCACATTTGGCAGGGTAACACATACCGTATTTCACATGTATAATACGCCTTCATCGATAATACAAACACCTAAAATAGTCCTGAAAGTGAGATAAAATGCTTCTACGCACGCATAATATGCACCCCTTGTTTGGTAATCAAGCCTATAAATTGTACCTATCCAATTTCATTACAGCCAAAGTATCCTTCTCTTATTAAAAATAGTTTTAAACATAGAATAGTATTATTCTAATTTAGTTTTATGGTAATATTGTGGTAATATTTTATTTTACGGCATTTTTTTAAAGATTGTTGAAGCTGTGCATAATACGCACCGCAGACTTTGCATATTATTTTTTAGAAAAAAATGGGTATTGTACATGGGAAATTAGGTACCTTGTATCAGTCTTGGTATCATGATATATATATTCGGGTTCTACGCCAGAAACTTTTTCTTATCATTTAATAATAATAATAATAATAATAATAATAATAATAATAATAATAATAATAATAATAATAGTAGTAGTAGTAATTATTATTATTATTATTATTATTATTATTATTATTATTATTATTATTATTATTATTGTACTTGTATTTTTCTTCTTGTTTTTAATTTTTTCGTATGCATTCTTCTCTTCCTTTTCTTTTCTTCCTCAATTTCTTCACCTTTTATTCCACTTCCTCTTTTTCCTTCCTACTCTTCCATTTTTTGTTAATTCTTTCTTTTTAATACATTTCGCCTTTCCTGTTTTAATTCATTAACTCCAGAATCATTTTTTTTCTTCTATTATTTACCATCATGCTTTCGAGTTTTTCTTGAATTTTTTTTTTGACCGGCTTTGCTGTCTTTCACTTATTCATTCAACAAACTTGTTCATTCTTCATATTTTTCATTCGGGGATTTTTAAATGCCTTCCAATATTTTGTTCTTCATTATATATTTTGACTTGATTTTAATTTTCCTCTAATTTTTTGTCTTTCTCAATCACGTAGGAGAATAGAAAATTACAACTTATATTTCCAATGTGTAAAGCAAGAACGGAATTCGCAAGCTTTAATTTGTTTGTCTGATGTGATCTGTAACATTCCCCCTTTTCATTTTGTCTTGTCAATTAAATCTTTTCATCATTTCCTGCTTTTATGCTATCTCTCATTCAGTATTTTTTCTTTTTTTTTTTTTGTACGAAGAAAATAAAAAAGAAACGAAACACTGATTCATCCCAAGTTAAATGCTTATAGCAGTGACAGGCACTATTTGGCAATGGACAACAAATTCTTATTCTCCAGATTCGAAAATCAATTACAAAATCGCTAAATTGTAATTTGCACAAATTGAAAAAAAAAATATATAAATAAAATGTAATCAATTGAAAACGTTTACATGAAAATGACAACATATAACACCGGATTTAAAATTCATTTTTTTTAAAATTATTAATAGACCAATCGGTATCCTTTCCTCATTCATCAGGATTCAACGGAGAGCCAATTAGAAAATGTACCCGTGGGAGTTTTCTTTACTTTCTTTTTTCGTAAATTTTCCAATCCTTATAGAAACGCCTCTTGCTTTTCAATGATTTTGCGAATCCTATTAAGCCTTCAGAGAAGCGTTGATGACTGAATTCAGCAGATAATAAAAGTATAAAAAGAATACACAAGTATTCAATCCTTGTTTCAAAGAATTCTAAAGGACAAAATCTCACGGCAAGTGCTTTACCGCAATAAATAAGGATATCTATTTGTTATCTGAAGACATTCTCGGAAACATCCATATATATATATATATATATATATATATATATATATATAATGTAATTTAATATGAAAACTCAGTAGACTGTCTGTCCGCATGTTTGTTTTACACGCAAGCACACACAAACACACATACACACACACACACACATATATATATATATATATATATATATATATATATATATATATATATATATATATATTAGAGACTTTGGTATTTTGGATTTAAATCAGTCCACTGAAAACAGGAAGTGATTTTGTTTTATTTTATATATATATATATATATATATATATATATATATATATATATATATATACTTGCCTATAGGTTTACGTACACACACACACACACACACACACACACACACACACATACATATATATATATATATATATATATATATATATATATATATATATATATATAATTGTTATTATATTTTTATTAAAAAAGATTATAAAAAACACGCTTTCCCGCTTCAATAGTATGATTGTATTTCTGCAGGCGCTGGCAAGTAACCAGGTGATTAAATAATTTTTAAAGAATTTTAAAACCAAGTGTCACCTATTCACCGAAAGTTAATAATGTATTTACCTACTTTGTATTGAGCACTTTTCAAATGTAAATGTGACAAAAATTTTTACTCCATCTTTTTCCCATTTGGATATATATATATATATATATATATATATATATATATATATATATATATATATATATATATATGAAGAAAAATATATGAAAAACAAAAAATCCGAATATGCAAATATGTTGTTTTAATGTTGTTTCAATGTCGACGTCAGACGTTTCGGTCTAGTAGACCTTCTTCAGGACATAGTTATTAAAACATAATTAACATTAGACGATATTCAAGTGAACATGAAAAGACGATAGACATAAAAACATTAAAACAGCATATTTGCATATTCGGATTTTTGTTTTACCATATATTTTTATTCATATTGTCGGATCTACATACATATATTTTCTTACATATATATATATATATATATATATATATATATATATATATATATAGGCTGTACTTTTGTATTTTTTTCAGCATTTCACCCCAAGCAAGGCGGGAAGCCACTAGGACGCAAGGGGTTACAGAAAATTTAGAGCAAGATCAGATAGGAGTGATGGAAGAAATGATGAGATTAGTGGATAGATCAAGGCAACTGGAAATGTCGATTGATAGTACACTTGAATAGCTGGAGATTATAGCTCACAGGGAAACAGGAAAAGGGAAGGGAGTTCCACAGGCCAGAGATGCGAGACATGAAGCTATTAGAGTAGAAGAGACGGCTACATTTAGGAGTTTCGACAGTGAAGGGTTGAGAGCGGGATGCCAGCCTCCTATGGCGCCTGAACTCATGACGTCTGGGAACAAGCGAATGCAGCTCCTCGGAGCAATTTCCATGGAAGTATTTGTAGAACAGACAGAGGGAGGCGACGGCGCGTCTGTGAGAAAGTGACTGTAGACGAGACGACAGAACAGGGCCAAGTACATTGCATATCCGCCTCTGGAGCCTATCAAGAACCCTGAGACAAACAGAAGGGGCACCAGACCATATATGGCAGCAATACTCCATGCAAGAGCGAATTGTTGATTTGTAGATCTGGAGGATCGACTCCGGGGAGAAAAACTTCCTGGCGCGGCTCAGGGAGCCAACTTTCCTTGCGGTGGACGAAGCAATTCACTCAATGTATTTATTCCATCTCAGGTCAGCAGTCAACGTGGGACCGAGAAGCCGCAGAGAGTTGCTCTCGAGAAGTTGAGCGTCAGACATTCTAATGGAGGGAAGGGAAGGATCTTTGTGGTGATTAATAGAGAGCAGTTTTGTCTTAGAAGCGTTGAAGTTGATCAGCCAATTCTTGCCTCAGTTCACAATCGATTGGAGGTCCTTTTTGAGACGCACGGCCAGGTGCGTTTTGTCAGTTAGACTAGATTTGTTTTTGAGGCAGGAATAAATTGTGGTGTCATCCACGTAGATGCCAACTTGGGAAGTTATGGCGTCAGGAAGGTCATTTATGTAGATAAGGAATGGAGTGGGGCCTAGGATGAAGCCTTGAGGAACACCTGCGTTCGTGGGATAGGAACTGGATAAGAATCCGTTGAGAACGACCTTCAATCCACGGTTTGACAGGAATGATTGTATTAGGTTATATAATCGACCCGTAATGCCATAACCCTGGAGCTTGCGAAGAAGGCCGGCATGACAAATCCTATCAAATACTTTGGAGATGTCTAGTGCTACGGCATGGGCTTTCCCGTTATTTTGAAGAGCTCGGTAGACAGTTTAAGTGATGGCCGTAAGCACATCAGCTGTAGATCGGGCAAAGCGGAAACCATATTGCTTGTCTGAGAGCAGATTATGGGATGTGAGGTGGTTTACCACCTCGATATTGATTAGGGCTTCGAAGACTTTGCCGAAGAGGGAAAGGAGACTGATAGGACGGTAGCTGGAAGGGTCGGAGGGGTCGCCGGAGTTCTTGAAGACAGGAACGATCGAAGAGGACTTCCAGCAGTCACGAAAACAAGATTCCTTGAGACAGTAGTTGTATAGTTTAGAAAGGGCAGGCGCCAGTTCAGGCGCGCATTTCTTCAAGACAATGGCTGGTGACCCGTCTCCACCACTAGCCTTGTTGGGGTCTAAATTGGAGATAACGCCCAGTACCAAAGATGTGGTTATGTTTAGTCCACTCAATATGGCCTCAGTTCTAAGAGGGAAGTCGGGTATTGGAACACCGGAAGAGACGAGCGTCGAGTTGAATGAAAATTTCCGAGCAAAGCATTCAGCCTTGTCGGTAGAGGAGGTCAGGACTTCGAACTGGTTGAATAAAGGAGGTATAGAGGGTTTGAAATTGTTCAATACGCTCTTGCAGAGACGCCAATAATCTTTGGAGCCAAATTTGCGAGATGCAATACGTTCCTTCATCCCAGCCGCAAATAGCGACTTAGCATCGTTGAGGACACGCCTACACTCGTTACGAGCGGAGGCAAAGAGACGTCTATTGCAGTCAGACATGTCGCTACGGAATAGGTGGAAGTAGTTGTTCCTATGAGCAAGCAGGGGAGAACCAGGTGGGGGAGCGCGACTTGACCCTATATTTCCTTGATGGGATGAAAGCGTCGATTCCAGCTTTAACCCAGGAAGATACCTCAGAAGCACATTCTTGGGCGGGGAGCTTAAAGACTCCATCCCAGGGGACATCGCGGAGGAAATCACGGAACGCGTCCCAGTCAGCTCATTGCCCTGTTTTTTAAAAATAAAAACAAAGATGCTAATGAACTTCAGATTATTTACCTAACGAGTTCTTTCCTATTTTCTATATGTTTTCACACACACACACACACACACACACACATTGTGGGTAGTCTCTTATGGCGGTTACTTTACCGGACAGTCGTTTTTTTTTATTTTTATTTGGGTTGAATTATATTGCTTGTTTTTATTTTTATTTTTGTTTCTTATTTTATTTATTTTATTTTTTTTTTAATCGGTGTTTTTATTAACGTAGTAAAAATTAGTTTTTATCACTTATTTAATAGTTTTGTTTTGGTTTGAGAATTTAATTAAAGCTATTTGTTCGGTTTTGGGGTTGGTTGTTGTAGTTTATTCTAACTATTATTTTGGCAGGAACAGTTTCTGATTTGTGTTTATTTGGGTTGATTATCTTTATTTCTTTTTTCTAACGCTAACTTTATCGGGATTGGTTTGTTTATTTATTTACTTGGATGAATTTAGTTCGATTTATTCGGTTTTTGATTTTTAAGTAACGTAGTATTTATTTATTTTTTATTTTTATTTCTATTTTTTATTTTTATTGTTTTTATCGTTATATAACAGTTATAGCTATTTCTGTTCCGTCCGATTTTAAGGTTTGATTTTTTTCGTCTAACTAATATTTTGGTACTAATGGTTAGCTAATTTGTTTATTATTTACTTTATTTTTTTGGGTTCGTTGTTTATTATTATTATTATTATTATTATTATTATTATTATTATTATTATTATTATTCTATTTCATCTATTCTAACAGGTGTGATTTGGTAATTTGTTTGGATTAATTCATTTTGCTTATTTTATTGTTATTTTGTTTATTTGTTTGTTTTTATTTTTAAAAATAAACAAATAAATAAAATAAGAAGCAAAAATAAAAATAAAAAACAAGCAATATAATTTAACCGAAATAAATGAACAAACAACTTCCGATAAAATAACCGCCATAATAAACTACCCAGAATGCACCACTGGCCCGTATATATATAAATAGCCGAGAAAATTAACAGCACACGTGGCCTGGCGATTGCACATTGCATGAAACAAACTGTCGCCTCTAAGTGTTGACTTATATATATATATGTATTTATATATATATATATATATATATATATATATATATATATATATATATATATATATATATATATGTGTGTGTGTGTGTGTGTGTGTGTGTGTTAAATACTGGCATTTTTGTGTTGATTAATCTTCATTGGTTAATCACGTTTCACGTGCATTTGGATTATTAAACTAAAGTTAGTTTAATTTATGCTGTTCCGAATTCACGGGGAGACAACGTGTTTTTTCGAAGTTCCAATAATTCAACGTTTTCCATGACTTAACGAAAAACTGTTAATATTTTTAGATGTATGTTAGTGTATAATAATTCTATTTTGTCTATATGGGATTCAGATGATAATGTATATTCGTAAATGTGTGTGTGAGTTTGTGTCGGTGTAGTAGTAGTAGAAGTAGTAGTCGTCGTAGTAGTAGTAGACATATTATTCTTGTCGTTTTCGCAAGTTGATTTGGCAACGTTTTTCCCACCTATAGTTGGTTTAGATTCTTAAAATATATTCAATAAAAGTTGGTCGTGCAATATACTGTTTTTAAAGTGTGTTTATTGATGGCAACATATTTATTAATACTCCCAATAAGTACTTTCGACGAAAAGAATTATGATATATTATAATTAGGGTGAGATTTATAAAATCAATTTTATAATCATTTTAGTTCCTCTATAAAACGAGCGAGTTTAGCTTTTTGTCGAAGCTTAAATTCCTATTATGTTCGTAGATACTGGCTTTTAGATTTTGAGATGTCTCGTCCATATAAGTGCTTTAACATTGTAAGTACGTTCTTTGATAAGTACCACCATCTGAATAGGTGATGGATATATTTTTCTAACTAATTATATTTCTGATGATTTTGGGCGTGATGGTAAAGATACTAGTATTCGGGATAACTAATTAATTTTCAAATTTTAGAGAAAGAGTGTTACAGTTTATGATTATGAGTTATATGATGTTGATGTTAGCATTGCTAAAATCATGCCACAATTTCTTTCTTTTTTCTCTCCATATGAACATTTCTAATGGAGCTGTAATAAATATAGATTTATAAACGTTTCCAACATGTTCGTCATCATTATATATATATATATATATATATATATATATATATATATATATATATATATATATATATATATATATATTAAGGAAGACTTTCGCGAATTGCTTTATCTGAATAATAGAATTAAGTATGCTTTTAGGGATGATGAATATATCTTCAATTACAAAGATATAATTGCGAATGATCTTTTTTCTAAGAATTTTGAAAGGAAATATTTAATAATGGTGTTATTTTTTCCAAGACCCATATAAGATAGAAGAATAAATCAATAAAGCGCATGCTCCGAAAACAGGTCATTATATGCAAATAAACACAGGCTCACATATATATCGCTTTGGCATATACATAAAGTTATTATACATAGCCCTTTCAAGGGGTGTTCTAGTGTGCATTCAATTGATCGTAACAAACTAATACATACATAGTTACCTCTTCGTGTGTATATATATCTATATCTATCTATCTATCTATCTATCTATCTATCTATATATATATATATATATATATATATATATATATATATATAGTTTATGCAAAACTAGGTAAACCGTATGAGTAGACCCAAAGGAAGATGATATCCAGAGAGCGCAATGTAAATTCAGAGCAAATATGTTTAAATAAAAACAGATCACTTTAAGGTTCCATGTAATAAGTTATTTCACCACAACCCTTTTAAAGGGCTCTGGATCATCAGACTTTACTTCCAAAAGTTGAAATGAAAAATGAAAAGAAACTCACACATTTTTGACGGACCGCACCAAGCGTATGCGAAATTAACGAAGTGAGGGAGTGAGGTGGGAGAGAAGGTATGAGTGAGTTAGATGTACCATTTTCAATTCCTTATCCTTAACCCCACTCTGTGTAGGCTAGACACCGTCTAACTTAACGTATGCTATCTAGGTAGGTCTAGATGGGTAAGGGGTGAGGGAGAATACTGACGTAAAGGGGAAGATACAGTTAACAATAAAATAATAAATCATGACCCTGAGAGCAGGATTCACTCAAATTCTTACATGCTGTTATTTCGCATTACTTTAAAGGGTATCTTTGGGGGTTAGGGTTTGATATAAATCTAAATGTCTAAAAAAATCTACGAAGAATTTAATTTGAAGTTTGTTGGAGTTTTGGGTATTTTCTATGAAATAGTCGATTGGAAAAGTCATAGAAATTACAGTGAAAGAATCCATTTTTTATCTAGTTTTTTTTATAGCTTGATATATATATATATATATATATATATATATATATATATATATATATATATATATATATATATATGTATCCTGTATTTGGGACTCATCAGTAGTGCATGAAACCGGGACAGTTACGATATGAAGCAAACGTCATACCAAATGTCACAACGAAGAGGTAACGAATTAGACTTGATAATTCTATCCATGCTTGAACCGGATGCTAATGCTCTGGAACGAGCAGCTTGAGGATAGTAGTCGTAGCTCTCGGGGGCACAGTCCTATGGGTAAGGGAAACTCAGACGAGTTCCACCACAGTATATGTGAAGGAGCGGCGCAATATCGAGTCTAATTCGTCACCCTCTTCGTCACCGAGGAACGTTGGTATGATATTTGCCTCGTATCGCAACTGTCCCGGTATCAATTCTCCATGAGTGCCAAATATTGTTCGAAAAGGACGTCCAGTGGTTTCTGCATACTGTCGAGGTTTCTTCTAGACTTACTGATTTACTTCATAATAATAATAATAATAATGATATATATATATATATATATATATGTATAAAAGTGGCCATTGAAGTCAACTCTCCTTAAGGACAGACATGCTAAACGCAATCATCAGACCACTTAAACTGCGTTTAGCATGAAACATTCTGTTGCTTCTGAGTACTGACTTCAATGTTCACTTTTATATTTATATTTACATACGCTCTATCTCTGATATTGAGGATTATATCCCATAAATATATCAGACCTTAAAACTATATTTCTTCATATATATATATATATATATATATATATATATATATACATATATATATATATATATATATACTGACGGTGAAACTCTCATTAAATCTGACGTACGCCTTGACTCCTTGTGGGAAGTTAGGTGTTCAAAATCACTATTCAGGTTTTGTTTTATCAGGAGATCCTCTGTTAGCCAGATGTCAAATCCTGTCAGATTTAATGACGATATATATATATATATATATATATTAAGGAAGACTTTCGCGAATTGCTTTATCTGAATAATAGAATTAAGTATGCTTTTAGGGATGATGAATATATCTTCAATTACAAAGATATAATTGCGAATGATCTTTTTTCTAAGAATTTTGAAAGGAAATATTTAATAATGGTGTTATTTTTTCCAAGACCCATATAAGATAGAAGAATAAATCAATAAAGCGCATGCTCCGAAAACAGGTCATTATATGCAAATAAACACAGGCTCACATATATATCGCTTTGGCATATACATAAAGTTATTATACATAGCCCTTTCAAGGGGTGTTCTAGTGTGCATTCAATTGATCGTAACAAACTAATACATACATAGTTACCTCTTCGTGTGTATATATATCTATATCTATCTATCTATCTATCTATCTATCTATCTATATATATATATATATATATATATATATATATATATATATATATATATATAGTTTATGCAAAACTAGGTAAACCGTATGGGTAGACCCAAAGGAGGATGATATCCAGAGAGCTCAATGTAAATTCAGAGCAAATATGTTTAAATAAAAACAGATCACTTTAAGGTTCCATGTAATAAGTTACTTCACCACAACCCTTTCAAAAGGCTCTGAATCATCAGACTTTACTTCCAAAAGTTGAAATGAAAAATGAAAAGAAACTCACACATTTTTGACGGACCGCACCAAGCTTATGCGAAATTAACGAAGTGAGGGAGTGAGGTGGGAGAGAAGGTATGAGTGAGTTAGATGTACCATTTTCAATTCCTTATCCTTAACCCCACTCTGTGTAGGCTAGACACCGTCTAACTTAACGTATGCTATCTAGGTAGGTCTAGATGGGTAAGGGGTGAGGGAGAATACTGACGTAAAGGGGAAGATACAGTTAACAATAAAATAATAAATCATGACCCTGAGAGCAGGATTCACTCAAATTCTTACATGCTGTTATTTCGCATTACTTTAAAGGGTATCTTTGGGGGTTAGGGTTTGATATAAATCTAAATGTCTAAAAAAATCTACGAAGAATTTAATTTGAAGTTTGTTGGAGTTTTGGGTATTTTCTATGAAATAGTCGATTGGAAAAGTCATAGAAATTACAGTGAAAGAATCCATTTTTTATCTAGTTTTTTTTATAGCTTGATATATATATATATATATATATATATATATATATATATATATATATATATATATATATATATGTATCCTGTATTTGGGACTCATCAGTAGTGCATGAAACCGGGACAGTTACGATATGAAGCAAACGTCATACCAAATGTCACAACGAAGAGGTAACGAATTAGACTTGATAATTCTATCCATGCTTGAACCGGATGCTAATGCTCTGGAACGAGCAGCTTGAGGATAGTAGTCGTAGCTCTCGGGGGCACAGTCCTATGGGTAAGGGAAACTCAGACGAGTTCCACCACAGTATATGTGAAGGAGCGGCGCAATATCGAGTCTAATTCGTCACCCTCTTCGTCACCGAGGAACGTTGGTATGATATTTGCCTCGTATCGCAACTGTCCCGGTATCAATTCTCCATGAGTGCCAAATATTGTTCGAAAAGGACGTCCAGTGGTTTCTGCATACTGTCGAGGTTTCTTCTAGACTTACTGATTTACTTCATAATAATAATAATAATAATGATATATATATATATATATATATATGTATAAAAGTGGCCATTGAAGTCAACTCTCCTTAAGGACAGACATGCTAAACGCAATCATCAGACCACTTAAACTGCGTTTAGCATGAAACATTCTGTTGCTTCTGAGTACTGACTTCAATGTTCACTTTTATATTTATATTTACATACGCTCTATCTCTGATATTGAGGATTATATCCCATAAATATATCAGACCTTAAAACTATATTTCTTCATATATATATATATATATATATATATATATATATATACATATATATATATATATATATATATACTGACGGTGAAACTCTCATTAAATCTGACGTACGCCTTGACTCCTTGTGGGAAGTTAGGTGTTCAAAATCACTATTCAGGTTTTGTTTTATCAGGAGATCCTCTGTTAGCCAGATGTCAAATCCTGTCAGATTTAATGACGATATATATATATATATATATATATTAAGGAAGACTTTCGCGAATTGCTTTATCTGAATAATAGAATTAAGTATGCTTTTAGGGATGATGAATATATCTTCAATTACAAAGATATAATTGCGAATGATCTTTTTTCTAAGAATTTTGAAAGGAAATATTTAATAATGGTGTTATTTTTTCCAAGACCCATATAAGATAGAAGAATAAATCAATAAAGCGCATGCTCCGAAAACAGGTCATTATATGCAAATAAACACAGGCTCACATATATATCGCTTTGGCATATACATAAAGTTATTATACATAGCCCTTTCAAGGGGTGTTCTAGTGTGCATTCAATTGATCGTAACAAACTAATACATACATAGTTACCTCTTCGTGTGTATATATATCTATATCTATCTATCTATCTATCTATCTATCTATCTATATATATATATATATATATATATATATATATATATATATATATAGTTTATGCAAAACTAGGTAAACCGTATGAGTAGACCCAAAGGAAGATGATATCCAGAGAGCGCAATGTAAATTCAGAGCAAATATGTTTAAATAAAAACAGATCACTTTAAGGTTCCATGTAATAAGTTATTTCACCACAACCCTTTTAAAGGGCTCTGGATCATCAGACTTTACTTCCAAAAGTTGAAATGAAAAATGAAAAGAAACTCACACATTTTTGACGGACCGCACCAAGCTTATGCGAAATTAACGAAGTGAGGGAGTGAGGCGGGAGAGAAGGTATGAGTGAGTTAGATGTACCATTTTCAATTCCTTATCCTTAACCCCACTCTGTGTAGGCTAGACACCGTCTAACTTAACGTATGCTATCTAGGTAGGTCTAGATGGGTAAGGGGTGAGGGAGAATACTGACGTAAAGGGGAAGATACAGTTAACAATAAAATAATAAATCATGACCCTGAGAGCAGGATTCACTCAAATTCTTACATGCTGTTATTTCGCATTACTTTAAAGGGTATCTTTGGGGGTTAGGGTTTGATATAAATCTAAATGTCTAAAAAAATCTACGAAGAATTTAATTTGAAGTTTGTTGGAGTTTTGGGTATTTTCGATAGGAAAAGTCATAGAAATTACAGTGAAAGAATCCATTTTATATCTAGTTTTTTTATAGCTTGATATATATATATATATATATATATATATATATATATATATATATATATGTATCCTGTATTTGGGACTCATCAGTAGTGCATGAAACCGGGACAGTTACGATATGAAGCAAACGTCATACCAAATGTCACAACGAAGAGGTAACGAATTAGACTTGATAATTCTATCACTTGTATATCCATGCTTGAACCGGATGCTAATGCTCTGGAACGAGCAGCTTGAGGATAGTAGTCGTAGCTCTCGGGGGCACAGTCCTATGGGTAAGGGAAACTCAGACGAGTTCCACCACAGTATATGTGAAGGAGCGGCGCAATATCGAGTCTAATTCGTCACCCTCTTCGTCACCGAGGAACGTTGGTATGATATTTGCCTCGTATCGCAACTGTCCCGGTTTCAATTCTCCATGTGTGCCAAATATTGTTCGAAAAGGACGTCCAGTGGTTTCTGCATACTGTCGAGGTTTCTTCTAGACTTACTGATTTACTTCATAATAATAATAATAATAATAATAATAATATATATATATATATATATATGTATAAAAGTGGCCATTGAAGTCAACTCTCCTTAAGGACAGACATGCTAAACGCAATCATCAGACCACTTAAACTGCGTTTAGCATGAAACATTCTGTTGCTTCTGAGTACTGACTTCAATGTTCACTTTTATATTTATATTTACATACGCTCTATCTCTGATATTGAGGATTATATCCCATAAATATATCAGACCTTAAAACTATATTTCTTCATATATATATATATATATATATATATATATATATACACATACATACATACATACATACATACATACATACTGACGGTGAAACTCTCATTAAATCTGACGTACGCCTTGACTCCTTGTGGGAAGTTAGGTGCAAAATCACTATTCGGGTTTTGTTTTATCAGGAGATCCTATGTTAGCCAGAGGTCAAATCCCGTCAGATTTAATGACGATATATATATATATATATATATATATATATATATATATATATATATATATATATATATATATAATTTTACTGTACAATAATTGAGAAGTAGTAGTATATAAAATTATTAGGATGGCTAAAAATATTTATCACACCTCTATATTTTAAGGGATAACTCCAAAGTCGTCTACTTGTAAATTGTTAGAAATCTGCTGCCAGAAAAAAAAAATGTTGCGTCAGTAAATCAAGATTGTTTTTTTCCGTTTTTTATTTTATTTTATTTTATTTTATTTTATTTTGTTTTGATATCGACCATTCCAATTCGCTAGAAATATTGAGGCGAATAATTAATACAAAAATAAAATTGTATTTTGTTTTAGTTAGTTTGATGATAGTGATGGATATATAAGAATATTAAATCGCATCAGAAGCAGTTGATAAGTTTCGAAATTCATGACAATAAGCCAATAAAGAGAAATCGAGTTTCCTGGTTGTCTACAAAAGTTTAGAAAATGAAATTAACGATTCAAGTCAGCATTGTGCAATGATATAACCGGAGGCTGTGTGTGAAGTTTTCTACTTGTCCTTTAATGATTCGAAAAAAAATCAATATAAACCCGGACATCCAAAGACGTCACATGAAATTTTAATAGAACAATAAGCATAAATATGTAAATAAATATATGCAAATTATCTATCTATTTAACTCTCTCTCTCAATCTCTTTTCTCTTTGTCGCTGTCTATCTATCTATCTATCTATCTATCTATCTATCTATCCGATGCAATGAGAACGAAACTAATATATATATTCTAATGTTTACAGAATTAATTCAAAAGAGTGCTCGATACCGATAGTGGAGCGATAATTATTTATTATAATTTTATCATATAGACAAAAACAGTTTACTGACTACAAACATGCAACTTTGTTTCGGTGCATTTCAATTGCGCCTCGACTGGTTAGAACCAACACTATTGATTTGCTCTGTCACCTTTTTGCTTTATATATTTTTTTTTTCTCAAATAAATGAAAAAAGAAGAAGTGACGTTTAACATACGGCTTGCTTATAAGCAGAATTGTTCATTATAATTTTTTGTTCTCGAATCTCTGTAGTGGGCAAACTTTTTTTGTCTATATGATAAAGTTGTAATATCTATCTATCTCTCTCTCTCTCTCTCTATATATATATATATATATATATATATATATATATATATATACAGAATATTGTGTCGGAACAAAATAACATTATTTAATTTGAAAGAAAATGTTTTGATATTTTAACAAACATTTATTCAGTTACTTCTTTCTTTTATGTGCCATGTTCCTTCAGGAAGTAGGGGATCATGACCCTCCGCATTTCTCTGTCCCTTGGAGCTCTTAATAAGTTTTGCCATTTTGTTATTTTTAAAAAACCTGTTCTACCATCCATTAACTGAAGCTCATCATATAAGTTACGCACTGCTTCCCTCCGTCCCTTTTTTCCTTCAGTTTGTACTGTGAGTAACAGGTTTTCTAAGCTCTCCTTCCTCATTGGGTGCCCCAGAATGTTCCAATGCCCCTTCCTGAGGTTATATATAAGCTTCATTTTTGTTTTTATTTCCTCTAAAATTTCGTACATGTGTTCTATTTTGTTCCACTATCTTTTAACATCTCTGATGTAAATTCATCAATCCATCCTCCCAGAACGTAACATCTTTCTGCTGTTATGAAACGGTCCGTTTGCCGCTTTCCTGATGGAAGACGAAAAGTTTCGAACTGGAGAGTGTTATTCATCATGACGGTCGTCTTCGAGTATAGAATCCAGAGGTTAGCAGTGAATATTTCGGAGACAGTAGGAAAGCGTATTTCAGGTTAACAGTGGATATCGCGGAAAAGTAGCAGAGCGTAGTACTTCCTTCTTTTCATCTTCGCCTGATAAGTTGATACTGGTCATTCGGGTAGAGTGAACAAAATGGCTGCCTTTATACACGACGAATTGAATGTTCTACGTCTACTGATTGGTTAAATCCATTGTTAGGTCATCTACTAAAACGTTGGTTTATTGTGTTGTACGAGACAATTTTTCTCTCCAGAAACTACCTTGCATATATATATATATATATATATATATATATATATATATATATATATATGTGTGTGTGTGTGTGTGAAAAGTGTGTGTGTATATATATATATATATATATATATATATATATATATATGTATAATTATTTATATATTATATGCGCGGTACTTATTAGAAAGCCCTCAATATCAGAGATAGAGCTAACATATATAGTTGGATAGATGTGAGCTTGTGACCCTGGGTTTCACGCTTTAGCGATCGTGAAACCCAGGGTCACAAGCTCACATCTATCCAACCATATATATATATATATATATATATATATATATATATATAAATCTACAATTCGCTCATGCTTATTTAATATTTATAACATCCAAAGGAGAATCAGCAATATTGCTTGTCCTGACCATGTTTTTCGGCTTCAGTCACATTCCAACGGCCGTAATGTAAGAGTCTATGTGCCTTTTCGATGAATAATTCCATGGTAATTGTTCGGATGACCTCTTCGCTATGGTACCTAAACTTTATTAATTTAAGTGCAGTACTAGCAACAAGGTCTTATCTATTTATATTTGAATTGATTAGATCCAACGTTAAGTTCTTTGCTAGCAGTTTCTTTTCCGCAATTCTCGTCTGTGGATCTCTCTTCTGGACTCATGATTTCCGGCCAACTTTGATCTTCAAAAATTTAAATCGTTATCTGCTGTTTTCCTGATTACACTTCTATTGTTTCCGCTCCTTCATAACGTTTTCTGTTTTCTTATTCTTTCCCACCCGTAATGCTCTGTATCTTTGTGGCTTTACTGCCTTACTTTGTGTGAATTTGATTTTTTTAAATGCATCACATATATTTAATATCTTAATAGCTTGTAGTCATTTTATCTTTTGCCAAATACAAATGAAAACATTAGTGACATGAGATCACTAATTACAGCGAAATGAAACTACTCAGAACTTAGTTATTTATAATTAAGGTTATTTACAAATGTCAAGTTTGAAATTGTGATTTACGTCATTCATAATTGTGTATGATATGGAAATCTACCAAAACCACTTGTTATATACCCTACCTATGATGACTAATGGGTATGTCCCAGTGCTAATAAATACGTTGGACGCTATTGTAAGTGGAGGTTATGTACTAAGTAATCGACCTCTAGCAGTGGTTTACCTACGTGTATTGTATTTTGTTGATATTATAAAGATTATCATTTCATTTCCAACCTCCGTTTTGGTTATTCCTCATTCTGTACCACTTTCTAGGTTACAACACTATTTCTCAACCCTTATGCCTATTTTATATCCACGGAGCAATCTTTCTACCCGAGAATCTATCTTACATATTTATAAGTCCTTGCTTTGAATATTGCGGAAATGTATGGTCTGGTGCTTCTGCTATATATTTAGAGATTCTAGGTTAAATCCAAAGGAAATTCAGCAATATTATTGGTCTTGGCCTGGCATCTCAGCGTCACTTACCTCCCCACCGCCTTAAGATAGATGCTTAAATAAAATGTCACTTGTTATGTTCCGTCTAATTAATATCTATTATTTCATTGTTCTTTCACCTTAGCAATGTTTTCTTTTATCTCATATTCAATAACACTCAATAATCTCTTCTATCTTAGTAGCTTTATGGCCTTGCTTTAAAGGAAATGATTAAAATATCAATTTAAATATTACACTGTACAAAATATTTACCACTGGCTGGAATTTATTTCCTTACATATAGTGGTAATTCGACTTTTCCTTACATTTCGTGGTAATTCTCTTTTCCATACAATTCTTAGTAATTCCCCCATTCTTTACATTTCGTGGTAATTCTACTTTTCCTTTACATTTCGTAGTTATACGACTTTTCCATACAATTCCTAGCAATTCAACCATTCTTTACATTTCGTAGTAATTCGACTTTTCCTTACATTTCGTAGTTATTCAACGCTTCCTTACATCTGGTGTTTATTCGATTTTCCCTTATATTTCGTAGTAATTCGATCATTCCTTACATCTGGTGGTAATTCGACTTTTCCTTAGATTTTGTAGTAACTCGACTTTTCCATACATTTCGTAGTAATTCGACTTTTCCTTTACATTACGTACTAATTGAACTTTTCATTACATTTCCTGGTAATTCGACATTTCCTTACATTTCGTAGTAATACGACTTTTCCATACAATTCATAGCAATTCAAACATTCTTTACATTTGATGGTAATTTGTCTTTTCCTTACATTTCGTAGTAATTCGATCCTTCTTTACATGTGGTGGATATTCAATTTTTCTTATATTTCGTAGTAATTCGAATCTTTATTTCATTTGGTGGCAATTCAACTTTTCCTAACGTTTTATAGTAATTCGATCCTTCCTTACATCTGGTTGTAATTCGACTTTTACTTTTACATTCGTGCTAATACTATGTTTCCTTTAATTTCGTGGTAATTCGACTATTCCTTTACATTTCGTCCTAATTCGACTAAGGAAAAGAAACATTGTGTGTACTGGTAGTAAATATCTAATCTGTTTGAAGACAACAGAGCTCATCTGAATAATGGTCATGAAAATAGCGACAGAGTAGCGATAGACTTGCAACATTGCGTCTGTAAAGAAAGAGGCTGTAGAGAGGAAAATTATTCATTCCTACACAAGGACGCATTAAAAATTTAGATCTCTATCAAGACTGGAAAATAAGCTGTAAGCATCTAATCTTTGTGAAAAAAAAATATATATATACTAGTGTTTCTTTAAGTGTAAATGAGTTAGATTTTACCAAATGCATTTTATGAAACACATTTTGAAGAGTGCACTTTCTTCATCACGATTTTATTGAAACTTTGCACTGTCATGGACGGTGAAATAAAGATCCAAGGAGTTTGTTTTAAAAAATATCCATGGTGAGTGTGAAAACTTTAGGCTTTGAAATAGACTATTGTTCTGGAATTGCAAAAATATAGCACATTTTTAGGAAACGTTAAAAAGACATTTACAAAGAAGAATCTGCAATAGTATCAGTTCTAACGCGATATCTTGGCTTCAAACATTTCCCCAGTGCCGTGACATAGGTTATATGTGTCTTTTCTGTAAATATATTCATGGTGATTATTGTGATGATCTTTCTTCTTTGGTACCTCGTCTTCATGAATTTTACCATGGTACTAGACTGGCAGATAGGTCTCATCATTTACTGCTGAGATTGCTAAATATAACCGTAAGTTCTATCCTAATAGATTCTTCTATCGAACGTTTCACCACTGAAACACTCATTCGGCTTCTTGCTTTTCTCTCAACGAAAAGTGTTCAGTAATTCAGATGCAACGCCAATCGCCATCTTCTGTCTTTTTTTTAATCCTGTTCTTTTGTTTTCCTTTTTATTCAATAAGAGTTTCTCAATTTATTTCACTCTCAGAAAACCTAGTGTCTTACACACACACACACACACACACACACACACACACACACATATTTATATATATATATATATATATATATATATATATATATATATATATATAGGATAGGTGTATGGGAATACATTCCAATAACCAACAAATACTATTCTTAAAAGAGTGCTCAATACAGAGTTTAGCAAATATAATCATTTATTGGAAAATTATTAACATAAAAAAGATTCTACATTCAACACCATCACTTGATAAGACACCAGAAGTGTTGAAACAAAATGGCTATTTTTGTAGTGATTTTATAACATTTTTATATTATAATTTTCAAATAAATGATTATATATATATATATATATATATATATATATATATATATATATATATATATATATATATATTCTTTGGTCAATGGCTTCTGTGCAGGCTGTAATTAACTTGTGAAATATCATGAAGTTATTTATCCTTAGCCAAAAATGTACTACTAAATAATGTCTTCATGACGAGCAAACGATGGGTATTTTTATAGAGGAAAAATACAAAAACAAATTACCAGCAATACATTTTTACAAATAAATAATAGCAATACACTTTTATAGTAAAATCACCAGCAATCAAAATTTATGAAAGAACTAACCAAATTACCCTTACTGCGAGCCATATATTTTTTGTAAGAAATTGACGATTGATTTAAGATCAATTATAATTTGTGAAGAAAAATGATGCACTTCAGTACTACTCAATGATCTTGTCGATGTGACCTCCATTTTCTGGCTTTCTCCTTCTATATTTTGGATAGGAGTCATTACCTTGTTCAAATTTAAATTTAATTTAAATTAAAGGAAAACAATTTTCAGTGGTGGTGATAGGGGGGGGGCTGAGTCCCCCCGTATCCCTTTGATCAAAATGAAATATACTTATCCAGGTACTCTAGAAGTCATTCACTTGATCAAATCTAAATTTAATTTAGATCGAAGGGAAACATTTTCAATGGTGGGGCTTGTACCACCTAGGACCACCTCTGATCAAAATGAAATATACTTATCCAAGTACCCTAGGAGTCATTCTATTGATCAAATTTCAATTTAATTTAAATCAAAGGGAAACATTTTCAAAGGTAGGGTTTGTGCCCCCTTGGTCACCCTTTGATCAAAATGAAATATACTTATCCAAGTACTCTGGGCAATGTTGTTTCAGACTATTTATGGTCATGCGGGTCTATGTGCAAAATCTTAGGAGGAGTTCAATAACAAACAAAAAGACTGACAGAGGCTACAACTTTATATGTAGATATATTACCAAAAATATATTTGTATAGTAAAATTACAAAAAATAAATGAAGACATGGCACATATATTGTCAAGAAAATACAATTTGTAAGATTATTTGTTGAACCAAATGTAGCTAAGTAATTATAATTTAATCACGAAATAACTTTATTCTCTTGAATCAATTATAAAGCTTGATTCTCTATATTTAGATTTTGGCATTAAATGACGCATAGAGGTGTTGATATGCCACTAAACAACAACATCCAAACCAACCAATCATTGTAGTACCATTGTGAATTAAAAATGCTATTTTGTTGAGTAGGTAGGCACAAAATTGTTTCCCATTAAGAAATAATAGTAATTTTGTCCATCTTTTACGTCATTCCAGCTCACAAAATATGCCATGAGAACGTTCTACTTTTGAAATTCTTGGGAAAAATGCACCACTCATATTTTTCTCTTGAAAAAAAAAAGTAATTCCAACAGTTATTACCAATTCCTGTGCAGAAAATTGCAAGATTTAACCGCGATGTGTTATCATAAGATCAAAGAAAAGATTTCTTTCATTTAGCGCCATAGTGCTGAGATCATTTATTTGAAATGCTGTTGCTGCAGAAATGTTTGCTCACTTACAATTATACTGTAGTGCTAACATTGATATGACGAGAATTTGTCTGACTAATTTGGGGAAGAACACTTAATTTTTTTTTTCCTGAAATCATATTTTGCTCCTATTAGTCTTGTTTAAATTTTTTGGTGACATCAAATAAATTTGTAGTGCCATCAACGTTAAATAAATTTTCAGCTTTTACTAAGCTTTTTATCGCTTGTGTAATCAGCCTACTATTTACAAAACTCGGGAAAAAATCAAATAAAAGATAAAACACGCTCATACATAAATTTAAGAAAGTGGAAATATGACAGCTTTTAATCAATTTTATTGCCTTCTTGCTTGACTTGGAAAAAACGTTATTTTTGTGACAAGTAACGTCACTGTGAAGAAAAATGAATTTATGACGAGAAACTAAAACATAAAGAATTGAGCTTAGCTCCACTTCAATTCATACTGAACAGAATATATTGCGTACTATTTATTATTCTTTGGAGTTCGTTGGCTTGTTTTGCATGTTAACACATGTCTGGTTATTTAAGCCGAATTCTGTACAGGTCAACCAAAGAGGATCAACTTCTTTATTCAATAGCAATGCTCAAGTATAGTAGCCTGCTTACTTGCCATCGACGTATTTTTTTAAGCAAAAAATCTCAAGCAAGGCAGGAGTGCCACTAAAACGCAACGGGTTACACAGAGTGAGAGTAAGAGTAAAGAGGAGTGTGTGGGAAAAGGATGAAGAGAAGGACAGGTATGAAGATCAAGACATCAGAAGATGTCGATTGACATTATATTTGAATATTTAAAGATTATAGCTATCAGGGAAGCAAGTGGTAGAAAGGGAGTTCCACTCAAGGGTGGTGCGAGATAAGAAGCTGTTGGAGTAGAAGAGATGGCTACATTTAGACTTTTCGACAGTAAACGGGTGGGACCGAGATGCCAACCTAGTAACAAACTTAAATTAATGCCGTTTAGGAACCAGTAAAAGTAGATTGTCGGAGCAGTTGCCATAAAAATACTTGTAGAAAAGACAGAGGGAAACTACTGCACGTCTGTGAGAAAGTAACTGTTGACGGGATTCCAGATCGGGACCAATCACGTTGCGTATCCGTCTCTGGATTTTGTCGAGAACCTCGAGATGATCAGCGGGAGTACCAGAACATATATGACAACAGTACTCTATGCAAGGACGAATGGTTGTTTTGTAGATTTGAAGTATCTATAAACGCTGGTTGATTTTTGGATATATTGCGTTACTTCCTAACGAAATTCTAAGCGTTAAAGTTTGAGCTGAGCAAGCTTACTAGAAATGTTCAATTAGACTAAACACGTTAATCATTATTTCAGACAGATACACCTACAGGGGTTGTAGGCTTGTTTGCTTAAAAATTGAATATATCAAACATTAAATAACGAATTTTGTAAGTGGTTCCAACATGACTAATTGACTCCCTAATCAGCAGTAATAGTCCAATAGCTTGAACTCCCTAAACATTAATCCGCGCAGCTGCACCTACATGGGTTGGATGGTTGGATGGCTGATTTTACTTGGCGGCAACTTTTGGTTTTTCCAATGTCGAATTTTGATAAAGCAATCATTGTGAATCGAACTCGCTACTCATTAGTAATGTTTAAGTAGACTAAATTCTTTAAAAATTAATTCCACGTAAAAGCTCGCTGGTTGTTTGATTTTAAAAGATATCAACCATTGTTAGGTTATTTGATATCGAATTTTATTCTGAACATCCAGTGAGTATCGAACGCCATACTCAGTTGAAACTGTCCAACAGACTAAACTTGCTAAACACTAACCAACGCTGAAACAAAATATATAAACCAATGTTTGGTTGATACAAAAATAAATGAAATATTATTGGGTAACGTAATGTCAAATTTTGCATGTAGTCCCAGCAAAGATCACTCCCCCTATACAGTAGAAATCGTCAACCACTTTCTCAGATCAATGGTTAAAAATTGCTTCGAACAAATGTAACTTGTTAATAATAATGTATACCTTCCTTCAAACTTTGTGAACTGGCGCTACAGACTATCAAATAACTTTACCCCAATAATAGAAACCACAATAATTGAAGACCTTCTATTGTAGCAACAACTAAAACTGTTAGCAGATGTACCTCGAATTGTAACTAATATCATAATCAAGATGTTGTCTTTCCACACTACTTTAAAGAAAAAATTAACGATATTATCTATTCGCCTCCCAACTAAGTTAGGATGATACACGAGGTCTTTTTTATGCGGGTAGACCATACGCGTGCATATGGGTTAATGAAATAAACATGTCTACTTCATACCATACTTAGTACATTGAAGAATCGGTTGCCGTATGGTTGGAATTATCAGGCGACGTCCTCCATCTAAAATATAATGAACACATATTTCGATTTGATTCCGGACCAAAGGCTGAGCAACTATAATGGAAAACGGGGATACGAGTAAGTGGACTTGAGAAACCCATTTTCCATTGGAATTGTTTTAAAGGAAAGATTTTGTAAATTTCAGTCGACAGTATCATTGAGTTCTCGTCCATTGAATGTCGAATGTTTGCTTTTTTTTAATTGGTATCAGCCGCCAGGTTAGGAGAAATAACTTTGACTCTTATCAAGGACCTCAGTTAAATAGCAGGGGCACCGGACCATATGTGGCAGCAATATTTTAAGCATAGACGAATGACTTGACTTATACATATGTAAAACAGATTCTGAACAAAAAAAATCTCTCCAGACACAGTAAACCAACTTATATCTTGAGTGGTATATTTTAAACAGCTATGTGCCAACACTTAGAATACGTTAATTTTTCTGGCCGACATTGACTCACTATATATATTTAATTTCTGTGGTTTATTGCACAAGCACCGAGCAATGTCGTATAAAATAATATTTTCTTCCACAAATTTGCTTTCATGGTAACTGCGCTTCATGTAGATTTCGCGAAATGATGGCGTCGTGATGTCGACAATGTACAGTTGAGCTTGCTAGGTATTGTCGTAAATTCAATGCAAACATATTTTTCTCGCACTTCTCGCTTATGGAAATCCCTTCTATCTGCATGCTTTTCAGCCAACTTTAATTTGCAAAATTTAAATGGAATGTCAATCGCTATCTACTGTCCTCCTGATTATTCTCTTCTCTTTCTGTTCATCACTATTCTTTCTGCAACTAATTCTTCCACATCCTGTAAACCCCTTGCATTAAAGTCGCTTTTCTGCCTTCCTTAGTGTGATAAATAAATAATGTAAATAATCTTATCAAAATTATCACTTTCAAGACACTTTTTTGACTATACAAAAAACAGTATTTCCTTTAATATTTTATAAGTGCTATCTGCTTGTACATTAATTTTATTAACCAGTGGTTAATACGTTGAAATGTTTGAATCCCCTACCAAATGTTTTTCCTTAAAATTTAGTCAAGTAATAATTAGGATAATATTATCAGAAGGCTATCAGAAAGAACAATACAAATATAGAAGGGTGTAAACCTGTTTTATAAATAATGTAAAAGCGTTTGATAAAGTACAACTTAAAGAACTATTTGAAGTATCAGGTAAGCTTTATTTATTTGATATTTGAATAATCCAGAACATATTCTGAGAGGATATCGCCTATATAAGGGTGGGAAATGAATTTTGAAAATAAACAAAAAAAAAAGAAAGCGGACTAAGAGATGGATTTTTCTTCTCATCGGACTTATCCTTTAACGTGAGGCTATGCAAAAGGAATTAGAAGTCCTACTAGGAATTATTATCGGTGGACACAATCTTAATAAAATGAAATAGGTAAATAACGCAGTGTTGATATCAGATACTGGAAACAAAATGGAGGAACTGTTAGGAAAGGTAATAGAGAAACGTGTGTAGAACGGACAAAACATCAATTGTAGAAAGAGAGAATATATTGTCTTCAGGAAGAGGAGGAGCACAATATTCCAACTAGGGTTTTGGAGATATCAAAATCTAACAAGTACAAACATTTAAATATCAGGGATGTCTTTGAATAGAGGATGGAAAATTTGACAACGAAATTTGAATGTGTATTGGAATAGCGAAAGATGTCAGCCAAAAGCTAATTAAAGAATAAAGAGTTCAAGGAGTATTCCAAGTAAGACCTTTTACTCTATTCTTTCTTTCTTTTTCTATCTGGTTCCTTTCTATACTTTCTTTTCTTTTTCTTTTGCTTTTGCTTATTTCCTTCCTTCCTTCTTTCTTTTTTTTTTCAATTTAGATCTCTTTTTTTTTCTTGAATCCCTTTTGTTTCTCTTCGAATTTCTTTATTTATTTTATGCCTATTTTCTTTCTTTTTCTTTGTTTCGCATATTCTTCTTTTTTCTTTAGTCATTTTGCTTCTTTCATTTTTCCTGTCGCCCATTATTTCTCTCTTTACATCTTCTATTTTATTCTATTTACTATCTTTCTTGTTTCCCTCGTTCTTTTCTCTTCTTTCTTTCCAACTTTATTTTTCTTTCTTTCTTTCTTTATTTTTCTTTCTTTCTTTCTTTTTCTTTCTTTCTTTCTTTCTTTCTTACTTTATTTTTCTTTCTTTCTTTTTCTTTCTTTCTTTGTTTCTTTCTCACATTATTTTTCTTTCTTTCTTTTTCTTTCTTTCTTTCTTTCTTTTTCTTTCTTTCTTTCTTTCTTTCTTTCTTTCCTAATTTATTTTTCTTTCTTTCTTTCTTTCTTACTTCATTTTTCTTTCTTTCTTTCTTTCTTTCTTTCTTTCTTTCTGTCTTTCTTTCTTTAGATCGTATATTTGATTCCACTTCGTCTTTCTTCCTTTCCTTTTTTTCTTAATTTATTTTTTCCTTATTCCGTCTTCTTATTTTGAGTTCTTCTATTTTATTTCATTCTTACGTCTTTTTGCAAGACTTCTTATTGTCGTTCGTCCCTACTTCCTATAGATCGTCTTTTATTTCGCAAACAGTTAATTGCAACCGATCTGTCGTTCTTCACAAAAGAACATTTTCCTTCATTTTTTTCTTTCGTTCTTTTGTGCATTCTTCCATTTTCTTTCTTCCTGTCGCTCTTTTATAAACTAACTCATTCAGTCGCGAAGATATCAACTCTGACACTCGTATCTTATTTCTTATTGAGTTTCTTCATTACGTTTTTCTTCTACTTTATTCACACTTACTCTTTTTCTCTTAATGTCGAACTTTTTTTTCTCTCTTTCTATTTTTCTCTTTCTGTTAATTTCTAATTCCATCTTATAATCTTTCGCTTCTATTCATGTCTTTTTCTCGACATCCTCTTATTCAATTAATTTGTCTCTTCCCCTCTCTTACCCCACCCCATTTATTTTAAACCTTACAAACGCTAAATTATTCCAACGCTGATGTAAATCTATTATATGAATTATTTTTTTGTAAATATCCATCGGTTGCTTCAAGAAATACATGACATGCGTCTGTTCTATGTTTAGCAAAGTAAAGAGTCTTAATCTTAAAAATGATTAATGAATAAGACACATGTTCAGCAAAATATTTGGGATTTCCAATCGGACTCACTTCCCCATATTTATGAATAAATCAGCCGAGATCAAGTGAAATTGGCAGTTAAAGAGTGAGATTGTAATGACCCAAATGTCAGAATTGTTTTCTGGAAAATTTTAACTTTGCCTATCACAAACTTAGCGGAAATGTCACATTATGAGTCATAAAAGGTATCAATGTCCCGTTAACCTACGATTTGGGGAAGTGTTTGTATTACCAATGTAAGGATTTACTCTTGATTTTTGCTCATTGATTTTGGAGATGCAAAAATAATTGTTTTTATATATGAATGTCTCATCTAAAGCAGATGTTTACAATAGAATAAATTAAAAACGATAAATCTAATCATTTATTGCAATTGTTTCACGATTTATACAAGCGAATCGATTCTGTGATATCTATCAGTGAATGATAATTTAATGGCTTTTTCAATTCGTTTCAACTTACGTAGAATGTGGTTAGAGGAGAATAAGTTAATAGTGTTTGTTTTTATGATTATATGGTGATAGAATTTAGTGTTATTTTCATATTGGAAAATGAATTAAAGTAACTTATGTATGTAATGGATATAGTATTCTGGGATGAAGACCAAAAAAATCATATCTGCTATAGTGAGAAGAGTATACTTTCTTGATAAAGACTTGGACAGACGTAGAAAATCCATGAAAAAGAAGGTTTAGACACGTTTTGTAAAGTTTTGAATTGGATGCACAACTTATTTGAAAATCATAAAAATACAATAAAGATTAAAAAGTCTCACATTGTTTAAACATAAACTTGCTTATGTATATTAAAAATATTTGGTTATATATGTATGTATATATATATATATATATATATATATATATATATATATATATGAATATTTAAAAATATTAGTTTGTATATATATATATATATGATATATATATATATATATATATATATATATATATATATATATATATATATATATATATACAAATAATGTCTATTATCTCTGTTTGTGGATATATATATATATATATATATATATATATATATATATATATATATATATATATATATATATATATATATATACACACATGCTAATAATAAATAAACCTATTGTTTTCCAAATTGTTCCTGGTGATTGTCACCTAACACTTGTACCAAATACTAAGGAAGCCACTATTTTATCATATCCAACCCATGCTGTGATATATATACATATATATATATGTATATATATATATATGGGCGGTCGCCCTTGATATTTGCAGGTAATGAGGAGTGTGTGAATGACAGGAAAAACAGTTTCGAAAATATGAGAGATTATTTTGTTTATTATTGATATGTTTAACCAAGACAATAGTTTTTTTTGCCCAAGTTTTTATTCATTAATGTATACCTACATTCGCAACCATACTGCATATATATATATATATATATATATATATATATATATATATATATATATATATATATATATAAAGTTTAATGCTCAGAGTTGAATTAAACCGCGGCATTTAACACACACACACATGCGCATAAGTATACACACAAACACACACTCACACAAACACTAAAAAACAAAAATAAAAATATTGGAAATATCATCCATAATAACAGCTCCCAACTAGAGCATACATTAAAATATTAAATCAAACTTACTATAAAAAATATCGAAATAACGAATATTAGGAAAAAGCCGCTGTCAGATGCTGAAACCTGCTGACTAGTGAATTGAACAATTGCAAAACATTCCTCTGTTATTCCTATTGTTATGGTTTTCACTCTTCAGGCCGTTGGAAATTAATTTCCATGTTTAACAATAAAATGATGATTATTCAAACACCTGTACCTCCTAAATAAAATATCCCATGACAACAAGAAATGCATATCTATAATTCTCTGGTGCATTGCATCTGGAAGCACCTAATTATCGAGAGATAAATTGCGCCAAGAAAAACGAAAAAATAGAATGTATACATCATGTAAATATCATGTTCTAATCCAATCTTATTGCTACGTTCGTCGTCTGAATACAGATATTTCCTTCACATTCGTCAGGTTTTCGTATCTGATTGTCGGATATTTGAATACATTTTCCGAACCCACTTTTTTTTCTTGCGTAGCACCAGGTGCCTCTCCTAATATTCACAAGTGCAGATCTGAATTTGCTTTTAATCAACATGGAATAAATCGATTAAAGTTGCTGCAACAAATATCAACTAAAATCTACGAAAAACAGCTACAAACAAAATATTCTGAACTCATATTTTATAGAACGTCTTATCAGTAATTAAATTCGATGGAATTTTTTTTTTTTTGAGCGCGAATAATATGATTAACGCGATGATTGAATAATTTAGAATCAAGATTTACTTGGAAAATGGGCTCTTTATATGACAGAGTCTCGATGCAAATGCATTTAGTGAGAAAAATTCAAATATTTTTAATGAAATACGTTTGTTTCTTGTATGTAAAATATTAGTAATTATTCATATCTAACTAGATATAACTGTTCTTTGCTTCATAGAGACAAATTTGTATTTTGAAATTAGTTACCAAAATGTACGATAACTTGTATATTAATGGATTTTTAGATCACGCAACTGATTATGTTAAAAATAGTACAAATATAAATTCAGTAAGCGATACAGAGGAGTTAACTATTATCTGAACCACCTGCTCTCTTGGGTGGCACCCTGAATGAGAAAAAGTACAGCTATAGAAAAGAAATGAGCAAGAACGTATAACCAAAAGACTTTGCTATTGATAAATGTTGTAAACAATGTTCTAAAGAACCCAGGATTATTGACCTAACGTGTTCTTTCCTATTTTTCTAAATATTTGCACACACACACACAGACACGCACACACACACACACATATATATATATATATATATATATATATATATATATATATATATATATATATATATATATATATATATATATATTTCATTGAATACGACAGACAAGGTTTGACTTAATTCTTTATACAATTTCTCATATGATCTAATAATTATTTTCCTTTGCTAAAAAAAATTATATAAAACCTCAAAAAAGGCAAAAAAAATAATGGAAGCTTTATTAATAAAAGCAAAATAAACAACAGTCAATAATCTCAACTATGAACATGGACACAATATCTTGACCGTTTTCTGAAAATGAAAATATTATATAAATACATACATACATACAACAATCTGTTTCTTGTTCAAAGTTAATATATTTCAACCTTGAAAACGGTTAGATATATTGCCAAAAGGATAATAGATATCGAAAATAAAAAAGATATTATATTAATATGAATGGATACTCTTCTCCTGCAAGCTATGGGCAAATAGCTGTACAGATACTGTCATGGATGTCAACTGGTCTACCGCAGAAAGAAATAGCAACTTCGTCAGTCATGTATCGAAATATACATGATCGCCTAAGCGTGTATCACGCATGACAAATAACTCATACACACACACACACATATATATATATATATATATATATATATATATATATATATATATATATATATATATATATATACAGACACAGTTGTGGACAAATTCATTCACGCCCTTCCATAATTAAAAATAAATCTGTAATACTTCAAAATTTCGTGAAATAATGAGATAATGGATATGAATACAAAATATTTATTTTAATGTCAAACACTTATACAAACATCGACAAAAGATTTAACATACGACAAAATTATTGGCCCTCATGCCTCACTAATCAATTGTGTAATCTTTATTTTGGGTTATTGCCTTTAATCGTTTTTATAGATGCTTACAAAATCACTACTATGATCGATTGGTATTTTGCCCCATTTATTCTTGCCAATAGCTTCTAGTTCCTCCAAATTCGAAGCAATTCTTACTTTTCTTCAAATATGCCCATGAGTTTAGAGCAGCATTTATGCGGAATGCTTCAATAGCTTAATTTTGCTGTTATCTAAGAATTTTGTAAGAATTCGTGCCTTGTGTGTCGGGTCATTGTTATGTCGGAAGATCCAGTGCCACCGACCCCACAAAGACAGCTTTCCTGCACTTTGTTTTTAATTATTTTTATCAATAGCCAAACACCGATCTTTATTCATGGTACCTGTACTCACACTAGTTTACCTGGTTCAGAAGAAAATGATATCAACACACACACGCGGAGAATATTTTTTTAAGTTCTGCTCTATTTACGACTCAGTGTACTCATTATCAGGGATAGAGCGTATGTTAATATAAAAATAGGCACTGAGGACGACATCGAGCGTCGACACTCCCTTTCATAGTTGAAGGCAATATAAGTTGTGTGTGTGTGTATGTATATATATATATATATATATATATATATACAAAAGTGAACACTGAATTCAACACTTAGAGGCGACAGGCTGTTTCATGCTAGACGCAATCGTCCGACCACCCTTAGGGAAATATGGTAGGAGACACACACATATGAATATAAGTGTGTGTATATATATATATATATATATATATATATATATATATATATATATGTTACGAGGATGTATTTCTATAATAAGGGATTCCACTGAGTTCTACTTATTATTACAAAAAAGTGTGTGTGTGTGTCTCCTACCATATTTACCTAATATAATACATATGAGTCACTCAAGCTATAGGATTGCTGTGTTGTGTCGCATGAATATATAAAAAGGCAAGTAGTGAAGTTTATTATGATATGAAAGAAGAATAAGAGTTAACCCTAGGCTGGAAGACGTCAATAGTTTATTCCACAAGTACCATTTCCCAAGAAATAATATGTCTGAACGGAACTTACTTCTTACGTTAGGTATACGAAGTGTTATATATATATATATATATATTCATATATATATATATATATATATATATATATATATATATATATATATATATGAACAATGTGATTAAGCAGTTGAGTGAACTGTAAGCAATTAATCATTGTCTGTGGATTGACTAAACAATAGATAAATAATCAACTCATCTTCTAGAGGAACAGTGATTTTGACAGTTTCCGAAACGAACAAAAATTGATATCGAGTCAGCAGATTGACGGATTACTGCTTCAAACGATCCACGTAAAACGAGAAAGATTAGATTTTAATTCACCGGAGACAACGTAACATTTATGTAATCCTCACATGAAAATCAATAGCTGATACACTATTTATTCTCATTAAGGAAAATATTCCTCTTGAATATAATTCCTGCGTAGACGCTATAAGGTTCGATCTCGCTTCTGTTATTCAGAAAATTTGCTGTGTGAAAAATATTGCATTCTGTTCATTCTTAAAACCGAAGGGATCTTCTGGATTGGATGCGTTAGTCGAAATTTATTCCAAATTTGCTGAGTATTTCATTGTCTGGAGTTGTGTGAACCGCTAACACCCTTTTTTTTTTGCATATCACGTGCCTACTTGCACAATCTCCGTGGACTATGATTCTTACATTGTTGCCTCCGATTTATATATTGTTTAGGGAAAGAAACGCAGTTAACATATGTGGAAGGCAGTTTTATAACCTTTTCTATTTCTCTATAATGTCGCTGTTTTTTTTTTCTGATAATTTTTGCATTTATATACTGAATCCTGTTGCATTTGTTTCACTCTCTAATAACAAGAAATAAGTTTCTTTTTTTAAATGTCCTCCCCACAAAAATGATTTACGCCTCTTACATTTTCAATTGCTTTTTTTTTTTTTTTAATGTGGAATAATTTAATGACATTGCTTTTAATTAACGCGTTGTTTGATATTCACTACTTTCTTTTTATAACTTATTTTACTGTTAGGTTGGCTTGATATGATATAGCCTATACTCCACTGTGAGTATTTTTTTAAAAATCTTATTTTTGATTATTTACACAGATTTTGAAGCTGGTAATTTTTTTGTCCTTTCCTCAGTCATGCATACGCCGAATGCATCTCCGTATTGATGGGGTACGCATATCAGTAGTGGGGGCACCTATTTACTGTATGAAAAGAATCGTAAATCTATTTTTGAAGTATCTGTATACAAAAGCTACATATCTGTCTTGTGCAACCCAAACTTATGCTTAACTCTCTGATACTGCAAACCTAATTTGTGACGTTCCGTCATCACGAGATGGACACGAAATTTTCGCCTGTGGAAATGAATGATGTTCTCTTGGGAAATTCAGTGCCTTAAGCACCTACTGGGATTTAAGCCCAACACAGACCTCAAATGGAAATCGATCCAGTGCTAAAGATACTGAAAAATGGTCGGTTACATGTACCACTCCAGTAAGTACTTGACTCCTTCTACCCTATAAAATTTACAAGAGCTAGCGCAGGCCTAAAATGAAGTATTTGTGGCTATATAGGGCATTAGTTTCACAGTCTTCACTTTCCAGTTTCGATAGAGTTCACAAGCAATTCTACGTCAGTGTGGATGAGGACATATTATCCACCTTACAGTCGTATTCACAGAGGCTAATCTTTGGAAGCATATCGCTTCACTATCGCCATTTCTATGGACGGTTTTCAATTCCATCAGTTCGCACTTTCAGGCAAAAGCCTGCTATGCTGCACACATTATAGCGAACCACTCTCATTCTAGTTTCCCTCGAACTGCTGCTTTGTGGCATCGACTCCCTGGAGAATTCTTAACCGAACACTACAATCGTAACATGTTCAAGACTAAGGTTAACCGTTATCTTCCTCATATATCCCCGAAGACTGTGACTCTACTTCGAGTGGCTCTTGGATTTGTAAATAGGTGAAAATTGTTGTAAAAAAATCGAATAAAAACAAACATGTCTCGCGTGCAAACGAGACCGATATATACCATTTTTTTCCTTCATGAATATCAAAACTATACTTATATTTTTGACGCTCGGCCAAAACATCCCAGTATGCAAACCACACCAATGTCAAACTTTCCGACTCCTACAACAAACAGACTTATGTCGACATTGTAAACCGGACCTATGCAAAGTGCACCTGTCTACCTTTTTGACACAGATTCAAACCCAACTTCTTTACCGTATTGGCTCATGTGCAACCTAAATATATGTACCTAACTGCATTAAACAACCCGTAAAATACAATAAACCAAAGACAAACTCTTTCTCATTTGTACATACCTTTCTCCATAATTAATTTTATAGCGAATCATATGCGTCATCTTTAATTTCCCAGTTCATTTCATATTCATTTCCCGTTCAATCTACAAAGGATTCCGAATGAGTCAATGTCGATACAACCGGCGAAATCATTCATATCTTCTTTTTTTTTTAGATTTCTAATATTTAATTCTGTTTTTATTAGCTTTCTTGGCCTCTTAAAATCCTTTTCTTTTCGTTACTATCTTCTGTGAGTGTCCCTGAAGCTTTCCCTGTTTCTTCCATCAAACCTGTCATCTGCAGAACGAGTCATGGTAGAACCTATAATTCTCTTAGAATCTTCTCACTGTAAAGGTTGAATAAGTCTGTTGAGTATACACATCATTGCCTTAGATTCCTTAACAATTTTCGTGTATTTACTGAGCATTTTTCAATGAGCAAGCATTTTCATTTGTTGATTTTGGAATTGACTGATTCATTCATTCATTTATGCTTACGGTTTATCAGCGTTTCATTTTCATTAGGATTCTCATTGGTTTAATACTTGTGTTGGCTGGATACTTTCAGATCTATGGATATTCAATTCTTTCAAATATTACGCATGTATTTTTGGTCTGTTCCAAGCGATTCAGTACTGATGGCTATACTTCCTTTCATAAATAGCCTGGTGCGATCTATACTCTCATATGAATGACATGACCGGCGTCCAAATTGACTCTCATTTTTACATATCGTATATACACGTGTAAAGCGCGATCTCGCGTATCGTGCAACCCCAAAATTTTGTCTTGGAAATAAATATTTTATCACGTGAATCATACGAGTTCCGTTTTTGAGAAATTAAATTACAATAGAGTAAACTCTTTTTCTCCATCTCTTTATCCTATCATTCAGACAAATAAATTAAAAAAGTAACAGAATATGAAGATAGTAACTTTATAGTCGTTGTGCAAATGCACACGGCCATAAAAAACCGAACGATAACAGCTACCTTATGAACGTAAACAATGGAAAAGATACATATTCGCTATGTTTGTATCTCTATCTATAAAATGCAGGGTGTGTGTGTGTGTGCGCGTGTGTGTGTGTGTGTAACGAATGCACGGCCGCAATTTTTGACGGATTTGCACCAACATTTACATGCACATGCTTCAAGTTAGCGGTAAGGCCAAGATCGAGTTTGCATTTCCCAACTCCCATCGATAGTGGAAATAATCGATTTTTCATGCTTCTACGGCAGTTTTCATGTAGTTTTCGGCCATTTTCTTCTGGTCAGAGTGAGATCCTATAGCTGGCTGCCACGAATAGGCAGGAAGATTCTATTGGCCAGCGTGAGAGATAAAACAGCTGACTGACACGAATGTTAACTAGCATGCAAGCATGCAAAAAAAATCGATAGCTGCATTCGTCACAAGTGGGAAAAATTTAAATCTGCATGACATTTTACTCCAATTGGCTCATTCGCTAGCTTAAGCTCAACGTTGATTCTGAATCCGCAGAACTGTGTTGGGTGTGAAAAAGTATTTGTTGTTAACATTCTTTTTCATTCAGTTTTTCCAGTTACGAGTCCTTTTTTAAAGCTGATCGTTTTGTGTTCATTTTGTTTAATTCTTTTTTTCGTAACAGATTTAATGTTTAGTATAGAGCTTAGAAAAAATTCGCAGTGTGAGATAGGCAAGAAGTAAGGCATGTAGCAAAATCAGCACGGCGAAGGGCACTCCTTTAAAGGCAAGGAAGGGCAAAAATATTTTAAGTCAAGTGAGTACGATTTTTGAATCAAGCATGGGCAACGCCGGGCCATGCTGCTAATTTTATATGATACTAATATGTGAATATTACATGCATCATTATTGGATACAGTTAAGGAAAACATCATTTTTATCAAAATCAAGTTTAAATACAGCTTTACGTTTTTACTACAGTAAATAGATATATAGTTTGGTTAACGGCGTAGACAGGACCAGCAGTACATACACTAATTTTATGTCTCCTGTATCATGCGACCACCTTAAAATTAGCTTCAAAATTAGGTTTTCAAATGTCGCATGATACGCATCTATGTACGGTATGTAGCTTCAATTTATTTCTGGTATAGGGGGTTGTATGCATCGGATTTAATTTCCCGTTTCATATTCATTCCCAGTTCAGGCTAGGAAGGGTTCCAAGTGCGTCATTGTTGATACGGACGACATAATTTATATCGTCTTATTAGATTTCTAATATTTAATTCTGTTTTTACTCGCTTTCTTACTATCTTACAATTGTCGTTTGTTATTTGTTCGTTCATTCTTCAGTTTTATAACAAAATCTCATTGATTTGTGAGGTCATTTGTACGTTCCCTCCTTATTCGTTTATGAGGCAACGCCATTACATCAATTGTGAGAGTATTTTTCTCGTATCTTTATTACTGCAGGTTATTCTATAGCAAAAAAAACTTTCTTTGTTATCGCTGTAATTCTTTTCTTAATCAATGTTTCTAGTTCTTTTCTTGTTCTTATGTAATAATTAGAAATCAACCATGCAAATTATATGGTTATTTTTTTTTCCGTCGCATTCATGAATTATTGGCAACCTTCATTATAATTTCTGGAGATTAGATTCGGCTGCACGATAGACATGATAAATAGCTGCCAGGGAGACTGGCTAGCTTGCTAACAGTTATCATTTTATATATATATATCTTTGCCAGAATATTTTTTTCTTTTTGCAGTCAAGTCTAATATTACTTTCTTTTACTCACTGTTTTTACACTAGTAAGACTAAATTGTTTTCACATTAGACTGCTACTGCTTCTTCTTCTCCTCCTCTTTCCCTCTTTCTCCACATTCTCCTTATTCTTCTTCTTCTACTCCTCCTTCCCCTCCTCCTCGTTATTCTTATTAACCTCCCTTTTCTGCTTCCTCTCCTTCTACTTTTTCTTCTTCTTTCCCTCCTTCTCTTCTTCCTCCTCCTCCACATCCTCCTTATTCTTATTCTTCTACTCCTCCTTCCCCTCCTTCTCATTATTCTTCTTAACCTTCCTTTTCTGCTTCCTCTCCTCCCTTTTCTTCTTGTCCTCCTTCTCTTCCTCCCCCTCCTCCTTCTCCCCTTCTTCTTTCCCTCCTTTTCCTCCTTCTTCTTTCCCTCCTTCTCTTCCTCTTCCCCTCCACCTCCTTCTCCTTCTTCATCTTCTTCTATGTGAGGGATCTTGCCTCTTCACAACTTTATGTCGTCTGTAGCACTTACCAAGTTTTGTATTTTTGCTATCCATCCCCGATCCCTGCTCTGTCAGCCATTTATGCAAGATTAAGGTAGATTATTCGCTTTTTTCCTTTGTCCCACTTGGCGTCAAAATATCCTGTGAGTGTTAGATTCTACAAGCCCTGTTTTCTCATTATTTAACAAAGAAATTTCAAATGTTTTTTTTTTTTCTGGTGCTAAGTGTAAAAACTCCACGTTGCTTTAGCGCTTCTTGCCATGGTATTCTCAGCATCCCTCTGTAGAACAAGATTTCTGTTTCTTCGAGTCTCTTCATCATTTCTGTGGAGATTGTCCAACATTCCCTGCCATACAGGAAGACTGATATTAGGTAGGGCTTCATCAATATTTTCTTTGTTAACGAAATTATCCTGTTTCTTAGTAACGGGCTTAGATTTTGAAAAGCATTTTTCTCTATTCCAGTACGCCTTTATATTTCCGTGTCATATATTCTTTGATTTGTTAAAATATTATTCTTTTATTTAAGGTTTCGTACTTGCTTGATTATTGTTTTCAATTCGTAGTTACTTTTCATCACAACTATAAATAGAAAGGACTGATCATCATCTGCATAAAAACATCATCTACTTTTCTTTACTACATTCTATGAGTGTTATTGTTGCTTTCTTTTTCTCTTTTTTTCCCATTAAGCTTGTATCGTCTGCATATCATTCTTTTTTTAAGACTGGGAACGTCAATAACATATACTGGTTGGATCTTTAATACTCTCAGAATCGTACACTATTTATATTATTCAGACTATTTTGTCGCCTTATCTATTACAACATTTCGGTCTTTGTACGCTCCGGCCTTCTTACAGCTGGTTAGAATATCGAACTTAATCCTTTATTTCGCTCACTGGAGTAGACTGTTCTAGTTCCACGTGCCATGTCTACTGGATATCAGTTATCAGTTATCTCCTGTTAATTCCCTTCTCGCTGCCTTAACCGGGTATTGACTTACACTTGTTGGGTCCTGGCACTGGATCTAACCAACGCCTTTATCCACTGTGCCATGTGTCCTAGATTAGATGCTGGTTATATCCAGTGACACCACTCAACAAGTGTCAGTTCAATACCCGAGTAAGGCAGTGGAGAACTTGGAAAGGGGAATTAATATGAGATAACTGATAACTGACATCCGTTAAACATGGCACGTGGAACTAAAACAGTCTACGTCTGTGAGCGTAATAATGGATTCAGTTCGACATTCCAACCAGCTGAAGAAGGCCGGAGCGTACAACGGCCGAAATGTTGCAATAAATATGGCGACAAAGATGAGGACAATAGTCTGAATAATGTAAATAGTGTACATAATATCTCATCTCAGAAATATAGCCACATTCAGAATCTCTTCACTGTAGAGGATAAATAAATCCGGTGAGTAGACACACCATTGTCTTAGCCATCTTTCTATTTATTGTATTTACTGAGAAATGTTCTGTTTGCCAACATTTTCATTAGTATTCTGCATGATTTAATAACGACGCTGGTGAGTGTGTTTCAGTTTTGCCATGAGTAATCAATTCCTTTAAATAATACGTAAATAACTGGGGTCTGTTGACAATCCTTACGAAGTAAACTCCCCTGAATAACTAGAAAGAGCGATAACACTTAGTGGACATGAGAATTCTATTTTGCTGAAAAAAAACAACTCTTTTAAGACAGAGATTTTATTAACTCCTCCCCCAGTAAATCAAACAGTTCAGTCAGTGAATAGCAAATATTACCTTATAAGGAAACAGCTAAACTCACCATTGACATTAACATACATCACAATAGATTTACTTCTTTTTTAAAATATCTAATTATTTTTCTACTCTTGTTTTATTTACTTGTGATGCTATGGGATCTTGTATTAAAATCATGATCAGGTGCCCCGTAACACATGAGTAAGTTAATCTGAGTTAGCCCAAACTTTTCCAGGTAGCTTTGAACTCAGAGCTTCTCTTCTCATAGACTAGTTGCGAACCAAGGTTGTAGGACTCTGTCTATCCTGATATTTACACATAACTCAATAAGAAGAAAAGAAGAGATGAATACATACTTTTCTCAAGAACTTAAGTGAATGTAATGAACTCGACTGAAATTCGAACTTGGCTCTCCGATTCTTCAATCCGAGACGATATTCATTTAATCCACTATTCCTAGAATAGAAATATACATTAACTTACATTTAGATGCTATGCGAAGCGTTATAAATAAGTAAAACAAAAAAGGAATGGGTCTCATTATTATTTAAAGACTGTTACATAATCGATCAGTTTACAATGATCAAATCGCAATCATTTAACGGTCTTCCAAAAATATTACAAAGCTATTCCTTCTGTATTTAGATCTAACTCATTTTCAATGCGTTTATATCCCGGAAATAAGCATATGACTCTGTTCCTTAATAATATATTATTTCTTGAATAAGTAAAAAAAGGTACATTCCAATTCAAGGAAAATGAACTTAGCTCCAAAAGAGATAAATTAGCAATTTTTATTGCCATGTGATCGCCTTTCCTGCCCACTCGTGCCTATTGTATAATTTTTAAAAGTTAATTTAATACATTTAATTGATAAGCAGTTATTTAGAATTTTTCTTACTTAATCAACAAAGGACAATTATTTTCCATTAGATAGTTTAATCGGCTTTTATGAATTGAGTATTCCGTCACAAGCGCGATAAGCATTAAATTTGGGTAAATGATTAATATTATAATTAATGTTTGAATTAGTATAGATTAATAAATTTGAACATGTGTCCACTTTTTAGTTTCATCCGAAGAGATATTAAGTATAAGGCACATAATTACATCTACTTCATTATCTTACGAGACAAAAGCCAATTGGATAAAAGCGATGAATAAGTAAGGATCAACGAATGAGTCAGGCCTGGGAAGTATAAATGCATATTCAGTGAAAGAAATTAATGAATCATCCCAAGGGCAAATTAATTGACATGAATCTCGAAATAAAAAAAGAAAATATTCCGCAGGTGTATTAAATATGATTTGCTACAAGTCTGTTCCAAAAGGGAAAAAATTATTAAAATTTTAAGATGGACTTAAGTTAAAAAATGCCAAAGTATTATCACTATAACAACAATGAAAAGGATATTTGTCCGAATCAATAAAGCCATTTATTCTCGACAATGACAATACCGGATTTTCGGGCTTATATAGCGTGTACAGTTACAATTTTAGACCTACAAGATTGTTATCACTATAAAAGAATTATTTTTGAACTGAGTTTGATTCTTGACCTAGAGGAAGTGAAATAAGTTATTTTTTTTTTGTCGCCACTTAATTAAAAAAAGACAAAAACAGTGCTTAAAGTGGTAAAATTCTTCGCAGTATACAGGCTGTGCTGATAAACTATGTTCTGGATTTCCTGTAGAGATGTTGCATCGAGGATTTTAAGAGATTTTCTCTAGGGGTTCTTTCTTTATCAGAGCCAAAGTTCCAACCAGAACAGGAACAATATCGGTTTTTAAGTGCCACATTTTTCTCAATTTCCATCTCCAGGTTATTATATTTGCTTAGTTTTTTCAAAAACCTTCGCAGATATCATTGTTTTTTTTTTTTTCGTTTGGTACGCTCATGTCAACCAACGTGCAAACTTTTCCTCATTCATAATAATTTCTGTGCTATTTCCTTGTATTGTTCGTTCTGCGTAGATATAAAAATCCCATGAGACGATAACGTCTACCCTCTTGGCTACAAATTCAGGATGATGTTCATAGCAGTTTGCAGCTTGTATTTTTTTTAACCCCGTAGCCATGAGAGATCTTGAAATGCAGATACTGAACTAACATTTCCTGGCGGTATTTTGTACTCATTGGGTGTGAGGAATGAGTATTCTGAGAAGATGTAACAACTATTTTTTAATGTATTCGTCACAGAAGCCACATTTTTGGTCCATATTATTGTTATTATTATTATTATTATTATACAATATTTATTATATTTCTTATTTTATTTTATTTTGATTTCTGGTGTATACCCATTTCTTTCCGGTTCCCGAGCAGAGATCTAAGGTCAGAAATGACATCGTGATATTTTACACGGAGCAATTAAAAATACACATATTTTACATAGATAAAGGCATTCGTAAGGTGTGGAATGTACTGGTGAGCACAGTTTTTAGTATTTCTTTATGGCATGGGCTGCCAGGAATCCCTTCAAAGAGTCTATTGGAATCTTTTTTAATCAATCCGAGGACTCCAACTACAAATTGAATTGATGTTATCTTTGACCCATTTTTGAGATTTCGATTTCAAGGTCCTTGTATTTTGATAGCTTTCTTGGATATCTTAAAAGATACATTGCAATCTGCAGGGACAGCCATATCAGTACAAAGGCACTTTTGTGTTTGAGGTCTCTAATAACGATATTTGGGCGATTAATTTTATTGTTCTCTCTGTCTGTATTGTGAAATACCATAAAATGGTTACAAGTCCTATCTCCGTAACCGTGGTTGGATGGTGTTCATAACAATTTCTCCCAGATTCCTTTCCGGAGAAACTGCAGAATTTCGTGTGCAGGCATTGGCTCATTCTGTCATGCCGTGTTTTATATTCCTTGCGTGCCAATACCGTGCAGCTTGATATACGTTGGTCAATTATTTCTGGATATTTTTTATTATTATTATTATTATTATTATTATTATTATTATTATTATTATTATTATTATTATTTTCCTTTGATATTTAAAGTCATAAAAGACTTCATGACATTTCCGACAGATCAGTTTTGTAAATAAAACACCTATGATCACACATATTTTACATATATATATATATATATATATATATATATATATATATATATATACATATATATATATATATATATATATATATATATATATATATAGATAGATATATATGGATATATATATAGATATATATATACATACATACATACATACATATATATATATATATATATATATATATATATATATATATATATATATATATATATATATTTCTGTTTTTACCTCATTTTATATATATATATATATAATTTTTATTTCGGCGTCAAACATTGACAAAGTTAATAGAATCCTGTTTTTGAGACATGTTGTCGATAAGGCTTAGCAGATCTCAAGAACTTTTAAGAGAATCATCCCGGAGTAAATGATGCCAGTTTTCTGTAGATCTGCAGTATTGGTCTCAGTTCCAATTCAAATTCTCCCTAAGTAATGTTTCAGTTTTATAGGGGGAGTTCTAAGTGCATCCATTACTGCAGAAATTAGTTTTACATGTATTTTCATAGTTTCTTCAGCTCCCTAGCCAGTTCCTGGAATTCTTCGATCTTTTCAGTATCTTCCGTGTCAGCTCCTTATCATATGGAACTGGAAAATCAATAATTGTAACACTTAGTACTCTCTATCTCATTATCTCTCTCTCTCTCTCTCTATATATATATATATATATATATATATATATATATATATATATATATATATATATATATATATATATATATATAATCCGGTATTCACGAGAGACTCTTTCGCCTTAACCGGCAGGTCTCCCGTGGAGGATGTCACGATAGAATCACCTGTGCTAATGCAACTAACATCTAATTAAGACCCGGGTACTTTACAGTATGAACAATATGGCGATGTTATTACGCCCTGTAGATACCCCATTATTCATGCTACTACTATTATTATTATTATTATTATTATTATTATTATTATTATTATTATTATTATTATTATTATTATTTTCTTCGGATTTCTGTTTTATACACATTTCCTTGCCAGTCCCAACCAGAGACCTAAGGTCATAAATAGCCTCAGGATATTTTCCAATGATCATTTTTGTAGAGTAAAAAAAAATAGTTCATTCACTTTTTATATAGATAAAGCTCTTCGTAATGTGTGAGCTGTACTTATAAATAGAATAATTTTATTTCTTTAAGGCATGAAGGTAATCCCTTCGATGTGTCTATTAGAAAATTTTCAAATGAATCCTCAATTGAGATTATTAATATACTCATGTGCCACATATTTAGACTTCCTCGTCAATAATATTCTTATTTTTATAGATTTCTGAAGATCTTCAAAGATACATTACAGTCTGCAATGAATGCCATGCCAATAAGAATGTACTTTCTGTTTTTCTCTCTAATCACGATGTCTAGGCGATCAGATTTTAGTGTTCTCTCTATATGCATTGTAATGTCACACAAATCTGTTACACACTTTATATCTGTATGTATCGAGATTGTTTGATGTTCATGTCAGTTTTTGCAGTTTCCTTTCTGTAAATGTTGCATATTTTTTCTAGTATAGATATTGACCTACAATCTGATGCCGAGTATTATATTCAGTGAATGCCAATATCGTGGACTTCGATACAAGATAATCAATTGTTTCACGATATTTATCATTGAATCTCACTATACAAACAATATGACATGTAAATTTTAACTTATCGTCACCTACCATCCACATTACATGTACCTGTAATTTCAACAAGTTTCTTGATTGTATCTACAAGTATATTTAAAATTTTCATTTTTATTTATCTTTCATATGGTTTTCACTGTCTCTGTCTATATCTCCGAGATGAGATATGATTACTTACATTATTTACATTATTTCAAAAGTTATCCTCACCTTCATTGCCATATTCACAAAGTTTCGGATGTTATACGCTCCGGTTTACATCAGGTGACTGGAGCTTCGAACCGAACCCTTTATTTCGTCCACCGGGGTAGATTGTTCTAGTTCCACGTGCCGTGCATCTTCCGGATCTCTTACTTATTTCCCTTTAACTCAACTTTACAAGTTTTGATTCATCACAGCTGTGGCCTGGTATTGGGTCTTGTTACTGGACCTAACCAACGTCTTTATCTACTGGACCATGTGCCCTCAAAAGCACATCAACATTTTATGGGTCATTTAATGCCGAATTTTAATTTTCTTGGAAGCGTTAGTAAATTCTATATCAAAAAATGCATTGCTGATAATTTTTATTTTATTTTTTGCAAACAATTATTGCTATAAAATGTTTATACTTTTTTTAGTGTTTTGACCCTAGTGCGTTGTCTAAGTAGATGCATGTCCATACACCCGTTGAGGTGTGGGTGTACGCACATACAGCTCCGTTTGCGTTAGCATGAGTGACATCACGGCGACGATTCCTCACCAACTTCCATAATAACAACAATACACGCAATCTACATTAAACCAAAAATTTTTAAAAATTAATCAGTTTGTCTGACGATAGCAAAAGCGTGAAACCCAGGGTCACAAACTCACATCAATCCAAGCAAATATATGTTAGATCTATCTCTGATATTGAGCGCTTTGTAATATATAAATAATTATATATGTATATATATATATATATATATATATATATATATATATATATATATATATATACACTTTTCACACACACACGCATATATATATATATATATATATATATATATATATATATATATATATATATATATATATATATATGCATGTTTCATTTGAAACGCCAGACAAGTTACTACGGTTAAGCTTTTTAGTTAAATTTTCTTGTGTTCTAACAAGAGCTTTCTTTTCTGGACAAAGAGTGTGTAAAACCTGTCCAAATGTTTTATATATCCGAGCGCATTCGGAGATACATTTAGCCATTATCAAGGATGATTCGATTTTGCAAATTAATTGAGTGTGTGCGTTCTGTGTATGTCTTAGTGTGTGGTAGGGATGTTTTTAATTTCCGAATACGGTTAGCACATTGTGGCTTTGTTTGTTGTTAATATTGTTAAATGTTGTATTTTTTTTGGTTAAATAATAAAATATTTGGGCAGTTTTTACACACTCTTTGTCCAGAAAAGTAATCTCTTGTTCGAAAACAATAAAATTTAACTAAAAAGATTAAGCGTATTACCTTGCCTGCCGTTATAAATCAAATATGCATAATCGAAGAATTGCTTCCTAAATATACAACTATATATATAAAGGATAAAAATGCATAACATCAAAACAATAATATATACTTAACATCTTGAATGAGGAAGTATGCAGCGATATATAACAGATGGGCAAGAGCTTATCAAGAAAACACTCTGCTGCGTTTGGCTGCGCGGGAAGTTGTAATCAACGTCTGGCGCTGCAATCATAGCAGGCCAGTTAACTAATGTTGTCTGATTCTAAAATGCTGTATCATGGAAGTTGACGGACCACAGAGTGTCGAATATAGATGTCCGAGTGAAGGTCTAATATATTTTGTATTGTTTTTGTTAAGGCAGCTATCGTTTTCCGATTTGAAAACATTTTCTCTCGTTCGCTTTCTTGATTATATATATATATATATATATATATATATATATATACACTATATATTGTGTGTATTTAGGCAGCGTTTTTTCAATAATACATGTTTCATTAAATAATATAGACGAGTTTTGTCTATTAATGTTAAGCAAAATCCTTTCATCACGTCTGATAAGCTTGATAATATTATCATTGAAAGACGAAAGAAAATCGCCATGTTGATACATGTTTTATTCATAATCCTTTCTAAGCTTTCGGCTTGCATAAGCCCTCATCAGAGATCAAAGATGGTAACTATCATTGTTGCAAAATTACCACCTTTAATCTCCGATGATGGCTTATGTAAGCCGAAAGCTTAGAAAGGATATTATGAATAAAACATGTATCATAAACATGATATTCTTTCGTATTTCAATGTCATTAAACATATCAGACGTTATGAAAGGATTTTGCTTAAAATAAATAGATAAAACTTGTGTATATTATTTAATGAAACATGTATTAATATCTATCTATCTATCTATCTATCTATCTATCTAAACATATGATTTCATCGCTACATAAGAGTTCTCATGTTTCAAAACAAGAGCCGAAAACTTCAATATAATTATTTGAATTAAATTGAATTAAAGTACCAAGCTCTGTTCCATCTTCAAACGAAATTTTTTGAATAACTAATTCTTGAAATTTACGCGTTTTTATAAGCATATTCATTATTAAAATTACTATGGTAACGGCTAGAGCAATTATTTAAAAAAAAGGGGGCGCGTAAGGGTTAATAATTTGTATCAATATCTCAGTTACATTCAAAGAGGTCAAGTCAGGGTAAGGTTGGGGTGTCTAAATTTAAAGCGGAAGATGACATCGTCTAGTCTGGTTAAGTGTCTATGGAGATTTTTTAATTTTTTAATTTTATTTTCTTTCCTGAAAGGGTTTTGTGTATATAAAACTGTCATAATTAGCTAACATTTGTTTATTTGACAAGCTCATAAAGAGTTTTTTTGTAGGGATTTTAAACTTTTATGCTAAGAGAACGAGATAGATAGATAGATAGATAGATAGATAGAGTAGTAAAATACTTGGCTGGGTCTGTCTTATTATACTTGAGTGCTATTCGACTTTTAAAAAAATACATCGCATGTCAGTAGTTTCTACGTGAACATGGCTATCTTTTTTTCCAGTCAACATTATTATTTATCATTCAGCTCAAGTGTTTTCTGCAGTCTCTATACGCTGGAAGCTCTACACACGGCACTATTTCATGCCCCTATTGCAAGCATTCTGAACATGTTTCTTTCCTTCCTGAATTACGCTTATATTTCTTTCTGTCTTTTTTTTTACCTTTTCTTGTGATTTTATCACATCTTTTTGCCTTTATAGTACTTTTAATTTCCTCGTTCATTTCTCTTCATTAAAGTTTCTTCCATGTCTTTGTCTTCTTCCTCCCTGCCTGCGCTTGATTCTTCTTTTCTTTTTCTTTTTTTTTTCTTTTTTTCTCATTCCTACACCTGTTTTATATTTACTAAGCTGATATTGAGATGATCAAAAATGGGGGTAAGTTAACGTTTTGGTTAAGTTAAGTGTGGTTTGCATGCATCCTTCACAAATGAGAATTGACAAGACTGGACTTCAGCCGAATTTGAACGAAGAAAACGGGCGCAGATACATTAAATCTAATTCAGCAATTTTATTTAACTTAGTCTGAAACATGTTCCCACTAGTGAGATAATAAGGGAAATTCGATCCGATTCCTTTAGACAATTGGCCGAGAAGAGATATTCACAAGACATCAGCAGGAATAAATCTGCGGAACGTAACCAGCTACAGGCACTTAACATTTGCCTAAAAATAACACACACACACACACACACACACACACACACACACACACACACACACACACACACACACACACCACAAGACACGAAAAACAAAACAACACACCACACGCACCCATATTTTTTTTTTAAAGAAATAATGATTTTTTCATTTATTTGTCCGACATATTTTCTACGTCTATAGACGTTATTTTACTAGAAAGCTTTTTATGGTTTTATTTTAAACAGTATTTTTTTTTTTCATTGTACGGCCCGGTTATTCGAGAAATGTAATTAATGTTTACTGCGATAAAAAAATATGTCCGATTAATAAATGAAAATATATCCATTATTTCCTTAGGAAATGAGGGATCTGAACGAGAAAGAAGTGCGTAAAAGGTAATATAGAATTTTTCTTAAAAACGGCGATCTTCGTAGCCGAATTGGTTAAAGAACATCGAATCTAAAATCGATAATTCCTGCGGAGAGGAACGCAGGTATTTATCCTGCCAGAGAGCGTATTTTTTTTTAAAAAAATATTTCTCAAATATTCATGCCGGTTGACGAAATAAAATAGTGTTTAAAATAAACGGAGCATTTGCTTTAAAATGGGGTTCCACTGTAAATAACCTTTGAATCTACACATACACACACACACACACACACACACACACATACACAACACACACACACTTATATATATATATATATATATATATATATATATATATATATATATATATATATATTACATTTTGGCAGATATGTCTCATTAAATCATTTACACAAGTTGTGTTTACTTATTTTTAATAGGATCCTCTTATAATTATGGACACATTTCTTAATATCCTTATTAAAGGAAGAGAGAAAATTACCATGTTGTTGCATATTCATTTTATTCCGAGTAGTTTCGGCACTAGCACAATGTCTTCATCAGTATCTTTTATTTTTTTCTAAGACAAAAATTGCTAGGTTCATCATATATATATATATATATATATATATATATATATATATATATATATATATATATATATATATATGGGCAGGGATAACGATATCTACATTTATGTTAATGAAGACCAACATTTTTAGGGGGGAGATCTGTGAAATTGAAAAAGGTTCTTGTGTGATGCGTTTGGTTCTTTAGTACTTAAACTTACCAAGTTTAATGATGTGGTTGATATTACTACACATGCTCACAAACGAGCGACGCTGGAAAGTTTAAATTTAAAGTTTATTATTTTTTTTATATCTGTTTTGCTTTAATAATTTAGACGATTTCATTTAGATTCTTTTTCCTTTTGTCTGGGTGTCCATTACTTTTCGTTTTAAATATCCAACATTGTGATAATATAAATAGGCCAAGAATAGCAAAAACGCAGTAAGAATCGGAACTCAAATTTATTGTGGGTGATCAAGTGATTAAAGCACTTTCTAAATATTTTCTCATTTTTTAAAAGTGAGGTTCAGCCTCTACAAGTCCAGGATGCGGTTACTCGCGGTAGAAATTTACGGAGAAAGAGACACTGTTTAGGCGGATATATGATCAATATAAGGGTTAACCCTAGGCTTAGACACGTTAAAATTGTTATCGGCAAATCATCCACTTCAAAGTCGGTTCCACTGAGAAGAAACTGCTTGAGTGGAATTTACTTCTTATCAATAGAATACGGAGAGAATGAGGGTGGTTCTCTATAATTTGCTTATCATCGCGAATCCTAACCGTGAAGGTTAGGACTAGAGAAGCTAAGTTCTTCAGAGCACTTTCCATGGAAGTATCGATTGAGTAGTGAGTGGCTTGCTACATTTTGTCTGTAAGTGAGGGATTGTAGGGTGAAAAATAATCTGTCACCCACAAGGATACGGAAAAACTTTTGCGATCTAGGATATCTGGAAAGTTAGGTATGAACATCTACCCAGATATCATAGCAGTACTCCAGAGAGTGATGAGCGACCACCTACCGTCTTGAAAGTCGGCCATACGTTTGATGCAGGTTTGGGAAGGATTTCTCCTTCAAGCAGTTAAATAACTTCGCTAAGATCGGGGATATTTCCAGGTTGATATTCTTGAGGACATCCACTGTGATTTTGTCTGGGATGTGACTTCTTGGAGTAAAGGCTTTTAATTAATCTTGAGACTTCTCAGGCTTAGATGAATTTTTTACTGAGATTGTAGTCACTGAGACCAGGGAAGTTGGTCATGGCATTATCTTTGTCATTAACGTTGAAAATTGAGGCAAAGACGTTCGCTTCATGTAACGAGAAAAATATGACCTCAGAAAAATTGGTTTGAAAACTTCCAGAACTCACGGGATCCAATTCGTTCGTTTTCAAATTTGGACTGGAGCGCTTGTGCACGACTGCACATTTCATTAAAGAAGTCTCTTGTGGCAATGTCGGCCGATTCTGAATGTAGTATGAGTCGAACTACACCGCACCTTACAACAGATAATGAAGTAGTGGCTACACGGATCTATGACTCCAGCGCATGCTGTGGTGAACCAGGGTTAGCTGTTTGGTTTTTGTTGGATCTTTGGGTGGGAGATTTTTGTTAGATTTTTTTGGAAACGCTCCATTCCAGAAAGGGTCCATTCAGAGATGTGGGCAGCAATTTTTTGGAACCATGCGTGAAGAAGTTTAAGAGAGGAGCTTCCAGCATATGAGATCGAAATCTACCTTAGTCCGCCTTCATCTAGCGAAAAATCCTTCTATGAAACAACAAATCAGAGAATGCATTTGGTTTAACAAAGACTAGGGAAAAATCAGGCATTCCTAAGGCGGGGTTAAAATATTTACTAACCATCTGTCAGGGCAGGGTGTGAGAAAAAGTTTGAGGAGATTTGCCTGGGGTACCGTCACGTCAGTGACGCGGGTGAGTTCTTCAATGATCTGGAATATTTTATAGGCGATGGAGAAGTCTCTGTAATAGCTGCATTCTATATATGTTTTGATCGAATAGATTAATCCGTCTTGTGGTGGATATTGAAGTCACCACAGATATGAAAGATTGCTGAGGGACATTCGGTGAGGGTGTTATCAATTCTTTCGGGTATTCGTCGGATTTTAGTGTCCCATCGCCCTGAGAACAATAGAGAGCGAAAACGAATGTGGTACTATGGATAAGTGCTACATGGAATCACATATATGGCAGATCATGGTCACGATTTTTGTGTTATTGAGACGGATAAACCCATCCTGATTCCGTGACCGTGATGATTTAGGTGGTCATATTTGGCTATTGGGCGTGTGGGGAGTACTCGTCTTCACTACCTCCTGCACCGGTATTTACCTGTTTATATATTTTTCAAACAAAAACACATTTTTGGGTCTAGAGTCAAGATGGAGATCAACTTTCGAAAAGTTAGGCCGAAGACCCATCACATCGGTATAGAACATGGGATACCCAGGGTTTACTTATTTTGTTGAGGTCGGGTTTGCTAGTCTTCGTCATTTTAATCGATTTCATGTGGGGCTTGTATTTTTTTTTGGTGGGGGGAAACTAATAGGTAGTGAAACCGACACACCTACAGGTGACGCGTGCATAATAAACCTGGATTAATACGTAAGCAGGTACGGCCGTAACTGAACATTTCATCATCACGACGAGAGGCCCCACTGGAGAGTATCGATCCAGAAGTCATTGACAAAATCGGAGTACAATAACCCCGATATTATACACTTGCCGCCAGGATAGTGCTGTGACCAAATAAATGGTTAAGTACACCAGAAGAGTATTACACGACTAGGAAGAGTGTCCCGAATGAACTAGCACTCAGTCCATTCACTGTTCAGCGTTCCCCGAACCTTCTTTCTTACTAAACCTATAGTAGGCGGAAGAGTCTAACAGACAATTTAGAGGGAGAATACCACAACAGATAGTCTCCTTCAAAGTTTCGGCTCCCTGGATATCAAACGGATAACACCAAAGGCCATAAAAATTATAACTTAAGCACCCTTAATAAAGGAACAGTACAATCTAGGAAAGAATCTACAGCCGTAATACATCGAGAGCCCACGTCTTGTCTACTCAGTAGTCAAGGCAACAAAACTACACCTTAGATCAAAATCATTGTACCGGTCAAAAACCTAAGGTACAAAGACAGCCTCACTCATATACAGGGTGCATCAAAAATACTTTTATAAATTTTAGTCTCGCAGGTCTCCATGGTACGTTGATGAAGCGTCTCTGAATTATTAATGTTTGCTGCATAAAGTAACAGTTTTACGTTGACCCACGGATAAAAATCCACAGCATTAAGTTCGGGGTGGGGGACAAATTTGCAGACCATAGAACCTGTCCTGCTTACCTATCCATTTTTAAAGATTTATTATAAAAATATGTTTTGCGGACATATTTTTATATGAACTTTTTTCCTTCTTTTATTGTGAGAAATCCGCCGCTAAAGTTTGTAAAAGTATTTTTAATACACGCTGTATATGAAAACTAAAATACCCACTAGGATGACGTAGTAAGAAAGGTTGTTTAGAGTGCGTAAGCTTCCTTTATCTACATTTTATTTAATATCGTTGAAACAAGGTTACTTGGTCAGGGTCAAGCATAGACAAGTTTTTTATTTTCTACACCAAAACACTTACAGGTTTATTCAATTTGTACATTAACTTAGCAAGGTGACTGAACAATTAAATTAGAACTTTGATATTATGAATGGGTCCGCGCCAATCACCTCTGTTTGGATTTATATTACTATTTATATTTTCACCCTAAACTTTAATAAAATGGAACACTGTTCCATGAAAATCACTGGGGTTAGATGATTGATTGGCTCAGAGTTTTATGGCAAATCATGGTAGTAAACCCCTAGGAAAAATTCTGAACCTGGAATCTCTAAGACAATCTGGAGAAATTCAAATTCAGAGTCGATGTCAGGCGCAGGATAATTCACTTCATGACTCGAGAAAACTCTTTAGCCTTGGGTGGCACTCGTTCTAGAGATAGTTCTGAACAATAACACCCAGATGTGGGGTTGCCGTTCCACATTTTGTATTAGCTACCTATAGAAATATCATGACGTCCACTAACTTCACCAGGGTTCCAGCCCCTGCGTACCCAGTTCCCAATTCAAATCTTGTTTCTAATGAAACACATGACCAATTACCTCTCAATTCTTTGTGGCGACCTAATTGTGAAACACGGGATGCAGGAAGAACAAGCAAAAACTCTACATCAAATTTTATGAAAGGCAAACGTCTTATTGTCTTTCACAGACACCATAGCAAGGGACCCAGGATTGGACATTGGAGATCTGGAAACAGTAATGCAGGCCCTAACAGTGTGGAAAGGTATTGTCAATGGAGTTCTGACCAACCATAAGGAGGTCGAAGGATGATAATGATGATCATATGGGCTAGGCTAAGTTTAAGGACTTAACTTTTTATTTAATATTAAGTTAACACTTTTATATAAAAAAATGTAGAAAAATTTGAGCATAGAATTAAACACCTATCATACTTACCAGGAAGGAGTTAACAATTGCTTAGCAAATTCACTAGAACAAGTTCATCGAGAAGCAATACTATAGTGCGTAGGATAATGTTATTCCATAATTAAACGCATCAGTTGAAAGATAAATAATTCAGACAATTACGGAAGTGAACGTTTAGAGTAAATTAAGTTAACTATTTAATACATAATAACTTATAATAAACCATAAAAATAACGGAAATTTACTTTTTTTTAATTAAAAAAAAGATCAATAAAGGAACAGGTTTTGTAGAATTACTTGCGGATAACCGTGACGGTATATCTTAACTTAGTTGTTCTTATAATTTTGACTTAGCAATTTACCAGGTCAGAGCGGTACTTGGGTTTTCTCGGTGTTTTGGACTAGTGTCTAATTAAAAGGATTTTTTATGATTGCCAACGACATCTTAAACTCAACGTTAGGATGGGTGAGGTGTGTGATTAGGGGATTGAATTTTCATATCCAACCCTTACAACCAATATCTCTCTCGTTCTCCTTCTCTCTCTCTCACCCCGCAAGAATAAAGAACATTCGTCCAATGTCAAAGGTTAATCCAGTTCGTCATAATTAATTGTTTTCTCTTTCAATTAGAGTAGCATTTTTGGTATCAACACTGTGCTCAGTCTCGTTACTATGAGCAACTAATGCCTTAAAAACGTTGTTTTCTAAAATGTTCCTTTTGTGTTCATATAATATTTTATTTAAGTTCGTTGTGGTTTCTCCAATTCGTGCGCATGTGTAGTCGCGTCAACATAAACATGAAGTTAGTCCGATGAAGTCCTAATGTACGAAACACTACACACGGAAACTTTTCTCACTTTCTCATACATCTTTCCCATATATATATATATATATATATATATATATATATATATATATATATATACATATATATATCGGGTTATCAGTTCACTCTGATGATCCCATGTGATGAAAACTAAGCTCGGTAGTATCTGGCTCATTAGGATTTATCTATTTTAGTTTTGCTCTACTTAGTGTATTGAGCACGCTTCTTTTTAAACTTATTACTCGCTGAGTCTCTCTATATTTCTGAGATGAGGTATTATGTACTGTATTTACATTATTCGGACTATTGTCCTCATCTTTGTCGCCATATTTATCACAACGTTTCGGCCGTTGTACGCTCCGGTCTTCTTCAGGTGGTTGGAATGTCGAACTGAACCCTTTATTTCGATCACTGGGGTAGACTGTTCTAGTTCTACGTGCCATATTTGATGGATGTCAGTTATCAGTTATCTCCTGCTAATTTTCCCCCTGAAAGTTCTCCACTGCCTTAACCGGGTATTGAACTCACACTCTTTGGGTCTGTCACTGGATCAATACCCGTTTTGATAAATATGGCGACAAAGATGAGGACAATAGTCCGCATAATGTAAATAATGTTATTACTCGCTGTTTTTTTTCCTTCTTTGTACCAGAAATTTAAGGTACCAGTCGATTTCTTTCGCCCTCTTCGGAGGTTTCTGGTTCTTTCTTTCTTTTCTTTTTTTCAAAAAGTTTTCTTCGGATGCCAATTCGTTTGAAAAATACGTTATCCACGTTTTTTCACTCACCGAGTTTAAATAGATTTAAATTACACACACACATACACACACATACATGTATATATATACGGTGGAATCTCCCGTCGTATTCCATGTATGAGGGTCAAGGCGATCCGTTCTTAGAAACCTACAGCCAAACACCGGCACATATGATTTGATTATAGTCGTGAAGGCTTTGTGCAGAATCAGCCACACTTTTTGAAGGGCCAAATACAGAATACGTGCCACAATGTCCCCAAAACACTTCCGCAGGTTTTGGATTCAGACTTGTCTTTCTCCTAGACCAGTTGGCAACCAAGGCTACAGCACAGTATGTCCTGCTATTTACTGAATCCTAGCTGCTATCCACTATTCCATATATAGAATGGTTTTGTTTTGTTATTTATATGTCCCTTTTTGTCTTCTATATTATTTTAAATATTTTATCTGTGTCATTGGCTCAGTTTGCTTGTATATGTCTTATCTTTATATTCCATTAAATTTTTTTTCATTTATCTGTTTATATTATATTTGGTGGATTTTATCTGTTATGTTTTTATTATATTATTTTATCTGATATATTCTAATTATCGATTTAATCTCTCTTTTTTATCTATCCTGTTTTTCTTATCTACAAGATGTCCCATCTTATGTACGTCATTATTTTCACACAAAATGCGGCTTTACTATTGGTAAAATTTTCAGGACGTCTTATTTAGTGCCGGTAGCTTTTTCATGACGTTCTTTTACATATCTACTCAATATATCAAGTGAGTTTCAGCTTACGGTGTATCATTTAATTTAGTAGGGTTGTCGGTACACCACATCTGCTAAAGCCATAGTTTTAGTGGGTCTTAGGCAACCCAACGCTCTCATACGTAAAAAAAAAAAAAAAAAATGATTAATCACGGATTTTATTTTATAAACCTATACTTAATACCGTATTTATAATTTTAGTTTTCATAATGGAACATCGCTTTTAATGATGCCCACCAGTTTTCAAATTGAGATTTATATCTGAAGACGCGGAAACTTTTTCCATGTAGGAGCACACGATTAGGTCCATTCAGTATAACTCTGCATTCAATCCGAAAAATATTACTGTTGACCAATGTTTTAACCTAGAAAAAGTTACTGAATAACCAAAACGAAGGTTGCAAATAAAATGGTAATCTTTATAACATCAAATACTCGACAGCGTGGTGAAGTAGGTAAACTTCAGCTCGTGCTGGACTACTTAGACAGCATATTATCTGCCTCCCCACGAGGTAGAATGTGGCTCAAGGCTAAATTTAATGTGGGGAAATCCCAACCGTGGGCTCGGCCAAAAATTGCCTGTAGACCCAGCATACTCGGGCTTGGGTATCTGTCTAACTTCCGGGACGAGACTCTGCCCTTCAGCATAGCCTCCTCCGGGTTCCTCTCCGCTCGAAGCCATAGAGTTCGACACGGCAAGAGCTTCCCACGCTGACGGCGTAGACAGCATATTGCGTTATTTACCTGCCTCCCCACGAGGTAGGCTGCGGTATAAGGTCAAATTAAATGTGGGGAAAACCGAGCCCCTGGTCTCGGGCAAAAATTGCCTGTAGACCCCGCATACGCAGGATCAGGTGTCTGTCTACCTCCCCGGACGAGTCTCTGCCCATTGGCATAGCCTGGTCGCCAAAGGCAGAAAGTATGACACGGCAAGAGCTTCCCATGCTGACAGCTCACGCTGCCATCCGAGGCAGCAAATTGCCCCCACTTACAATAGTGTTCAACGTATTTATGAGGATTGGGACATACCCATTAGTGTTCATAGGTACGGTATATAACAAATTAATTGTGATGTTCTACCTGGACCAGCTTGTTTCTTTTCGTGAGTTTTGTTAAAGCTTTTAGTCTGGTTGTTTGTGGATTTTATCCAAAGTTATTAATATTCTGGACGATTTTCTCAGTTTACATTCATTATATCAGTTTCTGGAAATCTTTTATTGCATAATACAATTAAATCTTTCTTAAATCTCTTTCTAGAATTCATTAATCTAAAGTTTTTCATGGTCTTATTTTACCGATGAATTTAGTTACTTCTAAAATTATCCAGGGATCTCTAAAGTTTTCATAGTTTTACTCATTATATAATTTAGTATACATCGTGAGTGAAACGTCAGTAACTCTATATATATTTAATGGACTCTACCCTCTAATTATGATTTATACAAGATGGAAGAGTCGTGCGTACATAAGATAGAGAGTTACATTTCAACCATTGGATATTAGAAAATTGATATACAGTGTGCGATGGGCAAATCATCGCCATTTTATATTTTTAATTTCGCGCATGCGTTGTTTGCTATTTGATATTGTCGTCTGCATAGTACAGTATGATCAGTTGTGTACCTTCTTTGAGAAAAAGATCACCATGAGGCTGTACGTCTTGTATTCGTGCCAAACGCTACAAAACGAACATTTCAGAGTTTTTCGGTGTCACTGTGAGAAAAATGCAAAGGGGTCGCAAAGAATTCCATGAGACTAATGGTGATTACGAATGTGTTTGGAGTGATCACTAGTCATGGCAATGTTACGCCTCCATTCATTTTCGCACAGTGCCTCAGATTGAAACGGAGGACTACATCAAGTCCCTTCCGAAGTTAGTGCTGCCCTGGGTCATGTCGATGGCTGCAGAAAAACACTAGGTCTGGCTACAGGAGTCTGCGCCCCGGTACGCAAGCAGGAAACCGCAGTTAGACTGTCAGACAATTTCTGCGAGCACATAACCTCTTAAGTCTGGTCACCCAAACTGCAAACCACTTGATTATTATGTGTGAGAGATTCTGAAGTCGTCTGGAGGCTGTGTATGAAGCCAATGGCGATTTTATGGACTAAATCTACTCTTTAGTATTTCAAGATATTTTTGTGTAATTTTGGTAAATATATCTGTAAAAATGAGACGTCAGCATTACTTTAATTTTTGCGTAATTTAGACTAAAATTTATCCAATTCACCCTGCCATATATATATATATATATATATATATATATATATATATATATGTATGTATGTATGTATGTATGTATGTATATATATATCATAAAAGGAAAAACTTGTATAGATATGATAATACTATATTTATTCAGACATCACTGGATAAATACAAGTTCCATTTGGACTCTACAATCGCAAGACATTCTTGAAATGGTGGCCTCCAGCTTCCAGAGATTTATTTGTACGGCGAACTACAGTGACATTGATGGACATGCATTTTCAATTTCTGGGATAAGGGCCGCCATTGTAGCCGTTCTTTATAATACACAGAATCCTTTCGAGTCCCAATAAGAAAATATCTAAAAGCTACGAAAGACATTTTTTTCTTTAACGGAAATTTTTCGAGGGAATATATATATATATATATATATATATATATATATATATATATATATATATATATATATATATATATATATATATATATATATATATATATATATATATATATATATACTTTTTATAGGTAAAAATATTTAAGTAAATGTTCTGTTTATAATAAACAGTATTAACAACATTTACCGGGCTCAATGTCCGAGAAATTTCCGTAAAAAATATGCGTCTTCCGACAGGAATCGAACTTGTATCCTATACGTCATATAGCCTGACATGCATTAACCGATTGGGCCACGGAGGAGCATTCCGTTAGCAAGGTAGATGGTACTGCTTTTAAACACAATTCTCCATGAGTTTATCTCATACATTCATTCTATGAAAATTTCTCGACAATATATTTCTCGTATATATATATATATGTATCTGTGTCCATGTATGTGTGTGTGTGTGTGTGTATAAATATATATAAACCAACATTGTGTATATTCGGGAAATTGTATCTCTGACAAAAATGCAAGCATATATGTTGGCTTGACGATCCCCAAATTATCAAGACGTCTTACACTTCATTTGTCCGATACAAGTTCTATTGCATAACGTCTACAATCCCGGTCCTGTCCCCTTTCACAATGCAGGAAAATAATTGTTGACAACAATATGCAAAACTACGAAAATAATAAATTCTTCAGGCCTTCTATATTAAAATCAACCAATACACAACAACATTTATTAAAAATATAGCAATAACATATTAAAATGTATATAACATTTCATACCATTTTCCATTTCTGACAAACCCTGGCCAGTTTTCTTATATTTCAAACGCTTGTCTGAAAATCCCTAACTAAAACGGATAATTTTAAAATTTGGAAATAGCACTAACATAACGCGAATGCAGATTTTATCACAGTTACAATAAGTCTGTCTTTGTAATTTACTCTGAAAATGAGGTTAAAATAGATCGAAAGTACTTGTGTTTTAAAAAAACTTCGGCGCCTTCCTAGATGAATTTCATCTTATCATCAAGAAACTTATTAGAAAAAGTATCAGTATATACATACCTAGACACAACATGCCTATATTATTCAATGAAACATGTTTGAATGAAGATATACTGCATTAATACACACACGCAAACTCATAGACACATACACATATACATATCTGTATCTGCGTGTGTATAACATGAAAAACCACACTAGAGTTGTAGATAATACAATGCCGCCCTACTAAATAACTAATTCCAGATATTTCGGGAAAAGGTAAGTTATTAAAAGTTAAATTCACATGTCATATTTATATTTATATTAGGTTGGCGCAAAAATAATGACGTAATAATGTCGTTTTTGACGTATTTTTAACGTCAATAAAAACGACATTTTTACGTCATTATTTTTGCACCAACTTAATATATGAATATATAATAAAATTCAAGAACATCTGTTGGTTGATGCCAATTTTATTGGGAAATATTGCCTTGTATTGTGCAAATCTGGCATAGATTATTGCATTAAACTTTATGGCTATACACGTATAAATGTTAATAATAATTACAGAAAACTCAATCACTATACTTACAAGCGTGCAAATATCTATTGGTACTGAAAGTACAGTAAGTATCCAAGAACATTGTTCTATATTTATCAGGTCATCCCATAAGTTCTGTCCGAATTTTGAATAAAGAAAACAAGTGACCAAATGTTACATTTAACTACAGATTCAATCAACAATGTATTTTCCCTGATTATCTATGACTTCCTTCCATCTATTAACAAGCTTACTAATTCCGTTTACGGTAAAATTCTTTTCCCTTTGATTCGAAGAACTCACAAATGTCAGTTTTAACCTCTTCCTGTGTTACAAAAGCTGCTTCTTCCAAATGATTCTGTAAGCTACGAAACAAATGGTAGTCTGAAGGAGCAAGATCGAGAGAATAAGGTGGATGAGGAATTTTCTCCTAACCAAGTTCTTCGATCTTTTGTGACGTGATTCTTGCTGTGTGGGGTCGCGCATTGTCCTGATGAAATATCACCCCTTTTCGATTAACTAGAGCAGGTCTTTTTTACCTCAAAGCTTGGTTCAAACGCTTTAATTGCTGACAGTATATTTGAGCATTAATCGTTCCATTAGGTAGTAAGAATTCAAAGTGGATTATTACTTGGCGATCCCACAAGATTGAAAGAAGAACCTTTTGCCCATGAAGTTCCCTTCTCGGCTGTAGCTGGGGTCCTTCCCCTTTACCAAGCCAATGTCTACGACGCTTAACATTTCGATAAAAGATCCATTTATCGTTGCCAGTCACACGTCTATCAAAAAAAGGTGAAACAAGTTGGTGAGAATGGAGAGAAGAGCAGATGTCAACTCGGAATTTGGCGTTGTTTTCAGACAATTCATGAGGCACCCATTTTCCAAGTTTAGGAACTTTTCCAAGTTGTTGAAGATTACGATGAACAGTTGTATGCCTTGAACTGAGAACCACTGCCAATTCCTCAAGTGATAAAGCAGGATTTTCTTCAAAGGCTGCCTAAAGAAGCTTTTCATCAAACTCAACTGGACGTCCCGTTCGATCTTCATCTTCAAGGGTGAAATCTCCACATCTGAATTTTGCAAACCATCTTCTGCAAATTCTTTCATTCCCATATTTCTAGCCGCTTCGGCTGCTGAGTTTCCTTTCTTGAACTCATAAAGCATTATGTCCCTCAAATAATTCTTGGGTACTTCCATGTTAGCAGGGTTTTAATCAAACAAAATTTAATTTTATTGTTCTCTGAAATCAAATTTGATCAGTTTAAATGCATCTAAACATAAAAATAATGTTCAGCTCCATTAGGCCTTATAAAATACTCTTTAAATTTCGTTCATTTTAACAAAAAGTTAAAATTCGGACAGAACTTATGGGATGACCTGATATAACAGGGCAGAAAAAATGATTTAACACTTTGAACAATGAGGCACAATAGGACAATGTTTAAAATAAAATAATGTCCATGTAGTTACATTTTTAACGGTATAAAAAATAATAAGTCCAATTTCAATCTAAAAAATCCCCTTCTAACCCATACAAACCAGGTCACTGTTGCTTGGGTGTTCCTGCTCCAGCTGCTAACGGTGACTGGCGCCATTATAATGCAACAAAACGTAAACACTTCACATTTACTTCGTTGCATTACGTCAGCTCGTTTTACGAATACATTTTTACCCTAATGGGCGCCTGCCTACGTAAATATCTAAAAGACAAGCGATATGTGGAAGAAAGAACAGTCACACCTTCTTTTGCAAAATAGAATGATATTTACATTGCTAAATTCGCTGATAATTCCATTTATCTGGAATCTTTTTATTAAAGAAAATTACGGAGGAACAGTTGATATCTATCTATCTATCTATCTATCTATCTATCTATCTATCTATCTATCCCAATCTGTTCATCAGTTTCTTTTCATCTATCTATCTATCTATCTATCTATCTATCTATCTATCTATCTATCCCAATCTGTTCATCAGTTTCTTTTCATCTATCTATCTATCTATCTATCTATCTATCTATCTATCTATCTATCTATCTATCTATCTATCTATCCCAATCTGTTCATCAGTTTCTTTTCATCTATTTATCTAGCTAGCTAGCTAGCTAGCTAGCTATCTCAGTTTATATCTATAATATATATTTATATCTCAGTTTATTAATATATTTCTAGTTCAGTTTCTACTTATTGCATATCTCAGTCTATTTATATCCAGGTCAGTTTATTCACAGTTGTTTATATATATATATATATATATATATATATATATATATATATATATATATATATATATATATATATATATATACATATATATATATATATATATATATATCAGTTAATTTACATCTACCTAGTTTAGATCATAACTATTGTATATCTCAATTTATTTATCTATAGGTCAGTCTATTCTTATCTATCTATCTATATATCTATCTACCTATCTATCTATCTATCTATCTATCTTGCTGATATATACACGTGTATTTTTGATATTGTAAAACTAATATAATTCATGGTGCCAGATTTATATTAAAAGAGATGAAGATAAAAATGCGTTTTAAATAATTTTAGTTACTCCAAGCCCCAATGTTAGAAGTAAGGAAAGCTAAAATAGACGAAGCTGTTTTGTCTTCTTTGATCACGTCCAAATTTTTTACTGCGCCCGATGCAAGGATTGGATAAAATGGCCCCAGCTTGAAATCTACATATGGCACCACTTCGTTCTTTTAGAGAACTCACTAATTGTTTATTTATATATAAATCTAAATATATGTGTGTGTTGCCGATGTCTACACATGTAGGTAATACCTATGATAGGGTTAAAAAATGTTATACAAATTGACGCCTGGACACCCTCAATTTTCTGGCCCAAGGCTTCAAAATCTCAAGATTGTAAGTCAATACTAGCACTAATAATAATTTTTGTACCTTCGTTTTAGAGAAATCGGCTTACTGCAATAGGATTGCGTGTAGTGAAATAGTCCATTTCCTGCAGATGTCACATTACGGTGACAAACACATACTTCTCTTGTTAAAATATCCTTTTGATATCGATCGGATTGTTGACTTTTTAGTGTGCCATTTTAAGGAGCATATAACTGCGCAATAAAATGCAAGCGTATTAAAAAGGGAGCTCGATATAAAATGGAAGATAAAATATAGTGCTTCAAATTTGATATAATAATAAAAATTAATGACATCGCACAGTTGCAGAAAAATGCATAAAACCGTTAATAGAGGAATGGTACATGATAAAAACATTTACATAAGCACATGCATGCATACACACTGATAAATGTTTGTATGCATTAGGAATATCGATGAAAAAGTGGAAAATTTTCGTTTGATGCGTTTCGTCTATTAACATTTCTTCGAACTAACACGACGAGAGTACTCACGAGAAAATCTCGGTCATAAATTTTAATAAAATTTTTATTTATATATAAAAAAATTACATATCGTTTTTCATCTCTCTCTCTCTCTTTCTTCCTCTCTTTCTCTCATTTCTTCTCGATATTTATGTATATATATATATATATATATATATATATATATATATATATATATTTCGATATCTCTCTTCCTCTCGATATATATATATATATATATATATATATATATATATATATTCGATCTCTTTCTCTCTCTCTTCCTCTCAATATACATATATTTTTTCGTTATCTATTTCTCTTCCTCTCGATATATATATCGTTTTCGACATTTCTCTCTTCCTATCGATATATATGTGTGTATATATATATATATATATATATATATATATATATATATATATATATATCGTTTTTTGATCTCTGTCTTTCTTCTTCTCGCTCATGCGGTTGTGCCTATAGATATCTATTTTCGCTCTCCAATCAGTCCCGAACATACTATTAGCAGAATGTCTTTCTGCTTTAAAAAGCAGATAGTTTCGTCTTTTCCTTTGCGATGTTCCATAGACTGATATTTGTAGTCATGTTGTTCATAAATGTATCACTGTTGCCTCTCGCGAGATTAAAACCGGCATCGAAGCTTTTGTACATGCATACGAATACACCGAATAAAACTACGATCATCTTCTTGATTCTCACCTGCCTGCTCAGAAGCTACAGCCTAGAGGAACCACTTCTTCCCATTATACCAGTGCGAAAGTTCTGATTATAACAGACGATTCTTTTTCCTTACTCGTAATACCTGGAAACGTGTCCACAATGAATTAAAATACTTTTTTATTGATAGAATGGGACACCATGTAGTCCCTCATTGTTATTTTACAGTTTTCAGGAGTGTGCCGAACAAATGTAAATCTTCAGTTTCTCCTCTTTTAATTCGATTTGAAGTATTCACATCTGCTGTAGAAATTCTGCTCCAACTACACACTTGACTCATTTGTAGTTCCTCTGCAAAAGAGACCCCCTAGAACGGAGGCTGTATTGAATGTTATGTGCATAAAACCCATCACTGGTTTCTGACATCATTTCTAAGTTAGATCCCGACACGACAATTGAATATGACGGGATCCCTGTTTTTGTCCTAAGGAAATATGTTCCTGAGTTGGCTTCTGTTCACTCCAAACATTACAGCAAATACCTCTCTGTTTCCTACTTTCCATATGGCTGAAGTACTCCTCTGTCATCCCTGTTTTCAAGAACACTGGGAAACCTACTGACTCCTTAAATTATCTCTAAATTAATCTCTTACTGTGTATTTGGCAAAGTATTCGAGGCTCTAACCGATGCCGAATTGGTTAAGCATCTTACATTCGTACCGGTAGGCCGCGTTATTTCCCGGTGTGTTAGGCCTAGAGTAAAAACATGTAGAGCGTGCTCGTTGGATATTAGTTTTCACGCCAGATGAACGAACTCCTCAAGCAAAATATCTTGCATCAAGTTTTCCCAAAACATTGAAGGGGATTAAATAAAATTTGGGAAATGTACAAAATTGATGTCTTTATTCTCAAGGTCGGGAACCTTTTGAAAGCACTTCATATATACGTACATATAGAATGTGATATACGATTTGTCAATCATAATTATATACAGACTATCATCTTATTCTGACTTGATATTATGTAATATACATAAAGATAACTGATCTATTTACTGTGAAATAATAAGTAAAATTAAAGCTGATATGATGAAGCCCTTTATTTTACGAGTACAGAATTGTGTAAGATCTCAGGATATCTTGGTTAACCTATAAGCGAAATAAACCAAACAAAAGCAGTATATAAATTGAGAAAATCAATTTTATTTGTAAACTCCATAAACGCTATTTTTTTATTATCAAATCCTTATCGTTATTACCATTATCATGCTTTTTCTTCATTTTATTTGGAATGAACTGCGTATTTGACAGTAGCCATCTTCTTAAGTGACAACTGTTTGTACGGAGTTTAGTGTAGCCAAAGCAATGTGATATATCTGAAACTGTCTATTGGAGGAGTCGGGTTAATCGTTTTCACGGATATTAGTTTGATTTGAACAACAAAAAAAAAACCCGAGCTCGAATTCGAACTCTGTATTTCATTTTTCGGCCACGTCTATAACTATGGACTTGGCATTTTTATTTGTGCCATATAAGTTTCATAAATTAACAGAATAAATTCTCCCCAGGTTATTATTATATAATTAATTGCTTCACTTATTGGGAAAGATAACGAATCTGCTTCCTGCTTTCTGCGCCATTTAATGACGATAAAGATTTCTCATGGGCAGGCTGTATCCAAGACTAGAGAGGGTACTTTAATCCATAGATATTTATGTTATGCTATCCATGTAAACACCACGTGACATTCAGGATCATCGACTCACCCCGTTGCTATTATTATTGTGATTTTCGCAGGAAAAAAACTCTTTTGGTGGGATTGAGTTAATAACAACAAATCAAAAAAAACTTATGAATTAAGAGTTGTACTTAGATTACCAAAAAGGATAGCCAGCATATTGTACCCTGATATTAATCGTTAACTGTGAGGTGGTAGGAAGAAGAGTGGATAAATACCTTTTCCCGGCGTCTTTAGGCAAAGAACTGGACAACTGATTCGTTTGGAATTTGAATTCGGCATATTAATAATACACTGAATGTTGCTTCGCCATGAGCACCTTCAAAAACAATAGATTAACAGATTGTAATGCTTTTACGATTTTCATTGATTTTATCTTTATTTTCGGGATATTCTTTATTCTGAACACGATTAATTTTACTTCTGTAGAATGTTTTTTATTTATATTTTCTTAATTTAACGATCTAAAACAGATTTATACACAGAAGGATTTATGTCTGCATGACGGTTATCAAAGGCTTCACTTAATCCAAGTTTGCACACGATGTCTTCTTACTTGCTTCTTGTATAACATTATGTGTTTGATCAAATAACTGGAAAATAAAAACGGCATGCATTTTTGTAAAGAAATCTTTCCCTACACTTTCAACAACTGGTTCTTGTCATAATGTTAAAGTTACTATAAGCCGTTTCCATGCAAGGAAATATTTGGCATTCATTGACTTAGCTGTTACAGTTTTCGGTCGAAATTCATAAAAAACTTTCATTTGCAACCATTTTTCAGTAAAATGGGTTTCCCAGATCCAGTTGCTGTTATCGCTCTTTCCAGTATTTATAGATGTTTCTTTCCTAAAATTTTATTTAAATTAGTGTCGAATATCGACACGTTATTTTATTATTTCCTCTTCAATTTACGTGTGCTATCTATTTTAGTTGTTGCAGGTGTTGGTAGTCTTTAAGTGTTATTAGATACGATTTTTTATGTGATTCTGTTGCGAGAGTCCACAATGTCTAAAAAAAAAAATGATGTCCTTAGCGTAACCAAGAATTAGCGGTGTTTGATAATGGATGCTAGAACTTTAAGAACTCTTTTGCTAGGTATGGCTGTTTGAACTGAGGAGGGATTTGCAAATTGGAAATATACGAAATTGTCTGTCAATCATCTCCGTCCAATTATTTCGTTTTTGAACAATGATTCGTTATTGAAAAAAAAAATTCTATTCTTTTTCTTTCATACTCCAGCAACTCTGCTAATACGATGATGAAGAAAGAATAATAGCATTTTGCTATTCTTTGGACGTTCTGTGCCAAATCTACCGTCTTGCAACGAGAAATGTTTTCAATTTTCCGTCTCAATAAACAAAGAATGTTTCTGTAGACTAAAAAGGAAACTGAATAACATAACTATCTAGGGATTAAATTGCAGGGTAGACGGCGGTTACTAGCTTTGTCTAGGAGAAAAAGTATTCTGTATTAAACACAATAATGCAGACAACAGGAAATCACTCCCAAGAAGCCACGGAATTTAACAGATAAAAAAAACGTAAGGAGAGTTCAAATCACTTAATTCATAAAACAAATCATGGTATTAAAAAAAATCACAAATCTGTAATCACAGATATGTCAATACAGCCCCTAAATTGTGACAGAGCGTTCGAATTACAGGTCGATAAATTTGCATTCATTTCAAACTAATTTCTATTCAAAAGAAATGAACCCGACTGATATAACAAACAATATTAGGGATCTCGTTCTGCTGCTGTTAAAATTTGACACAATATAAGTAGTCATGTAAGAAACAACGAAGTTTGGGGGAAAATGGAAACGAAAAAGGAAACTGATACTTAACATCAAGTAAAGACAGTTGAAATTTCTGTAGCACATAATGAGGAAAGAAAGCTTAGAAATTCTGATACTCACATGGCAGATAAAGAGCAAGAGGGATAGAGGAAAATGACGCATAAAATACTTAGTAAACTTGACTGTTTGGCGGAACAGGGTTTTATAGAAATAACAAAATACAAAGTTTATTAAGCGCTACCAAAGTTAGGAAGTTGAAGAGACCCATGATCGCCTATTTTCTGAAGAAAAGTATAAGCAGTCGCTTGTTAGATGTGAGTTGGGTGAGAGGCACTTTTAATAATTATTTAGCCCCGAGCCATATATTGAAGCACCCGGCAGATGGAGACGTGGAGATAGTAAATATTCTATTAACGGAAAGTAAAGTTGGAGTTCCGAGTTCAGTTTCTGCTCAATTCTGTTTCGTACACTTCGCGGTAATTCCCTCAAAAAGGCACGAATCAATTTTCTTCCAGTTGTGGGTTAACAATAGTAACAATGGACAATCTAAATAATAAAAAAAAAACAAAAAAAAACAACTTATATCCATGTCTCTAAAGATACAAAGAGTGCATGTATTTATCGCTTTCTATACACTCACTTCATACTTAACGACTTGGATCAGTTGCAACGGTCTGATCACTAAACGAACTCATAATTAAAAAAGAAGCTTTTCGCTTTCTATTTCTCTATGCCGTGTCTCTTCACAATTCCTTGTCCTGTTTTACTCTTAGTAGAATATCTATCCTAATCCCTATCCAACCAACCATTTACACAAATTCATTTGGCAGGTATGTTTATTATTCGCTGTCCACTTTGCCTTCAATATGTACTATGATCGTTTAAATTTTCCACGCCCTCTTTTCTCTTTATATGCCCTAGAAATATAATCTGTCTCTTTCTGATTATAAATATTAGTGTCCTTTTTGTTCTGTTTTCTCGAAAAGTTTCATTGTTACTCCGGTGTTCAGTCCATGGTATTGTCAGCATCCATCCAGCATTCACTGCCATTTAGAAACACTGATATTAAATATCGGCTACTCTTTTTCCTTCCGACGAAATGTTCCTGTTTCTTAATACTTAGCTAAACTAAAGGCATCTTTTGCTTTCCTTATGCGCCTTCGAATTTCAGTGTCGCCTTTTAAAATACTTTTTTATAACACTTCCTCGATATTTAAATTTTTGCAATAACAGCAGTTAGGTATCTCCAATTTTAATTCGCAACTTGGGCTGATAAACATACAATTTGTTTTCTTACAATTTGTGTTTAGTCTTTTCTTCTTGCTTTCTTTGAGATTTCTCTATTTCCGGTCTGATAGACATGTAAATTTTTGAGTCAGTCACTTTTAGATAGCCTTAACGACACTATTTATTCAGTATTTTCAATATTTCAAATTTATTTTACTTTATTTGTTTTTTATCATTTCACAGCACACAAGGCGGAAATGTTACTATTTCGCAGGGGATTACAGGGAGTGAAAATGAATGAGAAAACTGAGAATAGGAAGGATTATGTAAAGAATAAAATATGAACGGGTTTTAAACAGACAGAAGATGGAGATTGACGTTGCATTTAAATTTTGGAAGATTGTAGATCTCAGGGAAGCAAGTAAACGGAAGAGAGATCCACAGGGGTAGGTGCAAACAAAGTAACTGTTAGATTAGAAGTAGCGGGTGAATTTCGCTATGTTAATAGTAAAAGGGTGGGATTAGATGCGAATTGAATATCACGCTTAAATTCGTGTAGGCCTAGCACCAGGAAAAAAAATCTCATCTGAGCAGTTGCCATGAACATATTTGTAGAAAAAACGGAGGGAAGACATGTCACGTCGGTGAGAATGCGACTACAGTCGAGATGTCTTGTCAAGGATCGATTACATTACAGATCTTCCTTTACATTTCAAAACATTTATACAGTGTGCTAGTTTGCCGAATAGAAAAACGTAATAAACAAATTCGAAAATCAATTCTATATCCTTCTTCAGTTTAAATACTATAAATACATCATCAGCAGAGTTGTATTTATTTGTCAGTTCATATATATTCGTTTCATACATTTTTATTCATTTTGAAGAAAGAAATACATTTACGATCAAAGTTTTCCTAGATCGTACAATACCGATCTCTTGAATTTTTTAAAATTTTATTATCTCATGACGTTTTATAGCTGGTCGTAAAATCGAGGTTCGGTAAACTTGAATATTCTTAAGTAAGTCGATGCAGTATTATGAGTCCGTATCTGTGTAATAATTAAATGAATGTGTCAAATAGGAAGAAAATGAGTAACCACCAACGCCGAGGTTTGAGCGTGACACTCTGGATTTATGAATATGTTTTCCTCCAGGTGTATAAATAGTGATGTCAGGCTACTGACTGCAGTGATTATTGAGCGAATATTGAATGGAACTATTCAGTCGAATTAGTGTGAATTATTGTGCGTCGATGATTTGGGTTTTGATTTAGGATTTACCGGATGTTAAGACGAGCCGCGCTACTAACAAGATATTCACTGAAATGATGACTGACTTTTACTTCTTTGTTCTTGTTACGTATATATTTGCAGATGTAATTAAATATTGTTTTATCTTAACATTGAATCTTGAGTTATACTTGATTATTAAGTCACAAAAGAATGCAAACCAAATAAAAAATTTTGAGAAAGTGTATTACAGAAGATAAATTTAATTAACCTTCATTTTTTGCCTAGGGTACTGATGCTTTTGGCACGGCGTGAAATACTGACCATCACGACTATTTATGCTTGCATCCAGGTATCAATTTATATTGAAGCAAAGTAGAGCTTTTAACTGAAGCAAACATAGTAACTGAACTTGCGTAACTAGGATTAATTTATATGAATAACTAACACAAGCATAACAGGAAAAACAGAAAAATAACTTTTTTGAACCGATTAATCATATATTCCCCCAGGTGCGGGTTAAATAGTACATCAGACTGGGTTCTCTCTCTTTGAGATGACAACCTCTCAGGAAGAAGGTAAACTGAATTCAAAACTAGCCTGAAGAGCGATATGAATCATCAGGTTGCTTTGTCCAAAATACACCACTTCTGCTAAGATTGTAGTATACTGAAAACCTAATCGTTTACGGAACAATGCGAAATGACGTAACCCACGGGCTATTGACTAAGTGATAGGAAAAAAAAATCTCCCTTTTAATTTTTAATTTTTATATATTTTGAATTGTTTGAATAGCCGAATAAAAATTCCTGCCTGTTTTGTATTGTGTCTATTCCAATAAGTGTTATCACTCATATAAATAATATATTTTAAGTGTGATCTTTATATATATATATATATATATATATATATATATATATATATATATATATATATATATGAATTGCTATCTCTGTGTGATGGCAACCAGTCGGGAAGAAGGAAAATTGAAATCAAACAAGCCTGAAGAGAGATAGTGACAATCAGGTTGTCTTGTTCAAAATACACCACTTCTGGTATACATGACTGACGAGGCAGGTTTTTTCACGCAGTAGGTTAGCATTTATTTCTGTGCTAGACGAGTTGGCATCCGACGCTAATGAATCCGGTCTGTCCTGCTATTTACACATAGCTAGAGGTGGGGGAGAAGAAAGTTCATAACCTTCCAAAGGGTATTAGTACGAAAGTCAATGTAATGGATTCCGCAATCTAAACCGCTATCCATTACTCCCCCGTAAGTAATAGAAATATAATGCTTCATTTTGTATTTTTATATATTTTGAATTGCTTCAATGGCCGAATAAAAATTCTTGTTTCAAGAATGTTTTGTAATGAATCTGTTCCAATGTGTGTTATCACTCATCACTCGTATTAATTATATATTTTTAAGTATGATCTTATATATATATATATATATATATATATATATATATATATATATATATATATATATCAGTATGATCTTATATATATATATATATATATATATATATATATATATGTATGTATATATATATATATATATATATATATCAGTATGATCTTATATATATATATATATATATATATATATATATATATATATATATATGTATGTATATATATATATATATATATATATATATATATATATATATCAGTAGGATCTCATATATATATATATATATATATATATATATATATATATATATATATATATATATATATATATATATATATTAAGCAGTACCTCTTTGTGATGACAACCAGTCGGGAAGAAGGAAAATTGAATTGAAGAGAGATAGGAACCATCTGTTTGACTTGTTCAAAATACACTACTTCTTCTAAGACTGCATTGCCCTTAAAATCTAATCGTTTACGAACACGGGAACTGACGTGACCCTGTATGTTCCCGGGCAGATGAGTAAGTGACAGAAAAAAATCTTATTTTTAATTTTGTTATATGTTGAATCGTTAGAATGGTCGAATAAAAATTCTTGCTTTAACAATATCGGTTCCGCCATGTGTCCGTTCTAATGTGTTTTTTCACGGACACAGACATATGCACATGCGAAAACACACTTGCATCTGAAGGTACAAAGAGTTACATGTATCGGCAATTTTCTATACAGTCACTCCACATTTAACAGCATAGGTCCATTCCCTCGAACTGGTCGTTAAATTGATTGGTCTCTAAGGGATACGTTTTACCAAAACATAATTTCATGCTTAATACTATTTAAATGGGTCTGGGACAACCAGTTTCAGAGAGGTTTAATGTCAATTTAGCACCATCTGTAATATTTCTATTTGTAATTTATTTCTAAATGTGTGTACACTACAGTGGGGTACCGAATAATAAACGTAACAATCATGAAAGGCAACTCTGTTTTCTGGACATTACTTCAGTTTCAATACAGTAAATCTAAGTTCATGTATATCTGTAATTCTCAAAATGTGCGAGTGCGCCCGGGCGGGCGCTCGCGCGTGTGTGTGATCGGGTGTTATTTACGCATTTCCACAGTTTCCATCCGATTTCGATGATTTTTTTTTTGTTTTGATAGATAATTCGTCAGTGCTGGTTTTGAGTCCTAATTGTTGGCGACAATGGCTCTACACTACTTCATGTCCATTATAACTCACAGGAAAGTTTTACTATTTACTATCTGTTCTTGGATAGTTATCTTTCAAGAAATCTTTAATAAAAATACCTAGTTTAAATTATTACAATAATATTTTTTTATTATTATGCTGTTCTCTTTTCACCTGCCAACCCTCAATCAAATTGCTAATCACCCCTATTTGGGGATGTACCGCAGTTGCACCCAAATGATGCTACAAATATTGATTTTCGCGTGGGCCTCGTCAGTCATATATACCAGAAGTGGTGTATTTTGAACAAGAAAAACAGATTGTTCCTATCCCTCTTCAGGCTGGGGAAACTGCTCCAATTGAACGGCAAAAATTCCCTGTGATGAAAGATCCGGTCAAAGACGATTTATACAGCTAGTATTTATTTATTTATTTTTCACTTTATTTATCCTTTTTATTCATTTTAAAGAGAGAACAGTCAGTTACAATCAAAGTTTTCATACAAAGTACGATACAGGCTGGTTGGATTTTTATTTTATGAGCTTCTATATATGCAGTCGTAAGTCGAGGAGTCGTGAAAACATGTCGTTAAATGAGGAGTCGTTGTTTTTTTTGTTTTTTTGTTTTTGTAAATTCACATCTGCGCAGTACGAAAATTAGTGCGAGCCACACACTATTAGTAAGACATTACATTACAAATGGTAAAATAGAAGATAAAATTTATGTTTAAAATAACTTTAACGGGAAAGAAAATAAAAGCCTCGTTAAAACCACGCATTCAAATTGGGTAATATACAGAAGTTATTTTTCTCTCCAATGGACACATGCTTTTTTTGTGGGGACGTGAATCACCGCCTATCATCATGTATTCATACTTACCTCCGGATATCTATTTATATTGTAGAAAATAGATTTTATAACTGAAGTTAAAATTTTTATAGCAGCTGAACTGAACTTCAAGCATGATATGAAAACGTGAAAGAATATCTCTTGGCCAATAATGAACATTACGTGCTTCTTCTTTATTTTTTTAAAAATCTTATAAAATTTGAAAAAAAAAAAAAATAAAATGGTAGTTCATACATGGATGAGATGTCGTGATTTACAGCAGGGGAATTTTAGAATGGAACAATTCTGTATGCCATCTTTTGCCTAACGCAAAATGTATCACGATAAATAATGAACTAAATAAACTCCACATAAAATTTCTCAATTTATTCGTCGACGCCATTTGCTGAAGAAAACATCAGATAGATTCCTCCATTTGCGAAAATTTTATTCCAGATTGCTAATCAGAAATAACGTCTTTTTTAATATATAAAATGTAATGTTTGTCAGTAAATACACACCATAGATACATACATACATACATAGATACATGTAACGCATGAACACGATTCATACAAAAGACTTGCACAGATATTTCTCTCTATTATTGCTTAAACCATTAGAGTAGTTGGTTGTTTATCAGGGAGGAGAATAGGCATTGCTAATAACTATTTACCCCGGGATATATATATATATATATATATATATATATATATATATATATATATATATATATATATATATATATATATATATACATATACATATATATATATATATATTTATATATATATATATATATATATATATATATAAGCACGCAGCCGCTGAAGAAATGAAAAATAGATTTCGTTTTCCGAATTCATATATATATATATATATATATATATATATATATATATATATATATATATTTATATATATATATATATATATATATATATATATATATATATATATATATGTGTGCACAGATCTATACATATATTTATTTATTCCTCCAGCTACACCTGTTTGAACGCGAGTGATTTTAAAGTACGTGTCTGCTGTATCGTTGCATCAGTTAAAGCAAGGTTCTTTATAACTTCCAGGAATCTCAGTCACTTTTATTTCCATATATTTTCATCCAATCGCTTTCGCTCAAAAGCTCCTACAATAACACCCACTTTCTGAAACCATTCCATTAACCTCGAACCCTCGTGTCCGTATTTCCCATGTGGTTCCCACTGTAGTAAAAGACAATAAGGTCGCGTGCAGAAGCGGCGAGCACTTCTGTAATGACTGAACTGATTGGTTTCGTTATTTCCGTAGGTTCTTTTAAAAGTGCCAAAATTTAATAGAGTATTTTGCCAAGAGGAGGCCGTTTATAGACCATCTCTTGGCAGAGAAAGAAATCGGCGACTTCTGAGGCAAGCTAATTTTAAGGTCGGAGTGACGTACTTGAAAATGAGTAGTGATAATTTACTAAGAATATATGTAAGTGATTGGAGAATGTATTCAACACATTTAATTACTACCTTTTGATTAGTATGTTGAAAAATTTTCTTATACTATTGAAAAGCGAAACTAATCCTTATGTATTATAAGATATATTTATCCCCTAAAACTAATCTATTCGAACCTACATCAGCCGTATAGGGAAAACAGCTGTAAATTCAAATAATTACATGTTCACTTTTATTCTCCTTACTAAGTACATTTGGTGAACGTTAGCAAATATCAACAAATGAGAAAAAACACGAACATTATCATTAAAACAAACATAAAAATTATCATTAAAAAAGACAATAAATTTAAAAATTCAAAGTGCCTATGAATTCGTTTATGACTTCAAGAATGATTCTTTGAAAACAATAATTCAAATATATATTATATTATCTTATATTCGTTTCCCAACCGCCACAATATCGGGACGTTTAACGTGTCATTTAGCTGATAGTAGCTCAATTAAATTATGTATATAACTAGCTAACACAAGGGAAAAGTAAGTGCAATTCGACATATCCTTATGAATAACGCATAAAACGAAATAAAGGACTGCAACTGCTAAATGAATTAATCAAAAAAAATCGTATTTAAAAAATTATGTGAAAATTAGAAACAAAAACAATAAATATATTTCAACGATAATGTTTAAAAAAGAAAAAGGCGACATGTACCATCATATGAACAAGCAAAAATTAACACAATACTTGAACCAGGACGAATTCGACGATAGAGTACAAAATGCTACAAAGTCCTTGATAATGGCCTGCGATAGACGAAATTACTCACTGGATAGTTTGTCTATATATATGCTCGAAACAAAGATGTGAAAACACACGGGCAGGCAAAACAGACAATACATACATATTCATACATGCACACATATATATAATGAATGAATCATTCATTCATTCATTCATTCATTATATATATATATATATATATATATATATATATATATATATATATATATATATATATATATATGCATACATACATGAATATATATATGCATACATACATACATATATATATGCATACATATATATATGCGTACATACATATATATATATGCATATATATATATATATATATATATATATATGCATACATACATACATATATATATATGCATACATATATATTAATATATATATATGTATGCATATATATATATATGTATACATACATACATATATATATATATATATATATATATATATATATATATATATGTATGTATGTATGCAGGGGGTGATTGGAGTTCATGCATCTCAGGCTAGACTAGACTTAAGACCGCCACGGCTTCTGCCTCCTAACCGCTTGCTTGCTACCTTCTCGTGGTCCCCTCTGTTTCTCACTAAATGCATACAAGTGACTGATGGGACTGGCGGTATAATCAGTTCCCCTCCACCCCTGCTGCCTTGTAGGGTTTCCTTTTTGATGCAAAGGATAGGTGAAGGAAAACTCCGATATAAAACAAACAAGAACCCAACGCCGGAGCTTAGTAGCGATGGCGGTAGAAGGCAACGCCTGTTGCGCAGCCAATAAGGCGGGTCTTGAAAAAATGAGAACCCGGCAGCCCGATGCAACCAGCATCATGGAGGTCGCCTGTCTCGTTTCTCTTGAGCCGCGGTGGAAGCGATGCTAGCCGAGTGTGCGTGCGTGGTCGTCGCGCAGCCACGACCACCTGAAACAATATCCTCAGCGACTGGCATTCTGTCGTTTCTTTTTCTTTTCTTTTCTTTTCTTTTCTCTCTTTCACCTATTTTCATTCTTTTCACCTCCATCATCAACACCCAAGTCCTGTGGCGATAGCACCGCCAGCAACGGGGTCAGGCCTGGAACGCAGGAAGCCTTCAGCCCGTGACTGCACACAGGCGGCGGGTCAAAGATGATCGCTCTGTGATGACATTGCCGTGACACCCGAGTTCGGCATCTGGTCCCGTGACTGGGCTGGCCTATTGAGGACCACCGCAGCCCACCCCACATGGGTATGCCCCTGGGGCAAAGATCGGACACGGCGACACATCTGGCCAGTTTACCGCGGCTGGCGGACATCCTTCTACTGCGGTCCCAACAATGCAAAAAGTTTAAACAATAAAAATATCCTTACCCTTTTTGCTTGGAACATCCGCACCCTCCAAGACGTGGCGAACACTACCCACCGGGAAAGACGCACAGCCCTCGTCGGCAAAGAGCTTGCCCGATTCAACATAGATGTGGCGGCCCTCAGCGAGACTAGACTGCCCGAGGAGGGCAACATCAGGAAAGCTGGAATAGGTTATACCATCTTCTGGAAGGGGAAGGCCCGCGAGAAGCCGCGCATACATGGCGTTGGTTTTGCCATCCGGTCACAGCTCGTGCAGCAGCACAACCTCACTCCCACGATCGTCAGTGAGCGCTTAATGACTGTCCGCATTCCCATCATGCGGGCAGACACATCACCCTGATTGCAGTATACGCCCCGTCTCTGACCTCACCCGATGATGACAAAGCCGCATTTTACAAACAGCTCGACCATACCATCCAGAGAGTGACCGCCAAAGTACCCCGACCTGCTGTGTGGGCATTCCTTATTAGCTTTGGCTGCCTACCCGACTTTGTCGCCCTGGTGAGCGCCCTACATGACGGAATGATGGGGAGAGTATGCCACCAGAACTCCCTCTCGGACCCATTCCCCATTACTGGTGGCCTGAAGCAGCGCTATGTTCTGGCACCAACGTGTTTCTCTCTCTACACAACAGCAATGCTAAATGAGATACCACCAGACACACCCTCAATTGACCTCCGTTACCGCTTGGATGGAGGAGTTTTCAACCACGTTCGAATTCGTGCCAGATCCAAGACCACCATGTGTTCGGTACCGGAGCTGCAGTGCGCTGACGACAATGCCACCCCAGGTCAGACTGCAGACCTATGAACGATTTGGGATGCAGGTCAACACAGAAGAGACCAAATTATTAGTTCAATCACCACCCGGACTGCCGCTCCCAAACACTAACACCACTGTCAATGGCAAACCGCTGGAGCAAATAAAACAGTTCTCGTATCTGAGGAGCATCCTAACATCAACACCCACATGCAGAAAGGACGGGAAGAATAGAATCAGCAGAGCCCACCCCGCCTTTGGCCGACTAAACTGCCGCATATTTAAAAACTACGTACTGATGATGGCCACCAAAATCATGGTAATCCGGGCAGTAGTCTTCTCCACACTTTTATACGCTTGCGAAACATGGATCCTATATAGAAGCGAGGTAAAAATGCTAGAACGCTTCCAGCAACTGAAACTAATCCTTAACATCTCTTGGGAGAGCTTCACCACCAACACAGAAGGGCTGGACAGAGCCTCAGTGAGCAGCGTCGAGGCCTCTATCATCTACCAACGCCTCCGATGGGCAGGACACGTCCACAGTATGGATCCTTCCAGGCTACCCAAGAAAATCCTATATGGCGTGCTGGCCATTGGGACCAGACCACGAGCAGCACCCAAAATGCGCTACAAGGACCAACTAAAGCGCACCCTGACACTTACCAACATCAGCTCGTTCTCGTGGGAAGAAACTGTCAGGGACGGAACGACGTGGAGGAGATCAATACGCAATGGCATCGCGGACTGCGAGGAAAGGAGGGAGAATGAAGAGGCAAGGTGACGAAGGAGAAGAGAACGATGTGAACGACCCTGTCATCCCCCTCCCCTCCCATGTGAGCACTGTCCGCGACTATTCCACCACCGACTTGGCCTCGCAAGTCATGTCAAACATAAACATCAACCATGAAGATAGGACTTAAAACATTGACAGAACCCGATACTCGGACCCGACTGGGAGCCGACGACGATATATATATATATATATATATATATATATATATATATATATATATATATATATATATATATATATATGGCGGGATAAAGATATATTTTTTCTATATATGAAAAACAGTTTTGGGAGAATGATTTATGACAAAGTGAAAAAAAAAGATTTCGAGTGACGCGTTTCGTTCCTTAGGACTTCATCCGACTAGATTTGTGGACGTTGATCCGAATACACATTCGCGGGAACGAGAATGGCTGGGATTTTTAAAGTTACATATTTTTTTCGTGTGCTTTGGTTAAATAATTAATTTAGAGAGATTTCACAGATTTCTTTATCATTTGATTTCTTTAGAACAATAACATAATTCCCTGATACGAAACGCAATGTTTCTGAAGATCAAACGTAAAACGTCTTTCAGATCGGTCTTGTTGACCACATCTATATATAAGGTTGGTGCAAAAATAATGTCGTTTTCTCACATATGTTACTATGTCACAAAACGACATTATTTTTTCACCAACCTAATATCTTGCTTGATTATTTTTTTTCCTTTGAACTCTTCCTTTGAATTCTTCTTTTGAATTTTTCCATTCTAATCTTGATTATTTCTATTCATATTCCGCCAAAATATTTATTTCAATTCTCATACTATTATCTGTTGCGAAGGATCATTATTATTTTATCAGTTCAGTTTTGTTTGTGTTGTTCGCTGCGTATTTTAAACATTTCTTCCGTCATCTACAATGTAGAACATTAGGTAAACTATTCTTGATTTTTCTACACAATAAACAATACAGTTAGTTATTATTAATGTTAATTGGTCAAGAGATTCACCAGAGAAATTCCACAACACGTCATCTGATACAGGTTCATTTTTCATTTAATTCATGCCCACGGTAGTAAGTCGTTAACAAGGTAAGTGAAAGCAACGTTAAGTATTTATTCTTAATCTTGTCTTTTTCCTGAACGCATATACAAGTAACACTTCAGGCTATCTAAAGATTCTGATTGGTTTATAATAAACACGATAGATTTCTGCCTATAGTGGTAAAGATTTCATAGTTCTCTTCTGATGGGTCCTTTTCACGGTTCTTAGATCTGTAATGTACGTCAGCTGCCAGTATAGTTGCAATATCTCTCTCTCTCGCCTTCTCACACACAAACACACACACACACACATATATATATATATATATATATATATATATATATATATATATATATATATATATATATATTATATATACATATATATATATATATATATATATATATATTTATGAGATATACAATGTGTCTGTGTTTATGCGTGGAGATTTATATATATATATATATATATATATATATATATATATATATATGTGTGTGTGTGTGTGTGTGTGTGTGTGTGTGTGTGTGTGTGTGTACCGAACATGTAAGTTTGCCACATCCTGTTTATATACACGAGGCAAAATGAATAAGTCCATAGCCTGTCACTGAATTTATTATTCAAAATTATTTTCACATATAAATTAATAACTACCCTTTTAGAGTTTATGGGTCCCTCTAAAGAAAATATGTCAGTAGATTTTGCTTAGATAGACCCTCAATATCTAGGTTGATAAACAATAATTTCTGCGTAAAAATACAGTGATGGCTTGTCAAACATCAGTGCCCATTAATGTAACGTTTATAGTAGTAAGAACTAATGTAGATAAGATACATTAAATTCATATACATACATATATATATATATATATATATATATATATATATATATATAGTAGAACAAATGTAGAAATATATATATATATATATATATATATATATATATATATATATATATATAAGTATAGGATTGTTGTATACGTTATAAATTCCAATAACAAAAAAATACTATTCTTAAAATTCTTAAAAGAGTGCTCAATGCAGATTAGAGCAAACATAATTATTTATTCGGAAATTATAACATAAATATCTTATAAAATCATAAAAAAGACAGCCATTTTGTTTCAACACCTCAGGTATCTTATCAAGTGATTTTGAAGAAAGTAGAATAAAGGGTTTTTTATTCTACTGTCACCAGAAGTGTTGAAACAAAATGTCTATTTTTTAGTGATTTTATAACATATTTATGTTATAATTTTCGAATAAATAATTATATATATATATATATATATATATATATATATATATATATATACGCACATACATATATATACACACATACATATGTACTGAAATATATATATATATATATATATATATATATATATATATATATATATATATATATATGTGTGTGTGTGTGTGTGTAATCATTCAAAGGCATATACACATAAGAATCTACACATTTATATATTTTGGTATGCATAACATTTCACAAATACATTATGAATAATAATATATGTATTATCATTTTTTCTAATTTTATTCCTCGTAAGTCCGCAAGAGAATATTTTGGAAGCAGACATTGGAGCATTAGGCAGTTTATCTATTCTTAGGAGGAGTGTTTGGAAATAAATATTTTCTTTCTTTGCTGTTCTACTAGTTCTTGTGATATTAATAACTCAATATTCAATTGCCAAACATCCATACAAATCAATCCACGCACAGAAACACACACACATATATATATATATATATATATATATATATATATATATATATATATATATATATATATATATATAAATATAAAGGTGGACACTGACGTTAAAACTGAGCGGTGACAGTTTCTTTCATGCTTGAACGAAATCGGTATGTGTTTGTGTGTACGTTTGTGTGTTCGCATCAGCCCGGCAAGGTCATACTGGAAGCCGATGTCCAAAATGACCTCAAGTCTGTCGTCTACTGGGACAGAAGATGGTTTGTTAATTTTAACGTCTCCAAAACTAAACGTCCCTCCATAAATCTGAAAGTTCCCTCGCTACCTTTCGTTAATGTGGCTGGTGCTAACCTCCAGAAAAGTGACTCGTTGCGCTTTATCAGACTCACGTTCTCTATGAAGAGGAAATACTATATTGAATCTATTCCTAGGTCAGCTGCTAAGAAAATCGTTTTATTGTGTCGGGGGAGACATTTTGTCTCTCCAGAATCTTTCACGCATATCTATAAGTATACCATTCGTCCATGCTTAGAATATTAATACCACATATGGTCCGGTGCACCTGTTATCTAACTTGATAAGATCCAAAGAAGAATCAGTAATATTATTAGTCGCGATCTGGCGGCTCGGCTACAGTCAGTTTCCCACTACCGTTACTTTTTTTATATAAATAATTCCATGGCAATCTTTTAGATGAGATCTTTGCTGTGGTGGCTAGAGTTTTTGATTTTAAGTCCAGTACTAGACTGTCGCCGAGATCTCATCAATTTACAGCTGAGTTAGGTAGATGTAGCCGTAAATTCTATGCTAGTATTTTCTTCTTTTGCACTTCTCGCTCGTAGAACTTTTTTTCCCGGCCCATGCTTTCCAGCCAACAGTTAATCGGCAAAAATATTAAATAAAATATCAATGGCTACATACAGTCCTCCTGATTACACTCTTCTCTTTCTGCTCATCACTAATGTTTCTGTTCCTAATTCTTTCACACCTTGTAACATATATATATATATATATATATATATATATATATATATATATATATATATATATATATATATATATCCCTTTAATGTTATTTTAGTGGATACTCGTGTCGGGGTAGGCACACTGTTTATTAATTAAACATTATAAGAACTGCCATTAAGCCCGGCACACGTTAACCAACTTGGCCATAAATAAAAATATGCACTAATAATAACCTATATAGTGATAAATTTATGTTTGATATAAAAAAAAATTCATTTTAATATATATATATATATATATATATATATATATATATATATATATATATATATAGTGAAATAAGAAAATTGTCACCCTTTTATATTTTTAATTTCGCACATAGATATTGTTTTTGATTTTTCGACTGCACAGTATAGTAGGGTCCGTTGGGCACTGTCTGTGCGAAGAAGATCACTATGACACAATTTAATCCACCAAAAATTAGGAAACGACATGCTATTCTGCTTGGCATTCGCACCGGAATGTTCAATACGGACATTTCAGAGTGTTTGCGTGTCAATCTGTAGACAGTGAAGAGTATTCGAAAAGAGTTGGCTGACTCTAATGATGATTACGAATGTGTTTGGAATGATCATTAGTGATTGCAACGTTATGCATCTATTCATCTTCTCAGACTCAACACGCAGGACTACATCAAGTGCCATGATGAGGTACTGCTACCGTGGTTCAAGCGGATGGCTGCTGGAAGTCATGTCAGGCAAGAGGACACTACGCCATGCCCCACAAGCAGGAGACACACACATGCCCGTTTTACAATTTCTGCCACCACATTATCCCTTATATCAGGTAACCTAATTCTCCAGACAGCAAACCCCTTAATTATTACGTGTATAATTATATATATATATAAATTATTCAATATATGTGTAAATTAATAATAAATGCCCAAACGTTTTTGATAGTTTTCCTTTCTTTTTTTTTTTTTTTGGCGCTGTCAGGAATACTTTTTAATGAAAATGCCACCATCAATAATGAATCAGGAAAAAAGAATATTCCATTTTTTACGAAAGACTTTCATATTTTATTAGTATATTGACTCTTGTTATTCTTATAGTTTTGTATCGAAAATAAAGGCGTCAGTTTAAACCAGTAGGTGACCGTGAAAATTTCACGGTTTTGGGCTGCGTTTTTTTTTTTTTTTTTTGTTTTGCATCATAATACTTAGTTCAAGGATTGTATAAGCTATTTGTGTGTTCTACGAGTCTAGAATATCCGTTGGAATTTCCCAAACTGCAACCTGGAATATTTGAAATTAACAACTTTAACGGAATTGTAATAAAAATTATAAATATGAACGCATGTCATTATTTAAAGTAGTAAAATGCTGCAATTATAAAGATTCGAGATTGACAATGTTTTCCATCTCACTGAAGCAAAAAGGAAAGTTTTATTGATGCCTCTATCTTTTCTTTCTTTTTTTCTTTCTTTCCTTTTCTTCCTAAAACCAAACAGCGTCCCTGATATATCTCCTCTATATTTCCATGTTTCATTTCTCTCACTCGTAGTCATATACTTATATTTAAATTAATTTAAGTTTTATACTTATATTTAAATTAATTTAAGATTTATACTCATATATTAAATTAATTTGGAATATTTCCTTTCACACTGACATCATTCGGGTCTTGAGGATGATTGATCACTCCTCTTGTTTATACAAGTGCTTCAAAAGAAAGATTGTCGGTTGTGGGTGTCATATCACACCACAGTGCCTCCATTCATGACCATGGCTTTTGAAACAGTTTTTGAATAATTAGACCCTCCTCAGATCCGAGAACAACCATATTCTCCAGATCTCACCCCTTGCAACTTGTTCCTCTACAAAAATCAAATATAACTTAAAAGGAAGAAGATTTCAAAACGTCAAGAAAATCCAAGAGAAATCTACGAGACACTTGATCGCTATCCCAAAATAAAATGAAAGCTTCCATCAATGGAAACGACAATGGAAATTGTGTGTTGCTTCAGAAAGGGACTAATTCGTAGGAGATTAAATTCCGAATTGATATGTGATATAGTTTTCATTTTATAACACTTTATGATCAGACCTTTTTATACGTATGTATGTATGATAAGTGTACTACAATAATATAAATTCGATTACTTTAGCTTTTGTAATACGCTAATATTCAGTATTAACACTTTGAGCCCTGACCACAGTTTTATCAGTGGTAGAGAAAATGTCGTATTGTCCAGCTACCGGTTGAAAAGTAATAGAAAAAAATGACTTAATGCCTAGCGACGGTGGTATGGTGGGTAAACACTTGTATCTAATTTCATATCTATCGTGAAACATTACATACCAATTATTTGCGAATTTTCACTCGGGATCTCAGGTAGAATGATTAACATTGTTCAGGAACACATGTCACAAGAGATTAAACAAGTGATAAATGATTATTGTTGAGTAATATAAAATGTAAAGCAGAAATATAAAAGAGCATTAGATTAGCGAAAAATGCGTTTCAAAATCTGAAGATCGAATGAAGAAACAGAAAAGTTTTGTTAGAAACAAAAATAAAAAATCACAACCTGCTATGTAATGCCAATGAGCCTGTATAGAAATGACTGCTGGACTGAAATAAAGAGAAACAGCTACTGCTTTAGAGAAGGAAGTTTATATATATATATATATATATATATATATATATATATATATATATATATATATATATATATTGGAGTGAAAACGAACGGAGCATATTAGTACTTCTGCAAGGATAGAGTATAGAAGATGGCTTCCGATCCCAGATTTCTTGGTATGCTGGAGCTTTCGCAGAATGAAACAGCTCACCAGGGGTTGATTTGTATGTAGCTTGACTGACCTGTTGACGCCCGGTCAACATCTCCCTAACCATCTCGCCTTCTCCATAAGACAAACCCTGCTACGTCCACTCTGAAATAAAGCGAGGAAAAATAATATCAAAGAATCTGAACATTGATCATTTAGCGTCGGGGGTCCCTACTGACAAACTGTTGAAAGACCAAGAGAATCCAAAAACAACACGTAACGCTGCATTAATAAAAGTAATGATTTTGATTCGGTAAGTTCTCTCGCACATATCTATCTATCTATCTATCTATCTATCTATCTATCTATCTATCTATCTATCTCTCGCTCTCTCTCTCTCTCTCTCTCTCTATATATATATATATATATATATATATATATAAGAAATATAGTTTTAAGGTGTGCTATATTTATGTGATACAGTGTTCAGTGTCAGAGATAGAGCGTGTGTAAATATAAAAGTGAAGTCAACACTAAGAGGCAACAGTCTGTTTCATGCTAGATGCAATCGTCAGGGCACCAAGTGTTTACTTCACTGTTCACTTTTATATATATATATATATATATATATATATATATATATATATATATATATATATATATATATATATATGCGGAATCTGCAAAAAATTGTAAACATGATTCAGAGAAGAATAAACTTGTATAGATATTGTAATAGTAAATTTGTTCAGACATCAGGAGATTAATACAAGTTACATTTGTTATGTAATAGTCATGAACATAATACAATCTGTCGAGAAAATAACGTCCTACATTAAACAGTGTTATCGCAATTTGATAACACTAGGAAAGGCAAGAGTTTTCTTTCCTGAAATGTGTATACAATTTTGAGCGAACGCGAACTCTCTCTCTCTCTCTCTCTCTCTCTCTCTATATATATATATATATATATATATATATATATATATATATATATATATATATATATATATATATATATATATATATATTAATAGATAGATAGATAGATAGATAGATAGATAGATAGATAGATAGATAATGAACAGACTGGGATAGATAGATAGATAGATAGATAGATAGATAGATAGATAGATAGATCGATAGATAATGAACAGACTGGGATAGATAGATAGATAGAAAGATAGATAGATAGATAGATAGATAGATAGATAGATAGATAATGAACAGACTGGGATAGATAGATAGATAGATAGATAGATAGATAGATAGATAGATAGATAGATAATGAACAGACTGGGATAGATAGATAGATAGATAGATAGATAGATAGATAGATAGATAGATAGATAGATAGATAGATAATGAACAGACTGGGATAGATAGATAGATAGATAGATAGATAGATAGATAGATAGATAGATAGATAGATAGATAGATAATGAACAGACTGGGATAGATAGATAGATAGATAGATAGATAGATAGATAGATAGATAGATAGATAATGAACAGACTGGGATAGATAGATAGATAGATAGATAGATAGATAGATAGATAGATAGATAGATAGATAGATAGATAGATGTAGGCATATATTTATTTCTCTCTCTTTCTATCAATCTATATCTCTCTCTCCATGTAACGAGATAGTGAGAAATTGAAATGAAATACTGTATCACCATCAGCAGCAGCTATGACGAACTGAATTAATTTTCGTACAAGGTGTTTCCTTTGACGATTGCTAGTCACTACCATATCTTACTAGCAAAAACAACGATCACATGTCTTCATTTTTCATTGTTTTTTTCCTATTGGTTGTGTAACGATCAATGTAACTTTTGCTTCGTGCGTTATCCTTTCATCGTTAGTAATGCTATAATATTTGATCTTGATTTGTTTTGTTGTTCTTTTTGCTCCCTTTCTATCTGTCATCATTTCCTCTTACATTTTAGTAGTTTCTTTTTAAGCTATTCTGAAAATTCCAATGTTTTCTATAGTTAGTCATATACTATGATTTTGCACATTAATTTGAATTATATTATCAGGGAGCTATTCTTTATATCGCTATTTATCTTAAGTGATCTAGAAATTATACTTCAGTTAACTGAATTTTCTTTTCTTTAATCATATCATTTATTTTAGCCATCAGTACTTCTGAACACTCCCATTTTTCATCCTCTTATCATATAATGCATTTCCGAATATTACAATAAAATATTATCTTCATTTTATTTCTGTTTATTTTAAAACCAACTTGAAACTAAACTCGTTTATTCTGTCAGTAAATCGTACATGTATTTGTTTTTCTCCGGTTAGGATTTGTGTCCAATCCTTTACAGTTCATTTAAAGGAAGGTATTTTCAAGGCATGATATACATAATTTAGGCGGAATCGGATATTCTTGTCTGAAACATTTTTTTCAGTTTTGATTGTATTATCATATATATCGTAAATATTCTGAATACGTTTTAAATAATCTTCGTTAATACACTGCTCTTGCTGTCATCTAAATTCTGTTGAAAGTTGTTCTCAGATAAATGAATATTCATAGGAAAGAAATCCAAACAATTCTATATGTTATATTCTGTTGTTCATGGGCACCTCTTGGCGGTGTAACAGTTAGCAAGCTTGTCTCTCTCGAGAGTAGCGAGTTCGATCCTCACTGGATGCCCCATACTTTCGGCTATGTACCACATCTAAGCTACGCTTGGAGAATCGCTGTTTTGGGCACCTCGAGGCGATGAAATAGCAAGCTTGTCTCGATAGCACAATTACGATTTAGTATCGAGTTCGATTCTCACTGGGTGCCCAATACTTTCGGCCTTGGGCCACATCTAAGCTACGCTGGGAGAATCATTATTTTTGGGCACCTCGAGGCGGTGTAATAGTTAGCAAGCTTGTCTCGCTAGGATAATTACGACTGATTAGCGAATTCGATACTCAGTAAGTGCCTCTACATTCGGCTTTGTGCTACATCTAAGCTACGCTTGGAAAATCACTATATTCTGTTGTTCAGTTATAAATAATTTCTAAATTATCTCTATATAATAATCCGTGTTGCTAATATTTACATATTTATTAGTTCCTGAGTATAAGGAAGTAATGAAAATTACTCGACCCGAAACAGTAGTGCACGGAAGTGTAAATCGGTCTAATATTTTATGAATTATCAAAAGTGGTCTCCCTTTGTTTTGGTTACTCTCCTCTTTGAGAGAGCTATTACTGTTTACTGGGACTATGAATGGACACCATCCGCGAACCTTGTATTCTCAGTTGAATAAAGCTTTCTTAAAGCCTAGATCTGCGCACTTTTTTCATTACACAGTATTTAACTTTTGACGCAGATATCACCCCGGATAGTATTTAGCTTTTGATTCTTCTATAAAGACGATGCATGTAATGTTTACCTTTTGAAACATCTTTGCATAAGATTGATTTTTAACTTCTGACTCGAGTATAAAGCGGAATAATATTTACATTTCGCTCAAGATTTTGAGATTAAGAAAAAAGACAATAAGAATTGCTATGTCGCTAAATTAAAACATCTGACCTACTCTAAGCAAATGGGTTATTCTTGCAGATCAATTGTACCTAGTGACATTCAATCGGAAACAGGTTATAATTTTTTTCCTGAAAATAATGTAATATATTCATTCACTGATGCTTACGATCATTATTCCATGAAATGAAACTTCGTCAAATCCTGCGGAAAACTTGTCAGAACCGGACCAAGAACAACTAAGTTCTCCGTGCAATGATGGAAAGACGAGAAACCATCATGATTGCCACGGCTTTCGATGGGCTAGACACCTTTCCTGAATGCCAGACATCCGCCTGCCAAAATTAATCCTCTTTTTAGATCTCGCTACTGGCAAAAGACAACGCGAAGCCCCACATCGTCGATTCAAGGATAAGCTCAAAAACACCATACTGAATCCAGAAATCGATCCGTTCAATTGGGAGACGACAACTGCAGAAACAACTAACTGGAAAAGAGCTGTCAGCGAAAAAAAAAAATCCTTCGAAGTCAGCAAAAGAAAAATAGAAGAGACGAATTCAAAACAAGGAAAGTCAGTGTTCTCCATCGCCAGAACTATCCTATCCTATCATAGTCTTTGCTGTGGACGTCTCTGCAGATCATTTCACACAGAAGGAAATTTCGATAAGAACCCCAATACACAGAATCGAGTTCCGCTAAAGATGACGAAGATTATTAATAATTACCCAAACTTACTTTACGTAAATGCATGTTTATTCGTTGAATACGAGAATAAACGCAATGATTATGAATTACAGACGAGTGTATTTTTTCGTACTGACTTTCGTCCTATTCATGCAATATTACAATTAATGTTATGTTATCTTGAACTGAACAAATTATTTCGCATCCTTTTTGAACTGCTAAAATTTAGGTAGTTTTAAAAGGTAATGGCAATATTATCAAATATTGGGAATAATATCACATATTCCCTTGTGAGTGAATATTTGACATTTATTGACTTTTAAGTATTTTCTAGTAAAATACTTTTCCAAGTAAATAGTTATCTCAAGTCCAGTAACTGTTATAATTTTTTCCAGTATTGATGAAAATTTTCTTCCTAACCTATTATTCGTCATTACTTTGAATATTGCTGCCACATTTGGCCCCGTGAGCCTAATATATATTTAGATATTATTGATAAAATCCAAAGAAGAATTGATAATATTAGTCCTGTCATCTCGGTTTTATTTAACTACCCACCGTCGTAATATAGCTTCTCTGTGCATTTTCTATAAGTATTTTCAGATAATTGTTATGATGAACTTTCCTTCATACTACATAGACTTTATGAATTTAAGCGCAGTGCTAGATTGGCAGTAAGGTCTCATCATTTTACAGTTGAATTGGGTAAATATTTCTGTAAGTCAGATGCCTTCTGTAAGTCATATGCCTTTTTCATCTAACGCATTTGTCATTTGTGTAACTTTTGTGATATCAATCAACACTCTTTGACACTTTTTTGATGCCAACGAATACTCGTTGTCACTTTCATAATGCTCACTGTAGTAGAGACTTTGTAATCGCAGATACAATTATAGTAACGCTGTTGAACAATACTAGTGTCAGACGGCTTCGAATAGCACACGTACTAATAATACATGCTAGATAATGCTCTCTTGAAAAGTAATACGTATAGTGATACAAATAGAGTAAAGAATAGAATAGAAATAGGAATCCCTATTGTATAGAAGAAAGAATAGAAATCGTGATCGTTTAGACATCACGGGACTTCCTATTATACATTTTCTCTATAATCACGTAGTCTAATTAATTTGATAATGGGATCGCCTGTGTTTGCGCACTGGCGATCTATGTTCAATGTCCGCAGCGACACTTTATTCCTATAAACTGTAACTCTCATCCTTCATGTTGCTTTTCAGGCAACTTTGATCTTCCAAAAGTTAAATGTAATGTCAATCGATATCTTTTATCTTCTTGTTTTTTTGTTTTTGTTTTTTTTTTATTTTACTCTCTACATAATAGTATATTTTTATCATATTCTCTAACAGTCAGTAACAATTTGCATCTTAGTGGCTTCATTGCCTTATTTGGAAGTAAATGAATAAAAAATATAGTAGTGTGGAATGGCAATATTTTCATTATTATTCTATATTCGAGTTACATGTCATATACATTTTAGTTGTCGCATCTGTTGAAACTCATTTCAACCATTTTAAGTTGATGCTTCTGTTGGTAGTCCTCATCCCGTGTGCTTTCTTTTATGGGGTACAGCTCTTTGTTCCTCATTATGTGTCTTCGAATTTCTAAGAAGGTCGGTTCTCATTAACAAGTTACCGCTTCATTTGCAAGAATCCAAATTTAATTATTGTTCTGAGAACGCTGACAGTTTAGATATTTCTAAACGTGTTTAGCACCATGCATGACATCCATTAGAAAATATTGACCTGGTGAGAAGATTTAAGTATACGACTCGATATTTTATTTCAGCAGCAACTTGTGGTGTTGTGCAAAACTATCCCTTACAGGTAGATTCAATTTTCCCATCTCCTATGCTAATGACACGAGTTAGCATTTATCGAGAATATCACGGAACATTTGCTTTCGCTTTTCTGAAAATTAAGTGTTTAGCTAAGAATTTATAAATTTATGTTGACATTCTACGTTTAGACGAACATAAAATCCTCGCAGGAGAGAGAATTAATTCTTACGGTAATAAATCAGGAAAGCTTGCCAATTTTTCTAAATCGATAAGTATTTGATGTCGCAGAACTTGGTCTTCCATCAACCGTTTTCTCTGTAGAAAAGCATTCTGATATGATGTGACTTCTTAGTACCGTTAGACTTGCTCAAGGACCGCCATTCAATTCACAATCGTTTGTTGAATATTTATTTTAGTCTAGGTGAGTCACGTGTGACAATTTTTTCCATTTTGATAATGGCAGTGACCTTTAAGCTTCGGGAGGAATGCATTTTATGAAAATCAGATATATTGTTGAAGCATAGATGCTGAGCAAGTGTAACAAGTTCCTATCTATCTATCTATCTATCTATCTATCTATTAGGTTGGTGCAACAATAAATACGTAATAATGTGGTTTTAGGACGTATTTTTAACGTCAAAAAACGACATTATTACGTCATTATTTTTGCACCAACCTAATATCTATCAAGGAGAGTTGCTTATTTGCTTTCAGCGCCTGTCAACAGAATTCAAGATCATATAATAAAAAGCCATGATTCCGAATACTGATTTTCCGAATGGAAGAGACAGCGTTCATCTATTTCGCAACTACGCACTATCTGATTTCCATGAAGGGTGACCTCGGAAGTTTAAAGGTTAGCGTCATTATAAAGATGTAAAATTATATCCACTAGTGATTGGCGTGAACTAAAATAGAAATTAGCAACACTAAATATTTCTGCTTCATTAGCATTCAGTACATTCCGTTAGTGACAATAGCGACAAAATAGTATACATTTATAGGTTTATCAAGGCTTCTTGTAATATATGAGTAATTCCAAGTTTAGTATCATCATTCTATTTACCTTATTCTTTATTAATATTATTCTATAATATATTACTAGATTTAGTAATATCATTCTATTGATTTGACTCCATTCTAAGATTAAGGATATTATTCTTTTAATCTATTTTTCCATATTCATCATTATTATTGCCATTCTATTAATCTGATTTTATTCGAAATTTATTTATATCGTTATATTAATTTGTTTATTTTCTAAGTTTCTTAATAATCTATTAATGTATTTCTAATTTTATTAATATTATTTTATGAATATATTTATATTCTAAGATTATTAATATAATTCTCTTAATCTAACTCTATACTAAGTTTAGCATTCTAGTAATCTGATTCTATTCTGAATTTATTCATCACATTCTAATAATCAATTTTATTCTAAGTTTATTAGTACCATTCTAGCAATAAGATTCTTTTGTAACTTTATCAATATCATTGTATTAAACTAAGAATATTCTAAGAGAATTAATATCATTCTATTAATCTGATTCTATTCTAAGTTCATTTATATCATTTAGTAATCTGATTCCATTTTAAATTTATTAATATCATTCTATTAATCTAATTCCACTCTATGTGATTATAATCATTCTAATGATCCAATTCTTTTTTAAGTTTATTAATATTATCATTTAATCTTATTCTCTTCTAAGTTCATTAATATCATTCTATTAATCTTATTCTATTTCTAAATTATTAATATCACACCCATACTCCATTTATTTTCTCCCTATATTAAACTCATTCTCCTAATCTCTCTCTATTCTACGTTTATTACGATCAATGGATGTGCGAACAGTGTTACGATATTCGCATGGAAAGTGAAATCGCTGAGTCGAGTTCAAATTCACGCCTAGGTCGATGCGTTCAGTTTCACGCAAATCATGCATCGCTCTCTTCCACTAACACTATTGAAACCAGAGGGAAAATGAATCTAAGCGAAAGAAGACATTGAATTAAAAATTAAGGATAAACCACTTTAGCATATTTCCCAAAAAGGCATCTCTATTCACCGACAATAAAACAAATGAATCTGCGGAGAGCAATACGTCCTAACGGGTAATGGCAATTAAAACTATCGTTTAATAATCTAATTCTGTTCTAAGTTTAACATTTTATTAACGTTTATTCTGTATTTTTTCTGAGTTCATTGATCTTACTTTTCATGTATTGGTCGTTGTATTTTAATTAAAGTATAAGAATTTTAGATATCTATATTTACTATGCTCACGAATTATCAAAACAGCTGTCAATGTAATTAAAAATTCGTAGCGCGTTAGTGCAAATTAATACGTCAACAAAGACTAAGATTTGCTGGTAACTGTTGGCGTAGCAAATTAAAACTCGCTGAAGACGTTCTACTCAAGATACCACTCCATGGAAAAAGAACACAATGTCGACCAAAGATGTACATTGAGCATCTGATTGAAGACACAGGATGCAGACTGGAAATAGCGACAGGAATGGATGGAAGCAGCGTGTCATGGAATGCCGAGCTTGATCGAATTGATGATGATGATGATGTTGAGGATGATGAAGATGATGAGAATGCATTTCTAATTTCAAAAGCAATCAAATGCAAACTTTCTTTTAAAGGCCTATTCCTTAGTAAATGTCTGATATTTCTTATTTACTTTGATTTTTGCATGCGCCTGTTCACCTGATACAAGGCCAAAGAGTCACTCAAGATAGAGAATTACTGAATTAAGAATTGAGTAAGAATTGCATATTATGAAGATATGTAGAAAACATAATGGTTGCCCCTAGATTTGAAATGGTTAAAACCGTTGGACTCGCGAAAGCACAATCTTCGGAATCTGTTACACAAAGTAACGCTTCTAGAGAAAAAGCTCTCTGAGTAGAAGTTTCTTATTAACAATTTAATTAAAATCTCATGTCTTTAAAAATTTGTTTTTTTTTACGCTGTTTCCGGTTTTTTTTTAAAGCATTTCACCCCAAGCAAGGAGAGAGTGCCACTAGTACGCAAGAGGTTACAGAGAGTGGGGGCAAGAGTAAAGAGGGGTGATAAAGGAAATAATGAAGAGAAGGAGAGATAATAGATCAAGGCATCTGGAAGATGGAGTATGGCGAGTCGTAGCTTCAAATATCTAAACACATTGAAATAAGGTCTGAAGTGTATTTTAACATTTTGCATGAAAATAGCGATAGATTAGGGAGGGACTAGCAACGTTTCGTCTGCGGCAAAAATATTTTGGGCGAAAAATGATTCGTCACCCACAAAGCAGCATAAACGCTTTTGAACTCGTTCTAATCAGGAAAGTGTAGTCTCAGCAGCTCCTGCGTGGATATGTTGACGTCTGTGGTCAAATGAACAAACTTGTAAACTCAGGTTGTGGACGGCTGAAAAGGAAAGAGGCATTTTAGGTATAACAGGTTCTCCCTCCATGCAAGTAATGGTCGTTTGATTGTGAGGTCTTCAGGAGATAAATCATCCAGAGTGCATTTGCCCAGGACACTGATATTGTGTATGAGGTTCTATATGTTACTACTGTTTCTAGTTGATATTTGTAGAGGGGACGGTGAACAGGACAATTTACGGCCATACCATTGATCCACCCGTTCTATTTCAATTCCTTGCACTTACTAAAGTATTAGGTTGGTGCAAAAAGAACGACGTAATAATGTCGTTTTTTGACGTATTTTTAACGTCAAAAAACGACATTATTACGTCATTTTGAACCAACCTAATAAAACAATGTACGGTTCCAGGAGAAGAATACCTGCCCTGATGCTGTCCGTACTACTTAACTAGAACGGCAAGGTATGCGAAAAATTCGCTAAACTGAACCATTCCATACTCTTGCTGTATTGTCACAACAAATGCAATAGTCGTGATTTTTTAAAGTAATAATAAAGCGATAATCATAATGTCCAAAAGTGACACAATATATAGAAGTAGAATATTTAGATTGGCTTGTTAACCATTACACCACACTATGTTATGTTTTAATTATCCCTAAAAATTACATCATTTCAGGATCTAAGTAATTACGATTCGTATTATTTTAGTATGTCTTTTAAAATAAGTCTGTTTTTTACTCTGCTTCCAAATTTTTCTTTAAGCATTTCAGCCCAAGCAAACGGGAGTGCCACTAGCACGCAAGGGGTTACAGAGAGTGGGAGCAACAGTAAGGAGACCTGATAGAATAAAGGATGAAGAGAAGAACGGGGAATAGATCAAGGCATCTGGAGATGTCGACTGACATTGCATTTGAATAGTTGGAGATTATAGCTATCAGGGAAGCAAGTAAAAGGAAGAGAGTTTCACAGCTATTGGAGTAGAAGAGACGGCTACATTTAACTGTTTCGACAGTGAAAACTTTCTTTTAAATTCATGCAGTTTGGGAACTAACGAAAGTAGCTCGTAATGTTCATAGTTCAAACTTGAAATTAATGCTTTACTTTGTACCTTTTAGTTAATATTATCGTTTTGCTTTCTTACCCAACGATGTACACTGTACCGAAGGCGTGAGTTAGACGCTTACGGAGTAAGAGGCATTTTGGGAGTCTATCCCATGGAACATAATGTATTGTGAGATGGGGTGGTTACGAGGTTGTATGTCTGCGTTATTGTCAAAGCACGATTAACACTATATTAAAATGTCGTAAGAGCACTACAGATACAGTCCTTATTTCGAAATCCTTACACTAAATGATATGTATATTTAATCATTTACAGTAACCCAATTGTAAGAATTCTACGTTTCATCTTTGTAGAAAATCGATTTGTTCACTGTGATTTATTGACAGGAAGGAAAAATTACCAAAATCTGCCCCTACGTATTATTTCTGTGTTTGATCTCTGCTAATCCCCTCAGAATAATCAGCAGTAGTATAATCCCGGATTATGCCAACGAAACACTCGAGCTTAAATATAACAATGACTATACATTTTATGTTACGGTACATGAAATAAAAATTGTTTATTTTTGAAAGTTGTTACATTTTCCCTATTTACATGGTGTAGACTATCATCCCCATCTTTGTTGCCATATTTATTACAACGTTTAGGCCGTTGTACGCTCCGGCCTTCTTCAGGTGCTAATGTTGAACTAGACCCTTTATTCCAAACACATGAAGAAGGCTGGAGCATACAACGGCCGAAACGTTGTGATAAATATGGCAACAAAGATGAGGATGATAGTCCGAACAATGTAAATGATGTACATAATATCTCATCTCAGAAATATAGACAGATATTGTTGCATTTTATTTTAGGTATTTAAAATTTCGTTAGAAACAAAGAAAAGAGTAAAATCGGGCCTGTTATATTTGCGGTGAATGCTGGACAATCCCATCATAGATGAAGAAAAGATCTGAGGGAAAAGGAGTATGGTTCCACACAAGAAATTTGTGAATACCACGAATTGAACATATGAGCAACGACGATTTTTTAAGGAAAATGGCAACCAGAAGGACACATAGAATCAAAATCAGAAAGAGAGAGTTGAAAATTCTAGGTCACATAATGAGAAAAGAGGGCCTGAAAGATTTGGCACCCTCACGACATAGCACAGAGGAAAACAGCGCATAACCTATGTAAGGAGCTTGATAGTAGGACAGGGTTTAAAACAGTAGAAAGACAACATTTTCTAACAGCAACCACTCTTTGCTAAATCACTTATTCTCTTTTCTTAATAAATAAACTATATTTCCTTTAACATAAGTGCCATATATAAATGTCCTAAACGAGTTAATTAGTATATAATAAGACATTTTATTCTTAGAGAAAATACATCAATCCTGTTGCCAGTACGCATATCCAAACGCTATCGAAAGAATTATATTTTTCAAATACTGTCAAGTCCACATCATATAATAGTTAATGCATTTCTGGAGGTTGCTTTCAAATTAGCTCAATTAGCGTATTTATTTAAATAGCATCAATTTCAAATTAGAAGCAGAAATATTTCGTTGTTAATTTGAAGGCAGGGTTGAATGCAATTGAACGTGTGCAAAAACCGACTTTAATTTTTTAAATCCGCTCCTTTACATTTCAAATATCTTTCTAATCAGTTTATTATCTGTGCCTTCTTCGTTCGGCAACATAATACCCTGTTGACCTCGAAGTAAACTGTTCTCTCCGTTGGCAGGAACACCCATTGAGTTGAATTTGGCAACTACAAAACAAAGACCATGCGTTGACATGAAAGGTCAAAACGTGTCATATCTTTATGTGTTTATTCCAGAAATGTGGCAATTTTTGAGCGAAAATATTTTAGAATTTTTAGCCTATTTTCTTTTCAAATTTAGATTTTCTTAAAAGCCATAATTTAGCAATTTTAGAAGAAACATTTACCAAAGAGTAGCAAGAAGTAAAACTTAAAATAAACGTTTCTCAAGTCATGTACTTAGCACAAACGAGAATTTCATATGGATGACATGGATTGTGCCAAATGTTTAACAATATATTCGTCTGAATGAAGCCTGTAGGCGCCAACGAAAAGCATCTATTTTTTTTAAATTGTGCCTGGTGACGATACAGAATCATAAACAAAGTAATTTACGAAATAGTAAGAAAAACATCATTTGCGGACTTTCAACAGCAGCAACTAAAATGGATAGCATGTGTAACTGTAATCGATAATAATGATATAAAGAATCTGCTGAGGATCGAAACTACCGAGAAACTAGGAAGGGAGCACCTACCAATTGTGAAGTGAGGGATGTCATTTACTGATTATGAGAAACTAATTTTCTATAAGAAAATCTATTAGAGATTGTGAGAAAAAGGGAAGATAATTGAGTTTTATATTACAGACATACATATGCACAAAAAATATTGCAGACACACACACGATATATATATATATATATATATATATATATATATATATATATATATATATATATATATCAGTGAACATTCAAGTCAACACTTAGAGGCGACAGTCTGTTTCATTCTAGACGCAATCATCAGCCCACGAGTGCTGTTATTTTTCTCGGCTATTTATATATGCGGGTTAGTGCTGCATTGTGCGAAGGTTATTTTACCGGAAATCGTTTAATTGTTTATTTATTTGGGTTAAATTATTTTGCTTGTTTTATTTACTTTATTTATTTTTATTTCTTATCTTATATATATTTTTTATTTCAATCGGTGTTTTTATTAACGTAGTAAAAATTTGTTTATATCGCTTATTTAATAGTTTTGTTTTGGTTTGGGGAGATAATTAAAACTATTTATTCAATTCTGGCGTTGATTGTTGTAGTTTATTCTCACTATTATTTTGATGATGTGCGTTTTGTTTTTAATTTCCCAGATATACTTAGAAAGCATTGTGCTGTTCGCATATTTACTATTTGTGAAAGATGTTTTGTGTGTATAATTTCTTTGTTTCCAGGGTCCTTCAGTTACTCCTATGAATAGTTTTTCTTCATTATCTGGTGACTTTATCGTGGCTTGGTTTTCTAAACAATTACCGTTTAAGGGACATTCGTTCTTTATACTGCAGTTACACGTGGGTTTAATTTATTCGTGTGGTTTATTGATAATTTTCCTGTTGTGCTTTTTTATTATTTGTGGCATGCTCTCGGTTCAAATGTAGCTGATTTTTACTGTGTATTTGTTGAATATTTTGTGTAGGGTCCTTGATTCCGGGAAACTACGAAACAGCCCTAAAAGGTAGTGGATTCCCATCAACACTCGTATACTCACCACAGAACGCAAAAAAGGCCAACAGGAAAAGAAATACGATATGGTTCAACCCACCGTACAGCAAAAACGTAAAACCTTATGTAGGAAAATATTCTTCAAAATTTTACACAAACACTTCCCGGAATCAAAAACCTAGTTAGGGGGAGCGAGCTATCGCATTTCTTTCCTAAAATTGGCTTTAAGCCGATGCCTAAGGGACATTTGGGAAAAGGTGAACTTCTCGTCACCAAAGAATACCTTCTGACGCATAACACCTAGCAAGCAAAAGAACACATAGTTTCAGCCTTCGTCAACGACGGTGTCACATTGCTACAGACAGAATTGGCATAGAAGATGAATAACCTTCCGCGCCACATTCGAATCATGACATCTTCAATAAATTTGCCCAACGGAACTACGACCCTGCAATGATAGGTGAGATCCTTCCCATTACAATGAAAGCAGCTTTGAGATTTTTCCGAGACTGCCGTCCCAGAAGGCACTTTAAATCATCAGTCAGTTGAGTAATGCCTCATTATTATTGATGCATTTCAACGAAGGCCATATTGAGTGGGCTTCCAGCTTCGTAAGACCGAGCTCGTATATCAGATCATCTTGAACGTAATACTATGCCCTACTGGATACACCTGAACGTCAAAGAGGCTATTCGTCGCCCGCAAGAAGTGTTTCAGAACAACCCGGCATTCACGATAGAAAAAACACTCGACACCGTGTAAACAGGGAGGGGAGCTCTCACTCGCATGAGTGTACATTTTTCAGTTCTTATGGCCGTATTCCTGTCATTTTTTGCCTTCACCATTCGATTGCTAACACATTCGGCCTAGGAGCACGATATGAAGTGTATGTTGACGTGTCTCAACGCGAGGCACACCCAAACACACTTCAATAGCAGCTGGTCCTGGAAACCTCGCTCTCCAAATAATGATGCTTACAACTTACAGGAGCCAACCATCTTAATGTTATGTAAGTTTACACGGGCCTATGATCCGAGGAAATGAGCGAATGAAAGCTTGAACGGATTAAGAGCTCTACATCGTCTCTGTTAACTAGGACTCGCTCGAGGTAGCTAGAACGCACCGCCGTTGCCATGACGACCCCTATTTGTCCAAGTCCATACTACGCCTCGGTCAAGGTCAAACTTGTCAATAAAGTCTCGAAGTGGTTTTACATCCGGGTTGTTAGTACCCGATCTAGCCCCTACAAGATCTGTGTCGGGGTAAGGACGATGTTATGGAAACTTACCCATAATAACATAATGGACTATTCCATACGTAATAAATTCTGCGCCTCAAGGGGAAGCAGTGGGTTCAGTCTGAAGTCGGGAGACCGGCTGACAGGCAGATCGGTTGAACTCTCTGCCTTCAGGCGGGGAGGAATCCGAACGAGGCTACGCCGAAGGGCGGAGTCTCTTTCGGGGAGGTAACCCGTTCATACGGATTCAAAGGGCATATTTTTGGCTGAGCCCACGGGCTGGGAGATCCCACGCTAAACCGGCCTTGTGCGACATGATGCCCTCGTGGGGGGGTGACTAAATACCATTCAGTCTGAAGTCTGGAGTGAGGTCCCTCAGGAGTCTGTCAGTCAGCCAGAGCGAGCGAGTCAGTCAGTCGAGACAGTCGAGTCAGAGGCAGTCCGAAACAGAGTCGCGTTTAGACAATTACTACTAAACCTGATTGTTCGTACTAACACTTTCTACTTCTCTGTATATATTTTTGTTTGTAATATATCTGTGTTATTTCATATCTGTGTTCGAGTTCTTCTTTATTGGTTCTAACTTGGACTATCCCCGTGGTACAAGGAAACGGGCCATAACAGACGGCATTCCAATCTCCCGTTAAAACAACTCGATTTCAAAAACAGTTCGATCTGCCGAAACAAATCAGTCCTCTCAACATGGTGATAGGGCGCATAAACCCCAATAAGACAAAGAGACTTATCATTTATAGTAACATCCAGCACGCAAGGCCTGCCCGCCGGATCTGCGAAAAAAAAGAGCATACGCCGCGTACAAAGACTTGGTCCCCAACCAGAAAACTCCTCTCGAGCGTCCATGAAAACATGCTGAATAGAAGGCAAATCTAGACAGAATGTATTCACAGTCGTGAGTTGAAAACCGAGTCTCCTGTACACAACATACATTCAACTTGAGACGCTGAAGATCGCGAGTGAGTCTTGTTCTCCGAAACTCCGACCTCAGGCCCCAGGCATTAAAACCAGCTAACGAAATTACTATTATCAGTCCGATTATGATTGATCTTCTGTATATAGCACTTTTTTTATAGCACTATACAAGGAAGGGTGAAGGAAAGGTTGGAGAATCCGAGACGAATATTGATTTTGACGTTTAACATTTCCTTCATCGAAGAAAGCCATGATTGGATAAATGTCAAACGTGGCATTTACTTCTTCTATCATCGTCGTATATGCTGGGGTAACCCGGGCTGATCTTACCACTGGAAGAGTACTTTTTGCTTTTGGTAAGACCTTTGGATTTTCCACATCCATATTATTCACCATTTCGACGTTTAGAAGTTGTTTTTTTTTTCATTTTTATTTTTTCGTGATTGCGTTAAAACTTTATCGACCTGTTGTTTGGACATTCGGCACACATCTTCCCCAAATTTAAAAATGGGCTTAGATTTTATTTTATTTTCTGACGGGTTTACCGCTGAGTCTGATGATGCGTTTAATTGTTGTACATTTTTTTTTTCTTTGGTGAATTGCTGTTCGTCTATGCAGGGGATGAATTGGGAATTATGGTGTGTGTCGATATTTTTGGTGAGTGGGTAATTTGGAAATGGGTGCCGCTTTGCGGCTGTTCATTTTAAATGGGGTAGGATTTAATAATGTTGCCATTAGAGGAGTGGACATAAGCTGTTTGGTGAAGACGGTCCTGAGGAGAAAGTGCCAGTTTTATGGGTAGATGTTTTTTTTCTTTTATCCCCCAGGACTTCTCTATGTAATTTGAGCTTCTCGAATTTTTCTAATCTATGCTCATATTGTACACCTTGCTCCTTGATATTCTCCACGTAATTGGCCAGAACATTGTCCTTGGGACTGGTAAAGGGAGAAGAGCAGCTTGTGCCTTAACCGTGGTGGCTTCTGTGGACAGAGGTTCTGCTGTCTGGGGCTTCCTTTTGGTCTTACCAACGACCTGCCATTTCTACTTCTCCGCAACTGCATAAGCGCATCCAAAAGCTTTTGTGGGTATTGGTGCCACACAGTGGATCCAACCGGTGGTTTACTGCACCGGACCTGTTTACTGGCATGCCCATTGCCGGTGAAACGGAAATAATAGACTCGACCAAATGGGCGTTGGGTCCGCGGGGGCCAGGACTCCAGAGACTTTCTTCTCTCTGCAGGAAGAGTAGAGGTGATCGGTCTCCCTACATTCCCAGCATGTTGGTTTAGCCAGCCACAATTTTCTGTCCTTCTATATTCACTGAGTTGGGTACAGAGATGAAGGCTTTACAATCTAAAATAATCTCGAAGCTACATCTCCCGTTCAGATCGTCGTCGTCGGAAGCACAGACTATCTGACCAAATTGATCTAGCAAAGCAGCTAAATAGATATATAAACAAGCCGCTCCCGCCAAAATAACCGCCAGGATGGATAACCGACAATTCACCACTGACCCATATATAT
>OZ010577.1:38017445-38024945 GCA_963932145.1 Acanthosepion lycidas | reverse complement strand
ATTGCTAACATATTTTATGGAAATGTTTCATCTGGATGAAGTAGCCTTTCGTCATTGGCCTTTTCTTATTTTCATATTTATTTAGTTATGTTCAGCTTTCAAAGGACGAACTATGAACTGCTCGTCAGTAGAAAGACAAAGCAAAGTGTGAATTAGCTTTTGTGAACGTAGAAAAGAAAGACACAACATTACGAAAAACAAAAGTGAACTACTCGTTCTCTCTCTCTCTCTCTAACTATATATATATATATATATATATATATATATATATATATATATATATATATAAAAGTGTTTGTTTTTGTGTGTGTCAAATATCCTATATGACAGTGAATGCTGAAAATAATTCTCAATGCTGAAAAAGAGGTGAGTAATCGACAGAATTCTGGTTTTGCCGAGGAATACTGAGAGCAAAATGGACAGAACATGTTAGTTTATTGATTTTGTTTAGCGGCATAACACTTCTTTGAGTTATTTAATGTCGGAATCTAAATATTTGCCATACGGGATACACGCTTAGGTGATCATGTATCATTCGATATTGACAGATGAGGAAGATTTTTTCCCGAATTGCGTTGCCATTTCTTTCTGCGGTAGACCAGTTACCATTCAAGGCTATAGAACTTGGCTTGTCCTGCTAAGGGGAGAAGAAGAGATTTCATACCTTTCCCAAGGGAAAGTAAGTGAATGTAATGGATTCGGCCGGAATTTGAACTCGGCTCTCAATCCGAGCCGCTATTCATTACTTAAATATCTTTACGCATTTATATTCCTTCAACAAGAGATATGTTATATCTCATTTTATACTTTCAACGTAAAGGTATGTTTTAGATGTATAGTTTGTAGACTATGAAATGTATGACTGGTATTTTTACTACAAAAATGAACTTTTCGATTTTTTAATACTGCATTGTTTGATATTTTGCTATAAAAATATACTGGTTGTCATTTTATTATAAAAATATACTGTTGATTTCTGTTTCGAGGTTCACAGATTGCCCATAGCTTGGACTCAAACATGTGTTACCACCTGGGTCAGGGTGAACCTACCAACAACAGCAGTTAGCAGCTTCACGGTCCTCAAAACTTCTAATCTCCCGATCAGATGTCTTGCTTTAATTTATCATCATACCCAGGGCGGTAGAAAGAACTTCTGAGGAAGGTATAAAGTAAATAGAAAATTAAAGGAAGATTATGTTGATTTTTACATTCGAACTATTATCTTCATTATTGCTATTATAACAACGTTTCGAGCATTGTGTCATTCGTCCATGCGACTAAACACTGGGAAATTTCCTAGTGGATTAAAACTGTTGCTTCTCACCCTTTAAGCTCAATCTCCAGATTGGACTCTCGGCCGCCTCGGGCATGGTTTATTGCTAGGTGTGTGAGGCAGAGCCATTGGTGGAGTGCTGAAGGGGAATGAGCTATTTTTTTACGATATTGCCAATGCAGTTAAACCTAGTTTAAACTGACCTTGAGACACATTCAGTATCGACGTGGGTGCACTGAAAAAAATATTTGGTGGATTAAAACGTAGGCATTTGAAATAGAAAATGTGAGTTCAGTCACAGAACTGGTTAAAATCAGTCGAAATAGAGCAAGCAATAACCGAGTATTTGTAAAAGAACAAAACGACATATCGAATAATCTTCTTTCTCGGTAGACTGAATAAAGTGCTCCGTTCGAAATTTAGCTTAACGGCTGAAATCTCGTGGACATAATAACAAAGACCAAGAAAATGTACATACGCACTTTCGGATTTTCTCTTTTGATATTCGGATTTTCTTTTAGGATTTTAGGATTTTCTTCCTTGATACAATAATGTCTCATTACTCCTCATCCTAATAATTAAGTCATTAACAGAAAGGAGTGTAAAACAAGGATAAGGGTTCTCACCGAAACTTGATCAACTTATGCAGTGACGCAATTCTGAGAGAATTAATGTCCTCGCAGGATTCAGTATTGACCGCTGCAATGTTAACAATATAAGATATGCAGATGAGCTAATGCTGATAGCAAACACGGAAAAGAAAGTAGAAAAACTCATGCATAAGATAGCGAAGGAAAGCAAGAAGAAAGGACTAAACATTAAGAAAGACAAAATGCATGGTTATAAGAAAAGGGAAAAGCCAATTACAAATCGGTGGAAGCAAAATCGTCTAAGCAGAAAAAAAATATATATCTGGGCTTTTTTCTAACTCAAGAAATGCGAAGATGCATTGAGATAGAAAAAGTTGCATTCCAAGAGCTAAGTAAGTTATTCAGAGGTAGAAAATTCTTCTTAAAATCAAAGAAAATAATATTGAACTGTTACATATCTGTCCTACTGTATTGCAGTGAATGCTGGACAATTTTCTCGAAGATGAAGAAGAGACTTGAAGCGACACAAATGTGGATTTAGTGAAAAATGCAGAGGATACCATGGAATTAACCTGAGAGTAACGATGAGTTTTAGAGAAAATGAAAACAAAAAGAGAACTTACAGTTGACACAGAAAGAAACAGTTGATATTTCTGGGGTACATAATGAAGATGGAGGGATTGGGAAGTCTGTTACTCACTAGAAATATTAAAAGCCAGTGGGACGGAAGAAAACAACGCATAAGACCCTTGACGAGCTTGAGAAAATGGATGACGGAAAAGGGTTTAGAATTTTTTTTGAAGCGTTTCACCCAAGCAAGGTGGGAGTCCCACTAGCATGCAATGGTTTACAGAGAGAAGGGGCAAGGGTAAAGAGGCGTGATAGAAAAATGGGTGAAGGGAAAAATGGGGAATTAGATCAAGGTATCAGAAGATGTCGATTGGCATTGCATCTGAATAATTGAAGAGTATAGCTATCAGGGAAGCAAGTAAGAGGAAGGGCGTTCCACACAAGGGAATGAGGGACATCAACCTATTGGAGTAGAAGAGACGGTTACAGTTAACTCTTTCGACAGTGAAAATGTGGGACTGAGATGCCAACCTAGTAGCACACTTAAATTCATGCAGTTTGGGAACCAGTGAAAGTAGCTTGTCGGAGCAGTTACCATGAAAGTATTTGGCAGAGGGAATCGACGGCCCGTCTGTGAGAAAGTGACTGTAGAGGAGATGCTAGATCAGGACCAATCACATTGCATATCCGTTTCTGTATATTGTCGAGTACCTTGGGACGGACAGCGGGTGCTCCAGACCATATATGGCAGCAGTATTCCATGCAAAGATGAATGGTTGATTTATAGATTTGAAGAATGGACTCAGGCGAGAAAAATATTCTGACCCGACACAAAGAAACAACGCTCCTTGCGGTAGATGAAGATATTGATTCAATGTATTTGTTAAATCTCAAATAAGGAAAATACTGAATGTATTTAGAGCTGCATCGGACATGATCGCCTACGTCCCGAGGGGACACCGCGCATAAAGAAGAAGAAGAAGAAGAAGAAGAAGAAGAAGAAGAAGAAGAAGAAGAAGAAGAAGAAGAAGAAGAAGAAGAAGGAGGACGATGAGAAGGAGAAACAAGCGGAGAAGAAATAAGAAGAAGAGGAGGAGGAATTGAAGAAGAAGAAGAAGAAGAAGAAGAAGGAGGAGGAGGAAGAGAAGAAGAAGAATACAATCATAGAGAGACGGCTGGTATTTGGGGGGACATATAAGGACATATTGAAAACATAAGAAACAAGAGAAACATATTGTAACTTAATGTGTTTTTGTCAATGGATGACATAATAAGAGCGGCGAGCGATAGTAAAAATGGTCAAATACTACTTATGGCAAGAAAACGTTGGAAGTTGTGGGTAGACATGACCGCCCACGCTCTAAAAGAACAAGACACATAAAAGAAAACGAATAACCTGTGTTATAAAAACATCAATATAAGTTCCTGAATGCAAAACTAATCACTTCAAGCACGATAAAAAAATTACAGACATCGTAGCGAATATTAAAAGATGCTTAAATGATAAAAACAAAATAGACACCAAATAGATTGCAGAAAGAATAGAAAAAAAGCAAAGCTATTTGAAGAATATGACTCTGTTTTAACTATACAATATGATAGTCTTGTTTAAGGCACCACGTCCGTTTCCTACGTAAAGATCAGTGTCGAGGTGGAATTTGTGGAAATGTGAGAGAGGAAAGTGAAACTACAGATGTGTTTTAAATGATGCTCCCCAGCATGCTTTTGGCCAGACAACGGCATGTTAATTAGCTTAGCATTCACATAGAACAAGAACATGAGAGGTGTAAGAACTTCATAACACTACCTCAAAGATGATTCTGCATATATGAATACATATAGGAATCTATACTTTTAGGTATGAATATTCATTTATTCACACTCAGGCAAGATGTTATATATTCGGATTATCTATCTATCTAGCATTACGGTCATATTATGTGGAAACAATGATATTCATCCGATCACCCGAGTTAAGCAGAGTTGAGCCTAGTTTAGACCTAGATGGGTTACACACACGCACACATACACACACACACATACACGTACACACAAACACAACACAAATATAAAAGAAGGTTGTTTCATTAAGACAGATTATATATAAGGGTGTTTCATTAAGACGGATCAAAGTCCGCAGTAAATAAATCAGTGTTATTGGTGAAATTTTATTTATTTCACTAATGGATCATGTTATTTAAGTCATGGCAATAATGTGTGGAAAAATAACATCGCCCAAATGTGACCAAATCTGAAAGAAAAAAATCATTAGAGGCTTAATCTTAATTGACATTTAATCGATTCGAGATATTGGAAAACACACACACACACACACACACACACATATATATATATATATATATATATGCTAGCAGCATGGCCCGGCGTTGCCCGTGCTTGATTCAAAAACCGTACGACTCGTACACCAATCGCTATCACTTGACTTAAAATATTTTTGCCCTTCCTTGCCTTTAAAGGATTCCCCTTTGCCGTGTTGATGTTGCTACACATAGAACACTAGAAAAATTAAATAAAAAGCTTAACCGTAGTATCATGTCTGTCGTTTTTAATGAAACATGCATAAAGGAAGAATTGCTGCCTAAATATACAACTATCTATCTATCTATATATATATATATATATATATATATATATATATATATATATATATATATATAGATAGATAGATAGATAGATATACAGGCATTTTCTGTTTTTAAACAACAAATTTCCCAATCGCGTAACAACAGAAAATATAGAAAAATAATTGTAGGACTTATATGTTTTTTCATCTGTTTAAAATAAGATACACACGAGCAGATATGATCGTTCGAGAAAAATGATGAGAAATTTGTTGTTTAAAACAGTAATTTGGCTTTGCTAACCGCCGGCTTCTAGTGTACCTAAATGGTATAGCACATTGGGCCAAATGAAGATTTAGCTTACGATTGATTGCTGTCGTAGGTCACATATTTTCGTCTGTATTTTTCGGTCAGGCTGGTAAATGTAGTTACTGCTGTTTATTATAAACAGGGCAATAAAATAATTGTTGGACTAAGTTCATTTTCATTATATATATATATATATATATATATATATATATATATATATATATATATATATATATGTACGTTTCATTAAATAATATAGACAAATGTTATCTATTTATTTTATGTAAATTATTTTCGTAACGTCTGATAAGTTTAATAACATTATCGTTGAACAAAAAAGAAATTCACAATATTGATCCATATTTTTTTTTTAATACAATCTAAGCTTTCGGCTTACTTAAGCCATTATCAAAGATGTCAATTACAACATATTAAGCAATATTGTGAATTTCTTTCTTCGTTCAACGATAATGTTATTAAACTTATCAGAGGTTACGAAAAAAATTTACATAAAATAAATAGACAACACTTGTCTATATTATTTAATGTAACGTGCATGAATGAAAAGATGCTGCCTAAATACACACAATATATATATATATATATATATATATATATATATATATAACAAAGAAACCGACACTCAATATATTTACATTTCAAACCAGTTGCAAACATATGGTTCTCTTGATAACATTTCTTTCCCTCACGTGGTCATATGCAACATCATAGAACAAATTGCCAATTTACGACCTGCGTCTGCTTTTCTGCGAGAGTTATTTTTGCATAGTAAAATTCTATATAAACAAAAATTCGATGTCAGTTAAGTTTCTAATTCCGACAGGATTCAGTTTATACCAGGATTGAATAAGACAGACGAATTTTAGTATTTTTTCGTCGGTTAAATTAATCTTATTCCCCATTAGAGATTATTTGGAATTTTATTGTGTGTGCGTGTGTACGCACACGTGTGTGTGAGAGTTTATATATGTGTGTGTATGCCTGTCTTTGATAAAAATACAGTTATACATATGCAACTAATATGGGTAAAATACCTAATGTCAAGGATTTTAGCTTGTGTAAAAATAAAAGTGGACACTGATGTAAAAGCTGTTTCATGTTCATGCATAAAATAAATTGTTGTTACTCTTTGTTGATCTTATTATCCACTTACATACTAACATATATACAGAAATATGGTCGACGTCATAGAACCGCATTATGAAGGTACGAACTGTGTCTATATTCCGCGACCGTTATCATCGCATAGCAAGCTTCTATGTAAACATAATAGAATATCATCTTTTACGGTAACATCTTTGTTGAAATGTCATTATAACTGCTTTGATGATGGACGATGTGAGCTGAAAGATTAAATGGACGACCAATATAATAAAGAAATATGCAAATTTTTTCTTGAAACTAAAGCGGTTTGAAGGACTAGTGATAAAACTTAATATAGATTCGTTTCCTGTTATACTTAATATCATATTTTTTTAATAATGATCTGCAGCTCCTATATATATATATATATATATATATATATATATATATATGTGTGTGTGTGTGTGTCTGTGTCTGTGTATGTGCGTGTGTATGTGCTTTGTTGTAATAGAAAATAACAGTTAGATTAATGATCCAATGTTCTTTAGTATTTATTGTTTCATTTAAAAATAAAATAGATATCGATACAGAAGTAGAAGTTAAATTATAATTATTTTCTAAAAAAAATATGATTACATCGCGACACAGAAATTTCTATGTTTCAAAACTTGACTGAAGTCCTAAATTTTAATTCCAATATTAAACTTAAAATTTCTGTGTCGAGATGGAATCATATTTTTTTTAATTTTTTTTTAATATATATATATATATATATATATATATATATATATATATATATAATGGATCAGAAAAATTAAAAAAACTTTTTCACTTTCTGCAACAACTTCCACAATAAATTAAATTTACCATTGAGCACATACACATCTATCCCTTTCTTAGACGTTATGATAAAATTAAACAAACATACACTTTCTACCAGTCTATACAACAAACCCACAAACCAACATAAAGAAAAAAAATCTATTGTATACAGCTCATTTCTAAGAATCAAACGCATATGCTCAGATATCTAGATTTTCTATACAACATTAATAACTTATCAAAACAATTA
>OZ010577.1:38002445-38012445 GCA_963932145.1 Acanthosepion lycidas | reverse complement strand
CTACTTCTTTGTTGATATCAATATCTTGATATATATTATCTGGGAATAATCTCTCCCCAAGGAAAATCTAATTAGAAAACACTGAAGAACGACTTCTCACTCGGTGATGGATTTGCGTTCATGTAAATGATGTGGCATTTCCAAAATGCCGAATCCACCTTTTCCCTGTACTTGAATTCATATATCAAGTTGACATGACAATACATCATGTCACCTTTCGCCTTTTTGGCTCAATAACTTCGTTTTTTTTTCTTTGAATATAAGCACGTAGTAAATGTGACCGCGGAAACCACACACAAACAAAAAGATGGAATAGGCAAAAGTATTTCATTACTCAGAGCTTTTTTTTTCTTTTAAGTTACCTCTATGCATTAGACTATCTAGTTAAGTCTCGACTATCTCAAGTGGAAGATGTGAAAAGGTTTTTTTTATTTTTAAAAACTCATGCATTTGATGGAATAATCACTTCATTTTTTGAAGCCGTAATAAAATTTATAATTAAAAAATTATATCGAACAATATTTACTTTATTTTATATATATATATATATATATATATATATATATAATTGTTTTGAAGCTGAGAAAATATTTGTCTCATACAGTGAAAGTGATTGTTTACAGATATGCCAAAACAAAGTTTAAAGTGAAAGAAGAAAACTGCTGTCTGCCTTCATTTTCAATTTATTTCGAAAAGCTTCACTTTGTCATGCTTATATATGTTCCGAGTATTAATATTTTTAATAACAATATACGTACTGATATTGTTTAATCAAATTAGGACCCAGTATCGGAGTTTTTTCTGCCATTTGCACAAACTTTTATCTGTTACATATTTATAATACAACTTTTCATATATTCAGTTTTCTAGCCAAATTCAGTTGATTATTTCGTTTGGCAGAAATTATATCTTATTCTTCACATATGTTTGCTATGGCACATTTTGTTGATGTGAAAAAGTGATATTTCGTTGTCTTCAATGAAAACAAAGACGGAAGATGAGTCTTAACAAGCAAGAATATTTATTTACATTATTCAGACTATTATCCTCACCTTCATTGCAATATTCACAACGTTTGACCCGTTGTACGTTCCCTCCTTCTTCAGGTCATTGGTATTTCGAACCGAACACTCTATTTCGGCCACCGGGATAGATTGTTCTAGTTCCACGTTCCATGTCTCTTCCGGAAGTTATTTCCCTTTAATTCTCTTTCTCTCTATTGCTGTAGCCTGGTATTGAACTTACAATTCTTTGGGTCTAGTCACTGGATCTAATCAACGTATTTATCTTCTGGGCCAGTGGATAAAGAATTAATTTTCTTCAGAATAAACTCTGATTAGGATAAAGGTCGGGGAGTATAACAGTCGCAACATTGTCAATATGGCAATGAATATGAGGATAACAGTCCGAGTAATGTAAATAATCATAATGCCTCATCTCAGAGATATAGAGAGCTGATATTTATTTAGTCATTTTACTCCAAGTAAGGCAATGATTACTCTAACAAGCAATTCGTTATCTAGAGTGGAATAGAAAAATTACTAATGCTAAAGGATAATAAACACAAATGATTTAAGGAGGCAGAAGATGAAAATTGTCCTAGCATTTAAAACTCTTAAGATTCAAGTTGTCTGGACAACGAAATGTTGGAATAGTTCCATAAACAAGAAGTGTTTGAGAAGAAACTGTTAAGACTGAGCCTTCGATTATGTCTGGCAATTTCAAGAATAAAATTACATGATCTAGCTACCAATCTTGAGCTGCATCTAAATCCGTTAAGACGAGGCACCCATTGTTAAAACACACCAGAAAAATCACTATCAAATTATTTATAGAAAAAGCACAGGGAATCTACTTTATGGTGGTGGGAGAGTGATTGAATTTGAGATGACATGTTTCGACCCTTCAGATTGAATTGTTCATTAAATTAAATTATATTTCGGAAATTTGAATTGCAACACATTGTTACTTAACTTTTCTTCTTTAATACGACGTCATAGCCTGAAAAACGTAGATATTAACCATTTGTAGATCTTTGAACATAATCATTAAAGTTAACAAATAGATCCGGCAGACAAAATCAGATATCGAAGTGAACACGGATCTCAATGATTGCAGGATAAGTGTAGGTTTGTGTCAAATATAAACGTAGATATGTATTTCTTGCTGGAAGACAGTGATTGGTTTTGGGGCCCAGAGAAATATTGTTAATGCTCAGTCGACGTTAACACTGTTTCCCGTATGCAAATGAATATTATTAGGTAGGTGCAAAAATAATGTCGTTTTCTCACATATATTACTATGTGAGGAAACGACATTATTTTTGCACCAACCTAATTCCACCATTACTAACCCTGTTAGTTCGTTTTGAATGTACACAATCTCAATCAGACTACGAAATATTATCTCTAATTGGGCTCCTCGAGGTGGTGTAATGGTTAGAGAGCTTGTCTCGCTAGAACAATTACGACTGAGTAGTGAATTCGATCCTCACTGGGTGCCCCATACTTTCGGCCTTGTGCCACATCTGAGCTACGCTTGGTAAATCGCTATTATGTCTAATTTATAAGTTCCATTATACATTTTAGCTTCTTATTTGCTACAATAATGGAATTACAAAAGGTTACAAAAATGATTTGTTGAAACCGGCACAGAAAAGAAGGCAATATGAAAAAGAAAGGCTTTAGAAACGATAAACGTCTTCAAAGTCCACCATCTTTCCCCATCATAAAACATGTCGATTAAAGTTTGCTGAAAAGCGCCAAACATGGGACATAGGAAAGAAGAAAATGATTTTGTTCTCTGATGAGAAAAACATCCACGTGGGTAGTCCATAAGGCTTCCAACGTTAGTGACGCGATAAGGGTATCCCATTGGAGATATTTTCTACATTGTACAGTGGAGGAGTTTGCATCATGATTTATGATGCCATCTCCTTCCAAGGAACAATGGAGTTTCAGTTTATACCCGGGTGAAACACCGCGGCTTGTTACATTGGCATGTTGTAGAAACCATCCTTATTCACGGAAAGCCCTCGCTTGTGCGGAAATGATTGGATATTGTAGTAGGTTAAATCTGAAATCCGTAATCTTCACAGGACAAACACTTTTTCATGGTGAATAACGTGATTCTTTTAAAACATCCGGCGTGTTCGTCCGACCTGAATCCCATTGAAAATATATGACATGAATGTCTAGGGAAGTCTATAGAAATACACGCCATTTCTAGGCTTCATGATCTTCGCTATTTTCAGAACTTGGAATAACTTGAAAAATGTGAATGCTTAACGCTATGTCGTACTTCTGGGTATAATGATGTAACATAATTCAGGTTGAGAATAACACTGACCTATCAAAATACGTTTTTAAAATTAAAGACAAACGTGGGTTGGTTGATTTTGTTCCACGGCATATCGATTTATATGGCTTATTTAATGCCTAACTCGAAATATTTTGTACGCAATGATATGCCTTCATCTACCGATATTTTGTAGCTAAGTTTATACTTTTATCAAACGTGTTGTTTTAGATATAAAGTTTGTAGATTATAAAATGTATTGTTGGTATATTTTTTGTTGATAATTTTAATATAAAAATGTATCTTTATAATTATAGTGTTTTATTGTTGGTCATTATACCTTAAAAATGTATTGCTGGCCATTGTGTTAGATATGTTTTTTTTACATATGACTGCACGAATGATAATGTAATCTAGTCTACAACACTGCACCATCTACCGGAAACTAATTTAAATCTAAAAACTTTTGTAATGCCAACGAATACACATTCTCACTTTTGTAGATGCTCGTTGTAGTAGAGACTTTGTAATCGCAGATGCAACTATAGTACGCCGTTGAACGATTCTGGTGTCAGACGCCTTCGTATAACACTCGCGCTAATAGAACTTTCTCAATAATATTCGCTCAAACAGTAGTCTGTATAGTAATCCAAATAGAGAAATATTATAGTGAATAGAGTAGAGAATAGCGATCCGAATAGTGATAGAGGATGGAATAGAAATGGTGATCTGTATAGTATAGTGTATAGACTAGCAACAGAGATCGTTTAGATGTCAAGCTACTTTCTACTTTCTACTCATGCATTTCCTCTATAGTCACTTGGTCAATTTAATTCGATGATTGAATCGCCTCTGTTTGCTCACTGGCGATCTATGTTCAAACTCAAGTATCGGCATCGACATTTTATTTCTATATATTAGGTCGGTGCAAAAATAATGTCGTTTTCTCACATATGTTACTCTGTGAGAAAACGACATTATTTTTGCACCGACCTAAGAACAGTGTTATAAAATATATATGATTAGTGATTATAAGAATGTACTGTTGAATTTTGGTTGGAGGTTCAGTATTTGCCCATAGCTGGGAACCTAACACGTATTTTGGGACTTAAACATTATCTTTAGTGTACATTCGTATTTGAACAGAAGCCACGTTTATTTATTAAACCGTATATTAATTTATTTTTCGTTTACCGCCCTGAATATTCGAGGAATCTTATTATAGAAAATATTCGAGAAATCTTATTAGGGAAAAATATGCGCTCTACCAGAGAGCGCATATTTTTATCTAATAACATTTCTCGGATATTCGAGTCTGTTTCACGCAGGCATACCTCATCACCCATCTACAACGATGATACCCAGCAAAATGTTTCGCACAGTATATGTGACAAAATGTGCAGGTCAGCCAATAGACTCACACAGACAAATAAACGTAAACACAGAGACAATCAAATTGCTATTAGAAAACACGCCTTTACTCAATGAAGAATGGCTAACAAGTCTTTTAAGACATCATCGAATACATGGTAATCATCTTTTAAAAATCTTTTAGGAGTTGTAATTTTTAGTTTTGGCGTTACTCGGTTTTCAGCGTGTATATATATATATATATATATATATATATATATATATATATATATATATATATATATATATATGCGTAATAATGATTTTAAATAATTTAAGTAATTCTGTCACATTTATTTGTTTTAAAAAGAAATATAATCTATTAGTAATTAAAAGTAAAAATAATATTTTAAAACTGTAGATCAATGCAACGTTTTATAATCCAAGCTCCTCTTTTACAAAGAATCTGTATGTATACAAGTAGAAATTTAACGAATAAATTTCCAAAAAACTTTTTGCCGTTGATAAAAAAATAACAGACGACATGCATTGAACGGATGTCATAATTCGTTGAAAAAAGGCACCCCTACCCTACCTTGACTTAACCTCTTTTCGAACGTAACTCATAATTGATATAATAATAGTTACCAAAAGAAAAAAAAACAAAAAACAAACTCTGCCGACCCTGTCTAAATGACTTGTTTTCTCTGTATCCTTGTAAACAAAATTTATGAATGTATGTGCTTTTACAAGTTATTCGAAAATTTGCTTGAATATGAAACAGAACTAATGCTTTTAATTTGATATAATTGAATTTGAAGTTTTTGGTTTCTTTATTTGAAACATGGTAATTCCTGTGTAAGCGATGAAAACATATTTTTCAATCAGTTAATTTTTAATATTTATGCTCTGTGAATTTACATTGAGCACTATTTTGTAAAAATACAAATCTCAATGTGGACACCGGATTACATATCTTTCTGTTCTTCCTTTTTTTACAATATATATATATATATATATATATATATATATATATATATATATATATATATATATATATATATATGTGTGTGTGTGTGTGTGTGTGTGCGTGTGTGTGTGAGTGTGTGAGAATTAATACAAGTAAAAAATGTCACTTAACTGATTGAGTGATTCCCTGTGAATTACTCAAATTACTTCATCCACTCATCAGAAAGTATCTATAATTGACTGCTTATGCCTCTGGATTTTTTTTTTTATATGCAATTTTCATTGGTACCATTTTTAGTGCATGTGCATATGCGTGCGTGTGTCGTTCAGGTGCGGGTTTGCGTTCGGGCTCGTGCGCCCACGCACTTGTCTGCTCTCACACTTTACACGCTCTATCTTTCCTAATTAAATATACTGTCGACACTCTGACATTATCATACGTTTTATATATACTCTTTGAGATTTGTATCTTAATATATACGCTAGTATGTCCCTGAATTAAAATATTTGATTAAAAAATACCACCTGTTATATCAGGTGTTTCATAAACAACTTGTATTGATATATTTTTTTAGGTATATTCTTATGGTTTATTGTTTGTTTTGCGGGAACAACTTCGGTCACATTTTGAGGATGATTAACTTATGGAAAACACTAATCTATTTTGCGAGATCAGATGTTTTCCTCCAAGCAGATTCTTGTCCATAATCTTTTCCCTAAACATTTGTGTCTGACGTAAAGAGTAAATGGCAAGATTTCGCATTTATTAACAGTGAAACACCTGCGAGAAATCATGTGATCACCAAGATTTTTTTCATTGAATATTTTATTAATTTTTCATTACGTTTGATCACTGAGTGAAACGTTATGGTTTGCCGTAGACCATGAATACATGCTATATCTTTATATATTTATTTTTTCGGTCCGTTTACCAAAATCAGAATTCTATTGTGTGGTCACTGAAATACAGGTTTTGAGAGCTAGCTCGTGAGGATAGGCTTTCGGAATACTCTCGTAATATTATTTATAACAATAATAAAATTTTTAAGGGATATCAACATCTCAGTGGTTTATTTAATGCTGACGATATTTTTATTGCTTGTAATATTTTTTCCAAAAAAGTATTGCTGGTATTAAAAACCTATTTTTACACTTTCATAGTTTTTTGACCGCAGTTTTTGGTTTAACTATTTGACCATAGCTGGGACAATAACAGTTGCTACTACTTTGGGTCAGGGTGGACCTGTGAACACCAGCGATTAAGAGGTGGTTCAATGCTCCTCAAAATCTCCTGTTCGGAGGCCTTGCTGTCAAACTTATTTTATCTTCTTATCCAGGACGCGGATGTATTTTATTGTAATACACAGGACGGCTACTCAGCCCGTACATTCCTCCTACGATCTACATCAAAATTAAAGGTTAGACATCCTACATACTACCACTTTAATCGACGATCTAGACATAATACAACTAACAAACAAGACAGTTATAGACGTTCTAATTTCCACTGCTTCTTTCGTCAAACTTGTTTCGAGATCTGATCACGATCAGACATCAAAATAACAAAGTAGAGGTCTACCAATCATGCATACTATCCACGTCTCTATTAATACGAAACTTGGACAGCCTGCAGTAGGTGCATCCAACGTCAAGAGCGGTCCCATCTGCGATATTTGTGATTTATAATAAAGATGTCATAGGGATCACATATACTGTCTACAAATATGCTAAACCTAGCTACAATAACTGCTAGGGAGTCTACGATCATGAAACATCAAATTAGATGTTATGGTCACCTTGTCCGCTTAGAGAATATTTTTCTGCTGAAAAAGGTGATATATAGTGAACTCGAACAAGGAAAGTGTCCTCAATGCAGCCGTTCTAGTTTAATACACATCAAACGGTAGATACGCACAACTTAGACCAGAGAGAGTGAGGTGCGAAGCAATCTGATTTATATTGAGGTTGACAAATTTGGGAACAGCATAGTTTTCACATCGATTTTAAACGTGCTGGTATATATATATATATATATATATATATATATATATATATATATATATATGTATATAGAAGACGTCAACCCTGCTCCTTAGAGGATCACAAAGGAGCCCCTTTCTTGTGGTGAATGTAGCCATATCGACTTCTATTGGGGAGGCATCATCAGCCACGAACATTGGCATGGAGCACCCTCATCTACAACTATGTTAAATAGCAAGACCTTTCGTGCAGCATTTGGGACATATGACCAATGAACTCCCTCGACATCATGAAAGTAATCATATCTAATATTTTATAAACGTATAATTAATGTGATCTAGAACCCTACAATGATTACAAGAGTTTATAATGGAAATTAAGGTGTTAATGTTTTTTTTTTAAACATGTTATCTATTTAAGTAATGGCGATAGTTACAAAGTTTAGCTTAACGCTATATAGACAGACAATTTAGGGAAACAAGGAACGTGTTGCGCCAACCCAACCTTAAAATGGTATTTGGCTAATTTGTTTAACGGCATATCAAAATTTATGGGTTTTATATTGCAGACATTTAATTTTCTTGTGTGTTTTGATGTAATAAAAATATATTTTATTCTACTTTAACAATTTAATACAAGATAGATTATATTCAGCATTTATGAATTTACAATTATTTGTGGATATAATCATTAGAGGCTGTGGTGTGTGTTTTAAATTTTAAGTTATATTTTGGAATACGTTTGATTTAAGAAATTGTGGATTATGTTCAAGAGAGAATTCATTTAATGATGGTTGTTTGGTTGATTATGTTTCGAGGCATATCAAACACTATGGTTTCTTTAATGCCGGAATCTAAATATTGTGGACAAAATGTTATGGCTTCAACTAAATATATTTAGAACGCAATTTTATGCATTTAACTAGAGATAATATCTATTTATGGTTATTTTACTGTATGTATTTTTCATTGATATATATATATATATATATATATATATATATATATATATATATATATATATATATATATATATATAATGCTAGTATTTTTATTATGAAAATGTATTTTTATACTCCCATAACGTTGCTGTTCGAGAGGGATCATTATTTGTTCATATCTGGGTCCCTAACAAGTGCTACCACCTCCGGTCAGGGTGGATCGGAGTGCCACAGCAATTAAAAGGTCGTTCTACGCTCCTTAAAACCTCCAATATTCCGATCAGAGGCCTTACTGATGGATGTACTGTATATTAATACCCAAGAATTCTATTAGAAATTTTTATCCAACTATTGTGCTATTGACTCAAATCGGAAAGACATACTATGAAAGTCATCTTAATGGGTCTGATTGCGTAAAATGTCAGGATTCGAAATCTATCTTTTTTCCTTGCATTGAATACTGTCCTCAGGCACTGGCGGAAATAACTCGCCGATTTAATCTACGAGACAGACCATCTCCACCAATTATTTATATATATATATATATATATATATATATATACGATTTGCTTTTTTAGTGTGAAATTAATTTCGTACGTCTCCTTTTTAATGTCTATTTGCGCCTCAATACAGACACCAAACCGTGAACTATTGCTTGATGATCGAGTTAAGGTGAGACAAACTCCAAATCCTGAGGTAAAAACAGTAGCTAATATTATACTTTTAATCTACGTGTCAAAACAATTCAGATTTTCTCTTCGAAATGTATTGATCAATATCGCTTTCAGGCCTATGTACTGGGTTAAAAGTTGTTGTTTTTTTTGTTTTTTTTTAAATGTCTGGCCTATAATGATTAGTACGATAGCGTTTACGTAAATTAAAAAAGAAAATGATTATAGATGGCATTGATGGCATTCCGATTCGACAAAGATGGAAGATAAATAAATTGCGGTAATTGTCAGTTTGTGAAATACAAAATCTCGAAGGAGTGACATGAGAATCTCGTCACAAAGATATTTCAATGGACGGAATAAATATGACAAATGTATATAGTTACTCTGGAGATGACTGGAAAGAGATAAAAGCTTTATTTAGCTTTCTCTAACAATCGCTTCTAGATTCACTTATATATTTCTTGCTTGTAAAAACAATCCAATAAATTAATATAATCGCTGCTTGCTCGTATCCGAGTAGGACAGACCGCTAAGTCGGCAAGCTAATCTTTTCTGTTTTGGCCCTGTTCTGGCATCTCGTTTACAGTCGCTCTCTCAAAGACGGGCCGTCACCTCTCTCTGTCTTTTTTACAAATACTGTCATGGAGCTGCATTCGCTGGTTCCCAGACTTCATGAGTTCAAGCGCCCTACGAGTCTGGCATCCCGCTCTCACACTTTCACTGTCGAAACTACTAAATGTAGCGGTCTCTTCTACTCCAATAGCTTTATGCATCGCACCTCTCGCCTGTG
>OZ010577.1:37972241-37994741 GCA_963932145.1 Acanthosepion lycidas | reverse complement strand
CCTCCGTTACAGTCTCCGACCATCACCAGGTACAAATGTCTTATGGTCAGCCACTGTTCAAAAATAATGTGAAGCAGAAAAGACTAATATGCTGAGGAAAACAGCGTATTAGTTCAATAATACAGACAGAACCATAATGCATTCTATCGGTAAAATCTCCAGCCTTTCTCCAGTGGAAAAATGCTATAGAAAAGATGTATCATTTTTGGTACTGTTCCCAAATAATGTAAAGCAGCAAAGAGAAACATGCTGATAAAAAGAGCATAATTACATCAATCATAAAAACAGAAGTTGGGATGCACTCTGTGGTAGATTTTCCGAACTTCTTAAAGTGTAAGCATCTTATAAATAGGAGATCTCATTTTGTTAGGTACTATTCAGAGAGGATGTAAGGCAAGAAAAAGAAGCATAGTGAAAAAACTGTATATGTGATCAGCAATCTAAAAGCACTTGGATTGAATTAATCGACACAATCTCCAGCCTTCTTCAGGTGGACAATGTCTTCGGACTTTAGGCGTAGTATATTTTTCAGGTAGAGTTCATGAATACTATAAAGCAGGAACGAGAAACACATGAAATATATGAAATGATTCGCCTAAGACCAAAATTGGAATATCTTTCATGGCTAACATTTCTAAAGATTTCTCTAGTTTTATTTTACTGATCTCTTTATTGTGTTTTTTGTGTGTTATATATAAAAAAAGAATTGTTACAATAGTCATAACCAAAGATGGCTTCTTATCTATGGCTGGCATAGATTAACTTTCTTTTTGTATGTATTGTCTCCGATTGATTTGTAATATGGAAAAGATCTTTTTCTTATTTTTTTTTCTTTTTACAAAATGCATACATTAAGAAAAAAAAAACGTTGTCATCAAAATAATCAAAATAACTTAGCCGTCTTCACTTCAGACTGAAAAAAAATTGCGCTAAAATAGTTTTTTCTTTAAACAAATGTTTAACTTGTATAATAAAATATTGAATCAGAGTAGAAAGAAAAGTCAACACTATCTTGAAAGTGCCGAAAATATCTGGACTATGTTAAAAAAAAATAAAAATAAACGAAGAAATTTTCAGCATTTTAAAGTTAAAAAAATGAAATATTTTATCAGGGGTCGAAAAAGTTACATTCTCTTTCTATAAAACAAATTATTCGATTTATAAGCATATCAGCAACATCAACCTCTCTCACATCATTTATTTACACTTCTACACAACGTGTCCATCAGGGTATTGATGACGGCTCTCGAAAATGTCCTATTTTTTGTAGCTCTTGCCTTGTTTTTCTCTATCCCCCATTATTTGTTCTATCATCCCGTTACACAAACTTATTAGGTACGTTGCTCATTGCATCTTTCTGTTCCTCTTGCCTTCAATACGTACTGTGAGTGTCAAATTTTCCAAGCCTTTTTCTTATTATGTGTACTAGAAATGTTAATTATCTCTTTCTAATTATACATATAAGCGTCCTTTTTGATTCCATGATACTAAGAGAATATCTACAATATTCACTTAGGAAATGAATATATATATATATATATGTATGTATGCGTTGCAATGACAAAGAGTACACATCCCACTGATACTGTTTGATGCCTTATCCATCATTATGTTATTTAAATTAGATTGGGGATACTCTGACGCAACCCGTGCAGCTCAGTAGCAATCGATGGTGTCAACTTGATCTTCTTAGCCTATTATTGCTTTTGACACTCAGACAGTGTGTTTGAGTCAGTGTACTATCTTTCCCTATTACCAACAGAGTAAAATGTTAGTGATAGAAACGGGAATGCCCGAGAAACATTTCCGATCAATTACGGGATGGTGCTGCCAATACAAATACAACTTATCAATGTAGAACTTGCGGCAAACGTTTTGAGTCATTGGCTGGGCAGAAATCCATATTCGATAATAGAACCATTGTAAACGTTCTTGATTAATGTTGCACGATATGTCATAGTGTATTATGACAGAGGAACCAGTGTGTGTTTGTCTCTCTGTGTGTCTGTGTGCATATATATATATATATATATATATGTATGTATATATATATATATATATATATATATATTTATATATATATATATTCGATGCGATTAGAACGAAAGTAATATATAAGTTCCAACGTTCAGAGCGTTAATGCAAAAGAGGGATTGATACCGATAGTAGAGCGATAATTATTTATTTATTATAATTTTATCCTATAGACAAAACGATTTTCGATTCTCACCCGTCGAAGGCCAGTTGAAATGCAGTGAAACCAAGTTGTATTTTGCAGTGAGTAAAATGGTTCTGTCTATATTATAAAATTATAATATATATATATATATATATATATATATATATATATATGTATGTATGTATCTATGTATATATATATATATATATATATATATATATATATGTATGTATGTACATATATATATATATATATATATATATATATATATATATATACGCAAGAATTGTACATATGGGGACTAGTTCAGACTTCATGTAGATTCTGGAGTATTATGGCGGATAATGAGTAAATATGTGTTGCTTTCGTGTAAAGAATATTGTGGTATGTTTGAGTCAGTTATTGTGGTTAGCCAAGTTTAATTATAACACAGAAGGTAACCTTCCTTTCCCCATCCCTCTTTGGACTTTTGCCACATTTTTGTTTTTATTACAAAATAAATATCGCTCTTCGTTATGGTACATAGACTTTTTGAATTTAAGCACAGTACTAGACATGCGACGAGGTCTCATAAATTTACTGTTGAGTTGCCAAGATATAACCGTAAATTCTATTCTAACAGTTTATTTTCTCTCTACACATATAAATGTATATATCTAACTTTGCTAGCACAAAGTCACAAGTGATCGTGACCGTGAGGTCTAGCTTATTGATCTAGTTTAGCTATTAAACAGACGGGATTAAACGCACTCTCCAGTTGTGACTAACGTCTGCTCAGCATCTTTCTTCTTCATGTGCGCTGTCTTCTCAGGGCATAGGCAATCAATGCTCTCCAAAACATTCTGTCCCTTTCTGACGTCACCCTGATCTCTGCTCCTGTGCAATCCTGCCCTGTGCTGGTCGCGGCGCCAAATATGACGCCACCCTGGTTCTCTGTCCTGGTCTGGTCGCGGCGCCAATTGTGACGCCACCGATCAGTCCTGGTCATGACCGCCAACTGTGACGCCTCTAACCCTGGGCTGACTGCAGCACTATCTGTGACGATCTAACCCATGGCTGGTTCGGATGGAAATCAGGTTTACCACGGAACCATGTGTGACACTAACCCCTCTGGTTGTCTTGGTCGATGTCTCGTTAGATTCGATATCAGCCTTGCCGTTTCCAGCTCGCTTCCAACGTCTCCTTACCGAAGTAATTGCTTTGATTTCTAGTCTAACCTACCTACGTTGTGATTTGACCTTAGGTAGACGAAATCAATCAGGCGTCTGGCCGTAGTACAAGCTGAATCCGGGGCAAAGGTGACACCGCACAAGTGTATGTAAAAGAAAAATAATGAAACACACTCAAAATCTGTTGAAAAAATAACAAGTATCTTTATATCTGTTTGCTGAATACAGGACTGCGTCTTTCTTCCAACCCGCTTCTTTTATGGATTCGTAACACTTTGCATTTCTTAGGCGAGTCTTGATATCTTAAGTTGTTTTTCAATAAACTGCTTTTTAGTGTCTTCAGGAGATATTCGTTAAAACTTGTTTGGTGGTGTGAGTCTAAGCCGTTCTTCAAAAAAAAAAATTGCTTTTGGTTAAAAGTCTAAGTCGGAATGCTTTCAGTCAGCTCCTGCGAGGCTGGTCTCCGAGCTCACAGCTCTCTCTCGATCTGCGTGCGTCTCCGATCTCCAACTGTGACTGCACTGCAGCTCCAACTCCAACTGTCTGAAACTCTGGGGACGTTCGTTTATATGGACGCCGACCAAAACCGGGTGGGGGCCTGTCGTGGTTTGGGTTCTTCGATAATTCCAAATCCCTAATAAGGATTCTCTTTGTCTTTGGACAGGAACATTTATCACTTCCTATTTTTGAAAGTCAATTACTTTCTGTTTTAGAGGGGTTCTCCCCTTCTCTGGGGTTGGAGGTCATAAGGGAATTGTTCTCCTAAACTCTTCCTATCACATATTGGTATCTCACACCAATCCCCTCAGATGGCGTCAACAAGTTTCCCTTCTTTCTCATATGTTCACCTTCGCCCATAACTCACGCCACAACTCAGCCAATGAACGCTTAGCAGCGTGGCTGTGGCTAGACTGGCCTCCGTTTACAATTATCGCCCAAAGAAAAAAAATCTCCCCTTTTCTTTCTTTGTTTTCCATCGGTCAGAATTCTTATGAATCGTACTGTGGACATTAAATTTTTATCTTAACTTGGGGTCATCTGGAATTCATTAGTGGATCTTTCCTGACTCATTAACTATCGCTAGTCAACTATTTAAGTGGGTGGTCGACTAAATCTCTTTGTCTTTCTCGTCACAAGACCATCGCATTCTGTCGCCAATAGGCTTGTACAGGTAGTAATAATGGCTTTCTTCGTCGGTCTTTTTCCTTTCTTTTTTTTTAAGATAACCGAATTGAAATTTTAATTATCGCCATACATGTGGGTAGATTTCAATTATTTATCCGTATTCTGTTCCTCTTGGCACTTAACTTTTATCATGACAGCATCCGGACACAGAACAGATGGATCTCTTTCTGGACATAAGAACCAAAACCAAATGATATCTCCGAAAGATACTTACTGGCTATTCTTTTTTTTTCGCGGTGGTCGCACCTAATTCTTTCTGGGTCGCATGCTTGACCCAATTTCGATTATCTACTAGAATTCTGCTTTGTAAGCCGCTGACCGAATTCAAATTTTTATTATCCTTTATCCATATTCTGTTTCCCTTGTCGTGTCATGACATTACTTAATTCTGACAGGATCCGATACCTTGTTTTTCTTGCGAAAAAAATACCTTTCTTCGAAAATGAAAATAAAATCTTTACCCATTTTTCTTTTGTTAAAAAAATAACATCGCTCAGTATGTCTTTCGTTATAGCCCCTTCTCGCCTTAAGTATTTCTCGTTTTTTTAAATTCCATGCTTAATTAGTTATCAATTACTATAGCTAAATAGTGTCATAATTTTAAGCTCTTAATAAATGTATTTCTGTTATTTCTCGAAAACCATTTCCGCGATCTACTTACTTAAGCACATTAAGTACCTTATGTATTTTCCCTCTATCCCTCTTGCCTTCAATCGGTCCTGTGAGTATCAGATTTTCCAAGTCCTACTTCCTCAGTATATATCTCATAATGCCCAACTGTCTGATGTCAAGTTTAAGTTTACATTTTGTTTCCAATTTCTATTCACCTACGTCGTTGATCACATGTTCGGTCCATGGTTTTCTCAACATCCTTCTCTAGAACAAATTTCTAATGTTTCAGGTCTCTTCTTCATCTGTTCAAACACATACACGAGTTTCAGCTTGAATCTGAAATCGATTTAATAATTCCACGACAGGACTATAAACACGGCGCGTATATTCTAAATCAAATATAGCGGTCCAAAAATTGTGTCCTGGGTAAGACGTTAAACTAGATCCACGTCCTCAGTAAGACAATAAACTACATCCAGCAGCAAGACCTCTGATCAGGGGGTGTTGAGAAGCGTAGAACCACGTCTTAATTGCTGGTGTTCCCAGGTCCACCCTGACCCGGGGTGGTAGCACAATGGGACAATGATCTTGAGAATATGTGAGAGATAAAATAGACATGGCTTACCTGCGGGACGCCAATCTTGAGAGCACATGCCGATGGAATAGACAAGTCATACGTGTGAGACGACAATCTAGAGAGCACACGCCGATGGAATGGACACGGCCTATCAATAGAACAAAAATACTGAGTGACCATGCCGATGCAATAAACACTGTCTACCAATGGGACAACAATCTTGAGGACACATAATGGTGGAATAGAAACGTCATACTTGTGGGACTACAATCTTGAGAGTACATGCCGATGAGATAGATACTGCATACATGTGACGAGAATTCTGAGAGTACATGGAATAGAAACGGCGTATCTGCGGGACGACAATACTGGGAACACATGATGATGGTAGGGACACAGTCCCACTTTGGGACGACAATCAAAGGGAACACATGCGAATGGAAGAAACACAACCTACCCTTAGGACAACAAACTTGACTCATGCCAATGGAATAAACATGTATGCGAAAAATATTTTTATCTTTTATTTTATTTTTATAAGCGACATCAAATTTCCTCGAAATCAGTTGGGTTTCCTATTCTACATAGTCTAATTACTTTGTGAAGGATTTTAAAGTTCAGTTGAGGCCCTTTAGTATTTGAAATGCACCTGTCATATTTAGTTGTGTTGGTGGAGAAGACATACATTGTATTCGTCCGGAAGGAATGAGTAATGAAAAAAAAATGTCTCCCCTGTTAGACAGTGCATTCCTTTAAAATAAGTGCAGTTACGAAAAAGATAATATCAATATTGTTTAGCCGGTATACTGCTGATGTGCTTACGGCCATAACTGAATATGTATACCAAGCTCTTGATAATAACATCAAAGCCAGAGCTGTTACTCTAGATATATCAAAGGTGTTTGACAGGGTTTGGTATACGAGTTTTCTACGTAAACTTCCGTGATACTTTATTATAGGACGATTATTTGATTTAATCCAATCATTTCTGTCTAACTGTGAAATGACTGTGGTCCTGAACGGATTCTCTTCCAGTTCCTGGTGTGCTTGAAGGCTCTAGACTTGATCTCACGCTGTTTCTGAACTTCATCAATGATCTTCCTGGCGTCATCAACTCTCATCTACGCAGACGACACTATGATTTACTCCTACCTCAATTGTATTTCTGACAACGTTAACCTGGCCGTTGGTCTCGAAAACGACACCAATCTGTGATTGACTGAGGAAGGAAATGGCTTGTAAATTTTAATGCATCCAAAACGAATCTGATGTCATTTAATTACCATACAGAAAATTACCTACCTCGTATCAGCATGGTTGATGCTCAACTCCACGGGGGCCCCCTCACTGCGCATTCTTGGTCTTACGTCTTCCCTTACCTGAAGTGGAACTTCATTGAATTAATAACTGCATCTACCTATTGTTGATTCTCCATGTTAGCCAGAAAGTTTTTCTCGTCTGAGTCCATGCTTCACATCTAGAAATCTACCATGCATGAAATACTGTTTTCATATATGGTCTGATGGTTCCGCTCTTCATCCCGAGGTTTTAGACAAAATCGAAAGACTGATATAAAAAGTGATCAATCCTGACTTGCGTTCTCGACCCTAGTAACATTCTTACCCACGTAATGTGACTTCCCTCTGTTCTTTTCTATAAATATTTTCATGGTATCTGCTCGGACGAGCTATTTTCACTGGTGCCTCGACTGCATGAATTTAAGCGTGCTACTAGGTTGGCATCTCATTCCCACCTTTTACTGTCGAAACGGTTAAATATACCCGCTTCTTCTAGTCCAACAGCTTCTTACTCGCACTTCCCGACAGTGGAACACCATTCCTCTTACTTGCTTCCCTGATAACTATAATCTTCAAAAATTTAAATGTAATATCAATCGACATCTTCTGATACCTTGGCCCCCGTTCTTCTCCACAGTTCCTCTTTTTTCTTTTTCACAACCATCCCCACACCTATACCCAGTCTTTTTCCATACATACACTCTTTGCAGCCCCTTGCGTACTAGTGACACTCCAGCCTTGCTTGGTGTGAAATGCTTAATATATATATATATATATATATATATATATATATATATATGTGTGTATGTATGTGTGTGTGTGTGTGTGTGTGTGGACAATCTTATATTAATGCGAGATTAATGTGATCCTTACTTCTCTGTGACTCTCAATCGGAATTCTTTGATTCTTGAACAGGTGTGACTTTAATACCTCCATTGCGCGTTCCTATATCACTCATTATTCCACATTGTCGACCTTCTGCTTTCAAGAAGAGAGAAGACATCGAAAAAGTATTAGGTTGGTGCAAAAATAATGACGTAATAATGTCGTTTTTTGACGTATTTTAACGTCAAAAAACGACATTATTACGTCATTATTTTATGCACCAACCTAATAACAGAATAAAACATTATTACGTCATTATATTATGCACCAACCTAATAACAGAATAAAACTGAATGAATATCAACGTGGGAGACTGTTAATCAAGCAGATCAGCGCAAAGGCGTGTTACATCAATTCACACCTGCGTCACATCGGAATAGGATAGAGACACAGAATTAGGAATTTGCGAATAATATAAATGTAGATGTTCCCCAGAGCTCTATCATCGGACCTACTTTGTTTTCACTTTATATCAATGGCTTTCCCAATGCCCCCACTTTATGTCTCGGTATCTATGAACCAAGTTTGTTTTCCTGCCTTAACATTAAGTCTGATAGTTTCAATAAAATCAAATTTTCAGCTGGTCTCGAATATGATCTGTAATCTGTTGCTACCTGGGGCGGGAAATACCTTTTTAATGTTACATCTGCTTAAAATAAACTATTCTCTTTTAATCGTCTTAGAGAATCTTTTTTTTAACCAGAAAGTCGTTTCGATATGTTGGGTTAGAGAACGTTTCTCACTAGAATCTATCTTGAACATTTACAAGTCTACTATTCTTCACTGAATTTTACTACCACAACTGATCTGGTGTCTCTGCAATATATCAAGAAAAAAATCTAGTGTGCAATATCCTGCTGGCATCATTGTTTCATTCAGTTTCTCAAATGTGGCAGATTGATGGGCTGACCCATATAGCTGCATCTACTGACGGCCTCGTAGACGACTGTCACACGTCGAGGAAAGCCTGCGCGCATGAGGACAGTCGGATTGCGTCCAGAGTGTCACTACGCAGTCCACGGACTTTGAGCTTTTCAGCATGACCGCTTACAAACGCGACGCGACTGACAGCATTGTAGACGAGCGCCACATGCCGAAGACGGCCAGCGCGCACAGGGACAATCGGACTGCGCGCAGAGAGTCGCCAAGCAGTTCTCAGACTTCGAGCTTTTCGGCTTGACCGCTTATCAACGCGACGGATTGCAAATATTTCCGTCCAACCTTAGAACCAATATAGACGTATTAAAAGCAAGAAATCCTTAGAGATATATCAGATGGAAACACCGTTTCTCGTCCGACACCCAAAGTTTAAAATTGGCATTATTGACCAATACCTAGATGGGTGACCGCTAGGGTATACTAAGTGCTGTAAATATTGGTGTGCGTGTGGTGTAAAGGATACAGTTTTGAAATTTTTAATCGGGGAGTCGGGTTCGAATTCCAATCGGGATAGTTACATTCAATAACACGCAAATAACACTTAAGCTAAAAAGAGACGTTATCACACCAATCGTATCACAACTATCCCCACCAAATGCATTGAGCCATTGCGTAACACAATACATCCGTCCCAATTAACGGAATCTGCCGAAGGTGTACGTCCAACAAAGTGACTTGAAAGGCTGAGTAGCATAAGAAGCAATAAATAATATATAGGCGAACTAAAAATATATATCTAACATGTACTTTTTCATAAACATACAATTATTGCGTATAAGGACATTTTCAAATTAGATGTTGACCCCATATTAATTTTAACGCATCCAAAACAAGACAACTTTCATTTAACTAACATAGAGAACCTCTTCTGCCTGTCATCTGCATGGCTGACGCTAAACTCCAGGAGAGCAATACATTAGATCTTCTTGTCCTCACGTTTTCCACTGACTTGAACTGGAGCAAATACATCGAATAAATAGCTGCATCTACTGCAATGAAAGTTCTGTCATTGTGTCGTGCCAGAAAACTTTCTTTGTCAGAAAATAACTTGTAAATTTACAAAATCTACCATTCGTCCGTGTTTTGAATAATGCTGCCATATCAGGTCTGGTGATCTGGCCTTATATCTTGAGATATTTCAAAAAGTCCAAAGATGGATTTGGAATGTAATTGATCTTGACCAGGCATCTCGATTTCAGTCACATCCTCACCGACGTGACGTAGCTTCCGCCTCTGTCTTTTCTACAAATGTTTCCATGGGAACGCCTCTGAAGATCTCTTTTCCCTTGTGCACCGACTACATATATTTAACCGTTCTACTAGATTGGAATCTACGTACTTACATTGGCATCTATGTCCCACGCGTTTACTGTTGAAATAGCTAAATGCAACCGCCTACAGTTTATTTTCTAGCACTTCCCGCCTGTCGAACTCGCGCCCATTTACTTGCTTCCCTGATAACTTCAATCTTCAAAATTTTAAATGCAACATCAATCGATATCTTCTGTTCTCTTGAATCTCGTTCATCTGTTTACCTTTCCTCAATCCTCCATATTCTCATTCTTCTCTTTCAATTTCACTCGCTGTAATCCCTCCACCCCTGCACACTAGTGGCATTCCGGATTGCTTTGGGTGTGAAATCGTTTTATATATATATATATATATATATATATATATTTATGTGTGTGTGTGCGTGTGTGTGTACGCGCGTATGTATGTGTTTGTGTCCGTGTGTGCATGTATAAGTATGTGTTGTTTTATTCTAGCGTATGTATATATGCGTGTGTCTTAATTCATGCGTATGCGTGTATGTGTGCCTTTACTAATGCGTATCGATGTGTATGTGTGCCTTTACTAATGCGTATTTGTGTATATTTATGTATGTCTTTATTCATGCGTATGTGTGTATGTATGCGTCTTTGTCTTTATTCATGCGTATTTGTGCATGTATATTTGTATGTGTTTGCCTTTATTCATTCATGTTTGTGCGTGTGTATTTATTCATGCGTATATGTGTAAATCTGTTTGCGTGTATGCGTGTCTGTACACGGAAACAAACAAGAATATATTTTTTGTCTTATAGAAGATGAATATTTGTTTATGAGTAGCCGCAATAAGTATTGAATTAAAACCGAAAAAATATCGTCTGCTTCCCATGCAAAAGTTATAAATATCAAAAATTGGTGATATATCTACGGTTATTCTTTACAGAAATTATCCCTTTAACTTTGTATTTATTCAGTAATATAAATAATATACTGAAGGCTAACGCCATTTTGTAGAGTATCATCGATGCGCATCAAATACGATGCAAGAACCAGGCCGTGCACAATGACCACAAATTTGATGCTCAGAAGTAAACATAACGTATTTTCGGCTTGTCATTTTTTTTTTTTTATATTTGGCTAAAAGAGATCTTTCACTAGATTATATCAGGAAATGACATTTTATTTTATGTATTCCTGAAGAACAACAAATTGTTATTTTATTTTATTCTTTATCGTTCTCTTCCGGAGTTAATCAAATTTGTATCATTCTATCTATCTATTTCGATATCGATCTTCGAACAAGCGTTACTTAATAGTCAAGAAATTTGAGTAGTTTTCGTCAGACTGCAAATGAGGATGACATAAAACGTAAATTGACAGAATTCATCCATTTTATCTTGTTGGCTATTCTGGCATAACCCGACACTCTGACGCTTCTACTTACGTCTTTAATTCAGAGTTAGTCCATGTTTATATATATATATATATATATATATATATATATATATATATATATATATATATATATATATATATATATATATATATATATATAGTGAGAGGGGCTATACGACATGTTGTAATGCAGGTTGTGGCAAAAAGTTATGACACGTATTTTTAGTTTTTTATATTTTTAATATATATATATATATATATATATATATATATATATTGGGCATTTAGGCAGAATATTTTCATTGATGCATATTTGATTAAATAATATAGACAAATTTTGTATATTCATTTCCATTTCATATTGTCTGATAAGTTTAATAACATTATCATTGAAAAATGAAAGAAAATCACCATATTGATACAAGTTTTGTCCGTGTATTTTTTAATATATTGAAATGTAATTGTCATCTTTGATAATGGCTTGTGTAAGCCGAAAGCTTAGATAGGATTAAAAAAAAAAACATGTATCAATATTGTGATTTTCGTTCATCTTTCAATGATATTGTTATTAATCTTATCAGACAATATAAAAGTGATTTACTTAAAATAAATAGACAAAACTTGTTTATATTTTTTAATTAAATATACATCAATGTATGTATATAAGTATATATGAGCAAAAATTCCCTTATACTGAAAAAAAAAAACACTAAAAATCACGTAAACTTAGAACTTTGAAATCTAAAGCTCTGCATAAGGAGTAAAAACGGACATTTGAAATGTTTTGAATTTACAGAAACACTTATAAATACTCACAGACAATTTATCTCGTTGAAGATGGTCTCAGATGACATTGAAAGTACTTGGGAAAACAAAAATTATTAGAAAGAAAATTTTGGTATTTTTCCGAATCAGTTGTCTAAGGCTACCAAAAAATTAATACATGAAATTGAAAGGATCAAAATGAAAGCTAATAGACGTGATATGACTAAATAATTTAACCAAATCTGTTTGAATGAAAAAATAAACTCGCTAAATATGCACAATATATATATATATATATATATATATATATATATATATATATATATATATATATATGGGGAGAGAGAGAGAGAGAGAGATGTATGCCACTAAGATGGCGTTAAATCATAAATGCCAGTGTCACCATAGATGTTGACCTTAATATCCACTTTATATTTGCATATGCTCTGTCACTGATAGTATTAGGTTGGTGCAAAAATAATGACGTAATAATGTCGTTTTTTGATGTTAAAAATACGTCAAAAAATGACAGTATTACGTCATTATTTTTGCACCAACCTAATAACTAGAGAGAGATTATATATATATATATATATATATATATATATATATATATATATATATATATATATATATATATATATATATGAAAGTGTTCTTTACAATATTTCGTAGCATGTGTCTCACTGAAAATTATGGGGAAGGTTATTTTAATTAATAAAGAACATTTTCAATTTTTGATCTTTTTGTGTTATTAATCTTTAAGTTTTTATTTTACTCATAATTATACAGTGATTTGTTATTGGTCGCTAGTTCTTGAGGAAATATATTATCTTTCAAATTTATGAAAAAAAAACAAAAAAACACTGACATATCGATATATTTCCCCAACAATCTTACATATTAATCGAACTTATGTATTTTGGCTCGGATATCCGTTCGAGATAAATAAATACTTGGGATACGAAGATGTACCGGTAAAATTTACATCTTCGCCTCACAGCGAAGCCAAATGATACCAAAACATCGCAAACTTTTAGTTGATATATAACGCCTGAACAGCTGACCAAAGGAGATATTCGAGAGAAATCCACACCTACTCAGACGCAAATTAGTTTATTTCCTGTCGCACGAATTATGTGTCATTTCCCTTTGAAGCATGATAAATAAAAATCATACATACCTGGCACAGGAGCACATATTCTCCGCCAAGTAATAAATTTAATAGCGCGGGTTGTGTGCTGCCATCGTTTCAGTAGGGCCACCCCATTGCACTTAGATTGGAGAGTGCAGACATTGCGGCTTCAAAGAATTACCTGACCTCACTCATTTTTTTTTAATATCACAGGAAAAATATTTTGTATTTGAATTTTGTATTATGTGAGATAATAAAACGTGCGTGTCTATTTTAGAGCGCATTTGTTGATCTGTGTATGTGTATGTGCTCACCTGATTGTGTGTGTGTATGTGAGTTTTTGGGTGAATCTACATGATTGTGTGTTTGCCTTGCGTCACGAAGTAACGAACAAACTATTTAGTTGATTCTCAGAGAATTTAAATAAACAACTTCTTAATAATAATTCTTTTACGTGATCTAATTAAAAAAAAAAAAAAAAAAAAAGAAGATTCAAGTTTTTTAAAGATGCCAGAGATTCAATTTTCTGGACCCCCGAGGCGACAAATCATGAGTGTACCGTGTCCGATTTCGACAGCAAAAGTCTTCTCAATAAGTGTCATACCTCTACATGTTTGATATGTTTTTTTCAACAAGTTTTCTAATTTCTTTTGATTCTAATATCTGTAAACTGTGAGAATTATATGGATATCGGCATAGCAAGTGGAATTGGCGAAGAAAGTTCAAATTCAAGACAATCCGATTTGCATTCATTTTCACCCTTATACCTTTGCTACTTAATCTTCTTCCCTCAGCTAACGGAGATACCCTGTGAATTTTCTATAAATATGTTCGGGGTAATTATTCAGATGTGCTTTCCACTTTGGTACCTAGACTTTATGAATTTAAGACTACTACAGTGTAACCCGGCTATAAGAGAGTTGTCGGGACCGGAGAAGAAGTCTCTTATATCCGGGTTTTTCTTATATCCTGGTTTATCTTATATCCGGGTTTGATTTATTTTATATACATTAACACAGGGTCTAATTTGGGACCAGATAAAATATCTCTTATATCCGAGTTTCTCTTATATCAGGGTCTCTTATATCCGGGTTAAACTGTACTATATTGGTGACAGTCTCATAATTCTATATTAGGTTGGTGCAAAAATAATGGCGTTATAATGTCGTTTTTTGACGTTAAAAATACGTCAAAAAACGACATTATTACGTCATTATTTTTCACTAACCTTATAGTTGAATTGGCATAAGTTCTATGCTGACAGTGCTTTTCTTGTTTCTTGATCACTGTTCCGACTTCTTACTTTCTAGCCAACTTTGATTTTGAAAAAAATATATTCAACTTCAATTGTTATCTTCTTAATTATTCTTTTTTTATTGCTCTTTTCCCCCTTAATAATGTTTTCTTTTCTCATATTATTTCACACTCAGTAACGCCTTGAATTTTAGTGGCAGGCTTGGGGTTAAATGATTAAAAAGTGCCAACCCGCAGGGTAGACTAAACCCTTAAGAAAGAATGAATTCTAAATCATGCGCAAAGTAAGGGAAAAACACTCCCCTATCTTTCCCATGAATACATGGCAATTAAAGTATAATAAAAGGAAAGAAGAGTGCCATAATCGTCATCGTCCTTAAGGGTCAGGGTTTTAGAAACAAATCTGCATTGTCATGATTTTCATTCGAAGAGTGGTTCCTTTCGTTTTATCCATTGTTTGAATTCAAAATTGCACATCGACTGTTTAAGTATGAGGACAGGGAACCCAATCTGTCCTATGATTCAAACCGTAAATTTTGGGTGAAAATTCGATACCTGCCTTTGTCAAGAGCAAGTAACAGAATCCTCAAGCAATTACTCTATAGAAAGCTCACTAAGGACAAGTGAAAGCATGGTAAGCCATTGAAGTATAACGGAACCATCGATGCCTTCCAAACTTTCTTCACACACAAGACATGGGTAAAACCGTGGTATGGTTCTTAGTCACTACTAAGTCAACGTGGCGTAATGATTAGCAAGCTTGTTCGCTAGGTTAGTTACGATTTTAAAGTGAGTGCGAGACTCACTAGGTGCCACATACTTTCTGCCTTGTGCCACATCTAAACTACGCTTAGAAAATAACCACTACCAAATTTTTTATCGACTCCACAGATATATAATATCTCCTTGTTAAAGAGAATATTGTGACACTCGAACCCGTTTATCATTGCCGGAACATTTAAACTACGCGTCCATGCGGCCAATTCAACCTCCTACATAGCATTTACATGAAAGAGGCAGACATAGCATTTTATTTCAGATAAATCTCTCTTTTTAATCTTACAAGGGGAGAAGTTCAAACACCGTGTCAACGCTTTCAAAAAGGGCCATCCCTTACGCTTAAAATGATATTTATCAATACCCACCATTTCGACACGTAGATAAGATTATAGTTCTCTGTCAGCGAAGAAGTAATTTAACAGGAAATGTGATATTCATTTTAATTTTAGCTGTAGCTTTATACAAAGTCTAAGACGTTTTTTTTCCTATCAGATTTGACTTTGTCTCAAACTTTTGTACATTTATTTTCTGTTCTTTAGAATAACTTTTATCATAAATGATTATCAAAAATATGAGTTCACACAGTCGATTTATACAACTGAAAAGTTTGCTTTTTTTTTCTGACAAAAGAATATTCGATTTTATCTTTAGTGATGAATAGGTAATTGAAAAATCTGTGTAAGGATGATCTGTGTAAGAGAAAGCCAAACCTATATCATGAGAAATAAATTTTAAACTGAGGTAGCAAATTCATTTATTTAAAAAAAAATATATATATATATTGCCTCCCAAAATAAGGCTAACTTAATAAATAAAACCTATTATCATTTTAAATAAAAAAAAGAAGGAATTACTATTTTGAATATCTATTGCTGCAAGATAGCGGAAGCTGCACCTTACACTGGAATTGTATAATGCCATCTTTTTACCGACAAATAAGAACATACTGCATAATCAATCATATTTAATAATATATTTTATTCTTCTTCTGATTTTGTCAATGACTGTCGGTTCACTTTTTTGTGTTTGTCCACGAGTGCTGCATCTTAAACACGTCGTTGGTAACATGTTCAGTACATGGTATCCTCGGCGTCTTTCTGTAAAACTACATTTCTGTGGCTTTGAATCTCTTCTTCATCTGTAACTTGAAGACTGCTATTACATAACTGTTCACTACTTTTTTTTTCATTTTTTCTAACGAAATGTTCCTCATCCGTAATGCTAGGCTTAGATTTGAGAGACATTTTTGTTATCCCAGTTCTTAATTTGCATGATACCTACTGGATTTTAATTCAGCCAGTGATGCTTGTTTGCTAAAGCAATCATTCTAAACAGATGACTATTAAAGAGCAGTGATTGGCCCCTATGCTGCCCACGTTAAACAATAATAAATTTCATCAGTTATTCCCGTGAGACTGTAGATTGATGGATGCCGACAGTATTACAAACGGATCATCCCGTATGTTTGGCATTTCTTACTCCGTTCCTACCACGATAATTTACGATATTTTTCCATCAGGAGCTGATTTAGGTTTGGCCATTTTCATAACGCCGAACAGTGGTGTCATCTGTCATTATATTAGGTTGGTACAACAATAATGTCGTTTTCTCACATATGTTACTATGTGAGAAAACGACATTATTTTTGCACCTACCTAATATTTGCCTACTGCTTTTCCAGATCATTTGACATGTTAGTATTCTTGTGTATAATTGCTATATATATATATTTTTAAATACCTTAGTGTTTAATATTCCAAAGCAGGAGTACAGGTTAATATTTTCAATGTGAAACATGGATGAAGTTAAGTGGCCAAGTAATATTTGCAAATGATTATTTACTATCGATTTGTCAATTAGTTAATTAAATTCTCCAATATTTTTCTGAGAATAAATAAAGGAGTTGAAACCAAATATGAATTAATTTGGTGATCAGGGAATAATTTAGCCTGAACACCGGCTAGTTTGCAGTTTGTTTATTAATGGCCACTTGCAGATTTTCAAATTTCTGTTTTAATTTAAACGGACGAGATAATTTAAAAGCATGTTGATTCTCACTATTTTTCAAGACTTTTTTTCCGCATTAAATTATCCCCAGGTAATACAAGACACAGATCTTAAACCTATCAAGAAAAAAAAAAGGTTTCTTCTTCTCTGTGCCTCCAGGACTTTGGCGATCACTAGTTCTTAAACTGTTTTGAGTCACAGAACCCTTCAGTTAAGAAATAGTATTATAGTGAAATTTCAGCTGTCTTTTCCTCAATTTAAGTTTAAGTATCATTTTTGTCTCCACTGTCTCTAGAACGTCGCGGTTGCTCACAAGTTCAGTCCATGCTATTCTAAGCATTCTTCTAACGCTTCAAACATTTACTAACATATAGGATTAATAATATCACACAGAAGTTCTATAGTTAATAGACTCTCCCACCTATAGGACCGACTTAGTAAAAAATACAAGCCTCCACTGTGAAACCACGACATAACAAATAGCCCTTCATAGATAAATATAAATTTAAGCAGATACTCCCAAATTTGTTTGCTTTTTTCACAACACTTGTAGGTCCATAATGCACCCCTATGAAAACTTCATACAAATAACTTTTCAACCAACTATGCTTGAAAGAAATTGCGGTCAATTAATTTTCATCAATATATGAGAAGATAATCAAGCACTGATAAACCCTAGAAATGAGAATTATCACTTGCACTGATGGAGTCGTAAATAATGGCGGTCGTGCAGAGAACGATGACAGATAATTAAATGGTAAACATGGAAGTAACAGCAAGTCAAGAGACGCCTAGAAGTCGTCACTGTAAGTAGTGGCTGGGTAAGTTTTCTTTCAAGCTGTGGAAGGGTGCTTTTTTTTGTTTCTTTCAATGGGAAACCGTTCATTGGCACAAGGGAGGTATAGCGAATATAAATGTTAACTTTTATCTGATTCTCATGGGCACCCTGAAATTCATCAATGAACACTTAGGGGTTTATAGAACCTCTGTTAAAAAGCAGTGTTGGTGATCAGAGATAACTATATCTTCCTGTCCTTTGCAGCTCTCAATAATTTTGTCTTTTTGCCATATCCCCTAAAAATTGCTCAGCCATACATCCACTGAAGTTCCGCCAGTTAGGAGATGCGTTGCTTTCATATGCCTTGTTTACCTTCGATCTATACTGTGAGCGTCAAATTTTTCAAGTACTCTTCTTCATAATATGCCCTTGATATTTCAGCTGTCTTTTCCTGAATTTAAGTTTAAGTATCATTTTTGTCTCCACTGTCTCTAGAACGTCGCGGTTGCTCACAAGTTCAGTCCATGCTATTCTAAGCATTCTTCTAACGCTTCAAACATTTACTAACATATAGGATTAATAATATCACACAGAAGTTCAACACCATCGTTCTTTCAAAATATATATTTTGAGTGTCAATTGTCTAAGCCATCATTCCTCGTAGCAAGGCCTCTGATCGAGAAAGTTAATTTGAGGAGCATGGGACGGCAAATTAGTGTTTTTTTAAAAAAGCATTGAAAAAGAAAATATTTGCATTGAATTTCAAAGTTAAAGTAGTCTATTCGGCGCTTTTTTTCTGTCCATCATGCTTTCAATATATTCTGTGAGTTTCAATTTTCTAAGCCATCTTTCCTCGTTTTATGTCCGTCCTGCGTATGGCGATAAACTACAGAACATCTTTCAACGAGCTGATTGGCATTCGTTCCGAGATTTCCTTCATGATGTCCCCTGGAATACTCTCTTTAACCTCCTCCGCCCCAAAATGTGAGTCTCAGATTTGTAGTAACATTTTTCTGTTGCTTGCTTAGCTTTTGATAAGGCATATTACCTGTTTAGGTAAACATGTGCGTATAATGAAAATCGTTGAAGATAAGAATAGGTTCATATGAGTCATCTGGAATGAAATTGGTTAAGCGTAGTAATCGAATAAGTAACGATCTCGCACGCTAAGATATTTCTTTGAATAATGACAAAATTAAGCAGATAAATATATAAACGCTCCTTCTAATGTATCAATAGATGATAATCTGTAACGCATCAATTAAGAGACACATCGGGAAAGAGAGAGATGCTTTTCATAAAGTAAGGAAAGCTTTAACTAATGGAAAAAAAAACATTAAATAAAGAATAAAAGTATCCTTGGCTTCTATGTATCAAACAGTTACCGATATGGTAGTGAAAGTTGGGCAAGTTTTGTCACAAATGAATAAAACACAAACCAGATATATATTTAACGACGAATAATGCGACACAATTGATGGCGATTTAAGATTAATATAAACTAAAAAATATATGAACTACTAATCAGAAAGACAGCCTTGAGATAAAATGAAGCGCTTAGTGAGAAAAAGAAAAGACTTGGGAAATAAAACATTTGCAGGAAAATATGTAGGCTATACGAATATTTGTATTCATACTGTCATTGGGCAAGAGAGTCGAGGAATGTAGATCAGAAAAAAAACAAAAAAAAAACAAGGAGAGGAGTAAAAGAGGGTCTATTTCTGAAAGAATCAAAATGGAAACTATGGAGATCACTGCTTGCTAAATTACCGAAGAGGTCAAACATAAAAAAATAAAGAGGGGGGTGAAAGTGATGTGAATTGAGAGTAACGATAAAAAGTTATAAAAAGCAAGTATAAAAAGAAACACTATTCAAATATCTACATCAATTGTATAACACTAGTCTTCCTCACGAGATCGCTTAGACTAAATCATCAGTGACACACTGTGTTTTCTCCAGGGATCTTAACTTTCAGATTAATAACCTCTTTCAAATCTTTGTCATTTGCGAAAGAATCCCCAAAATAAACAGACGACACCACATTAATAAAATATTTATTACATTTTTTAATGCTATATCCTTTCAACAGTTTGTCAATCATGATTTTCCACAAATTCTTTTTTTGTATTATTTATGAAGTGTACTGCATGGTTTGGAAAGTTATTGAGTGGTTACCCCGTGATTTCGGTTTTTCTTTCTTAGACAGATTGACAATTCAGGCAAGAAAGAACAACCTATTCGGTTATTTAGCACTTAGTTTAAGTTAGAAGACACTAATGATATGTTTGGAAAGAGTGGGAACATACCTTGGATCTGTTCACTCTCAAAGGACCACAGGAGGCGTTACTATATTCTTGATATACTAACACCTTAACACACTAGAACGAAACATCAAAATACTTTCAATAATTTAGGCTCCAATATTAATTGTGCCTGAAAATATCTTATATACAGCACTAGAATATAGAAATATGCCATACAAAATATTTATACATACATATATATATATATATATATATATATATATATATATATATATATATATATATATATATATATATATATATATATATATATGTGTGTGTGTTACAAATTCTTTTTGTGTATATTTATCTTAAGAAAAATAATTTTCGATCAATAATGAATTGTTACAAACATTTTTCAATTTTTAAAATTTTAATTATAATAATTTATCAATTTAAAAATCATTTAAAATTCTGAATTATCTTATGTTTTTAGGTGAAACTGCAGTTAAGTAGAAACTATATTTACGAATCAAAAATTGAAATGCTTAATAGAAGTCGTTTTGCACCAATATTTTTAAAATATTTTTTTTTCTTTTTGCTTTAAGCATTCCCATTTTTCATATGTGGTAGTGTATACGTAACATTATTACGAAGAGGTCATATGTTCTAAATGGTGCCCCTTTTTTATAGAGAAATTCATTTGTCTCCAATTCATTATTCATCGCTTACATTTCAACAGGTTTTGAACATCATCCCATCAGATATAAAACTTTGAAATTTAAAGTAAGTTTTAATTTCTTTTAATTTCTATTTCACTAAATATTTTTATTTTTTGTATTTATTTTAGTATTGTCATGAATTATTGATTTACTTCTATCATGTCATTTCATCTCAGTTTAAATTTTAAAATCAATCTAAGAAAATTTTATATTTTAAATTTTATTACTTTTTCATAAAGCATCCTCAAACGTAACTAAAAGTCAATAAAATATTAGATAATTGCTGAAAATATGTTAACTTGTAAAAATTAGTACGTAGATACCCCCCACCCAAAAAAAAATGCGTTGATTTATATTTCGTAATTTTATGAAAATTATGGTCATCCATACTTGCTGTCAACACGAGCTCATGGATACGTCAATAAATCAAAAGAAAAACAGATACCGTTGTTAAAAAATGCTTTTTTATTATTTTTTTATGCCATAATTAATATTTGTTTCAAATCGGATTAATTTAACTTTGAATTTGCTATATTTTCTCAAATGGAAGATTTTTAAAAAAAGATTGTTGACAAATTTCTTATAAGTGAGAAATGGCCACCTTTAAGAAGATTTTGTTTTTTTAAAAGGAGCATTGCAATTTATATAATTTCTATTTGAAATAAACCAGAATATTTGACATGCTGGAAATAGTAAATTTAATCCTTTACCTTTCAATTAAATCTAAAAGGAAATCATCAAGAATGCGTTTGCATTTTTTTTTTAATCGAATTTAAACCTTATGTATCGAAATATCTACCGACTTAGTGGAGATCCCTAATATAAAGAACGCCTTACTTAATTGTAAGTTGTCCCGGAATGTATGTGATGATATTTATTTAGCTTGAATCACTTCCAATCCTCTTAAAATCCGCTGAGTACGACCTCAGACTTTGCCGGGTGTTAATTAGCAAATGTCGATCGTCACCCACGGGCTGTCGTCACGAGTTGACTGACATTACTGACTGGCTGTCATTCCGCGTTGATTGACATCAGTGTCGGGCTGTCACGTCAAAAAGGAAGTTAATCGGCTACTAAATGTTTACATATTCCATTCGTCCATATCCAAATGGTATTTGTCGCCAAATTAATGAAAGTAATTTTCCCAAATTTGGAAATCGAATCCACTTTCCGCGCCGCAAACCGTTACACTACATACACTGCCTACAGATCTATGCGTTCACAAGCACAATTCGGGGATTTTTTTGATCAGGAGGTCCTAAGTGCTCGAGCTGGTCTAAAGCATGTCAGATCTATTGAAAGTTATAA
>OZ010577.1:37954741-37967241 GCA_963932145.1 Acanthosepion lycidas | reverse complement strand
AATTCCAACTCGTATATAAGCCTGTAAATGTAAGTTTACGAAAAATACTAGTAACGAAAACCCCACCCTACGTTTAAGAAGGAGCTCCAAATAGTGTATATATATATATATATATATATATATATATATATATATATATATATATATATATATATATATATATGCTCAAGGTGCGGTTGTTAAATTTTTGCTATATTATATTGTTAATCTCAAGCATGCACATTCTTTGTTCTTGATTTTGTCAACGACACAGTACAGGAGGTTCAGTTAGACAGCTATGTGAAAAAGAGCACGATGACGTAATTCACTTCGACAGGAATTTGGAAAAGGCATGCTCTACTGCTTGGCATTTGCGCCGGAATTTCAGAGTGTTTGGGTGTCAATCTGGGGACAGTGCAGAAGATTCGGAAAGAGATGTGATTATGAATGTACTGCATCTGTGAAAACTCACTCTAATCTTTCTGATAAGAAAAGAACTTCCTAATTTTATGATGTGGACCTAAAACTCAATACAGAGGCCTACTGGCAACAGGATTCTGCGTCATGTCCAAACGAGCAGGAAATCCCAGTCGTATCTGTCAGACAATATCTGCGACCACATCACCATTTATATTTGGTCACCTAACTATCCGGACTACAACAACCTTGATTATTATGTGTGGGGCATAGTTAGTTGGGCGAGAGACCAGCAAAACTCCTTGTAACACCAAAAATGAACTGAAGGTAAAGATTATGGCATCATTCACGAGCTTCAACAAGGAGATCGTCCTGAAGAGTTGCAAAATATTCTCAAGTCGTCTGGAGGCCGTGGTTGAAGCAAATGGCGATTTTATTGAATAAATTTACTCTTTTGTCTTTCACGTTATATTACAATATTAGGGCAAAGTCATTTTTGACCAACCTGTATATTAATTGAATGATGCACTGGACATTAATCAGCTGAATGAATACCCCGGTTTGTGAATTAGTAATTGTGAGTTCAGTCCCTGGACCGGCATATGTTTACTAGGTCTCAGTCGAAAAAGGACGAGTTATAACTGAACAGTATTAAGAATAAAAAAATAGACGAGATAAATCGAGACTTGGCTAGTGTGACGAGAACAGATTAGATATAGGTTTATGTTCGGAATTTCCTCTTTGTTAACAGGATAAATATACACCTGATGTAGGTAGGAGAGCACAACGGCGAATAACAACAGAGATGAGAAGCAGTATGAATCATAAACGAAATATATCAGTTAATTCAGAAAAGAAAAAGTAAATTAGATCTATTAAGCGTCTGACAGTGTTATGTGAAGTAATGCATAAATAATAAAATGACGTGTTTTATCAGCTTTTAATTAAAAAAGAAATCATATAAAAGCATAATATAGTAAACTATAGCTTTAATGTTAGAAATATAATTTTGAGGATGGGAATGTTTTTCATTTTTATTCCTCGATATATAAGCTCTCCGCTGACACACTCATAAACTTCAGTTTGCTTTCACTACACGAGAAAGTAATGCTGACTCAGTATCTACTTGACATTATGAAAGGGGAGATTAAACAGATTTAATTAAATGTATTTTCCCGATATATTATGGAAAAGTTTTTATTACGACAATCAGTTAAGTAATGGTCAAATGAATTAATTATTATCGTATATTCTCGCGCATCATGCGACATTTGAAGAGCTAATTTTGAAGCTAATTTTAATGGTCTCGCATCATACAAGAGATATAAAATTAACTTATGTACTGCTCGGCATAAGATAATTTTTATATCATGTGCATGATGCGAACCACTTAAAATATGCTGATAATTTAGGTCTTCAAAAATCTCGTGATACGGAGGTATGTAAATTAATATACTGGTCGACCAAAAATTACTTTGCCGTAATATTGCAATAGAACTTGAAAGAGTAAATGTATTTAATAAAATCGCCATTAGCTTCAACCGCGGCTTCCAGACGACTTCAGAATATAGTTCAGAATAGTCTGGACGATCTCTTTCTTTATTCTTCCATAATCCTTACCTTCAGTTCATTTTTGGTGTTACAAGGAGTTTTGATGGTCTGTCGCTCAACTATGCACCACACATAATAATCAAGACTGTTGCAGTCTGGAGAGTTATGTGACCAGATGTAAGTGGCGTTGTGGTCGCAGAAATTTTCTGACCGATTTGACTGGGATGTTCTGCTCGTGTTGACATGGCGCCAAATCATGTTGCCAGACATGGGGTCTTCCAGCAGCCAACTTCTTGAACAAGGGCAGCACTACCTCTTCAAGGAACTTTCTATAACGGTATATTTTTCATTACCGAGGTTTAAATTTCTCTTGGTAGATAAGCATCAATCTCTGCGTAAGTTAATTTGCATGTAAAATTGAGATGATAAATAGGCTTATTTATTAAAGATAATGTTCATTTATTATGACTAGCTTTCTTTTCATTAACAAAAAAATAAAATTTTCAAAGTCGATACGTGGACAATTATATATAAATCTCTCTTATGCACCTGGTTATTGGCACAGCAGTTTAATAAGCGTAGTTTAGATGTGGCTCGAGGCTGAAATTACGGCCCACTACGTGATACTCGAACTCACAACTTAGTCGAAGTTAATCTAGTGAAACCAGATTGATAAATTTTTCACCACTTCGAAGTGTCCCGATTTACTACGCGTAGCATAGATGTGGCACCAGTGAGAGTCGAACTCACTACTAAATCGTAATAGATCTAGCGAGAAAAGCTTGCTAACCATTACGTCACATCGCGGTGTCCCATCGATCTCAGGACTTAGCGAGTTAAGCTTAGCAACCATTACGCCACATCGAAGTGCCCCGATTTACTAAGAGGAGCTTTGATGTGGCACAAGGCCGGAAGCATGGATCACCAAGCGAGAATTGAAATCAATTCTAAATCGTACAAGATCTAGCGTAAAAAGCTTGCTAATCATTAGTGCCCTATAATGACTTATGAAGAACAACTCACATGTGGCGCAAAGCCGAATGAATGAAGCGCCATTTGGGGATCGAACTTGCTACTCAGTCGTAATTGAACTTGCAAGACAAGCTTGCTGAACATTATACCACGTCGAAGTGACCAAGTTCCGATGAAGTAGCTTACTTGTTGCACAAGCCAAAATTATGGAGCACTTACTGAGCATCTAACATACTACTCAGTTGTAATTAATCTAGAAGTGATTTACTTAGCATATTTTAGATGTGGCACAAGGCCGAAATTATGGAGCACTCACTACTTAGTCGTAATTAATCTAGAGCGAGAAGCTTACTAACATTTTCACCACACTGAAGCTGTCTCCTGATCATTGATATGAATTGCCATTTTTCTAACTTACGCCAATGACGTGAAAAAAAATATACATTATATGATTTTATTAGGGTATTTTGCGGGGTTTAAGTACGTGTAAAATTGTATTTTCTGAATCGGTTCTATTTTAGTTGAAGAGAAATACATGTAGCCTGATATCTGTGTTAAAAGACTTTATGTATATATGGTCATTTCAGAATGCGGGAAAATTAAACAAAATCTCGGTCTACTGATTATAAACACCGGCGATTTCTTTATAGAACCGGAAAAAAAGTGGCAAGTTCACTCTCCAGCGGAGCGTGTAACATAAAGGGCATAATGAGTCTACACTCTTTTATAAGAAAAATAAAAAAAACCACAACCAACAGGAAAAGCTGTTTAACGAATTGAGGACACAGGTACTTCTCTCTTTACATAATATCTCGACTTTATTTATTTGCATTATTCGAACTGTTATTCTCATCTTCATTGCCATATTAACCACGTTTCGGCTGTTGTACGATCTGGCCTTCTTCAGGTGATTTGAAATTCGAACCGATTTTGTCCACTGGGGTAGATTGTTTTAGTTCCGTAAGAGGCATAGCATGTAAAATTAGAACAATCTTCCCGGTGGATGAAAGAAAGGATTCAATGCGAAATTCTAATCACCTGAAGAAGGCAGGAGCGTACAGCGGTTGAAACCTTGTGAATATGGTAATGAGGATAACAGTCTAGTGATGTAAATAATCGACTTATTTATAATTGATAAATGAATGTAGTAAACATTTAAACAAAAGCGTATAACTCATGTTGCCCACTGAATAAAATACTTCACGTCTTTATCTATGTTACATGACCATTCAGGCATGGGCGATCGGTCATAAGAAGGGAAAATATAATATTCCTGGGTTTTTACGCCCGAGTCAAAAAAGTGGTTTCTTACAAAAAAGTTGGAAGAAGGTTCAAAATTTACTGGGCGATCACATTTTCATTGTTATGATTTCTCGAGTGCGCGAGTCGATAAACATAATATATAATGTTTATTATGAAACAGTGCGTCTATTTCAAACAAGGGTATCCAGTAAATATAACGCTAGATGCAGTAAAAACAATATTAGATCTGCAGTAATTGGAGTCCACAATATTTTTATAAATGTATACGATTGAAATAAAGGCACCCTCAGCCTAAAAAGACTTTTTAATCAATTTCTCCCTATGAAAGGCGAAAAGTGGTTACTGGGGGCGAAAGAAAATTAGAAAATTTTAATGAGGAGAAAATACAGCGTGGTCCGAATGTCTTGTCACCACCTACCAAAAAAGTTACGGGAACAATAGAACAACAAATAATACAGTAATACAAAGCTAACCAGGAAATGTACTGGATTCAGTTTATTCACTTTCATTGACGCTGTGACACATCGAGAAGGTCTATGTTTATGAACACCATCATTTTCGTGTCAGCTATCTGAAATAGAAAATTATATTACCGACGGCTGACGATATTCAGTCACCCCCCCACGACGGCGTCATGTGGCACAGGTTCTTTTTAACCTGGGATCTCCGAGCCCGTGGGCCCGGCCAAAAATATGCCCATTGAACCCGAATAAACGGGTTCAGGCTCGGTTTACCACCCCGAAAGAGAGTTCGCCTTTCGGCGTAGCCTCCTTCGGATTCCTCCCGCCCGAAGGCAGTGAGTTCAACCGATCAGTCGTTCAAGAGTCGAGCGACGGACTCGACTAGACTTTCGGACCACCCTGTACAATAAATGCACAGGGTTCAAGAAGGTAAATGATGGCGATGGTGTTGAATTTAAATTATTCAAGACTGTAGGTGGCAGAGAAAGCAAGAAAGCAGAAGAGAGTTTCCCAAGCGGGAAATGCTAGAAAAGAAACCACAGTGCTTAAATTTAAATCTAACAGCAAAAACGAGGACATCTAGTTGCCACTTTAATAGAACGCTCAAATTCATGCAATCGATGTATTGTTAAATTAGTACTGTTAATATTAAAGCTATTTAAGCTGGTTAACAAAATCTCATTAGTTTAGTATAGATATATACTTGAGCCCCCACCCCCACTGAGTCAGATTGTGACCCAAAGTCAGTTTTTAACGTGGGGACCCGAGTGTCTTCAATCGGACCGCTGGTCTAAGCTGGTCATAGCTTGTCCAAGCCGGTCAGAGCTGATCTAAGTTAGTCATAGCTGGTCATAGCTTGTCCAAACTGGTCAGAGCCGGTCCAAGCTAGTCGTCACCGTGATACCACGAGCTCAGGGACGGAGCCCTGTGCCAGGTAAGTATCCTCATTATGTGTGAAATAGCATTAAGCTACAGCTCGTTTATCGAACAGGTCTTTGGTCAATGTCGTTAAGTAAAGAATAACTGTATATGTGATAGAAATCGATAAAATAATGAAATAATTGAAAAATATTACAATGAGAGAATTTTGTTATTTTTTAACCATTTCCTCAAGGAAGGCAATAAAGCCACTAAGACGCAAAAATTTACTGAGTGTGAAAGAATATAAGAAAATTAAATGCGGCTCTATCATTATTTCTGTCTATATTGATTTTTAAGAGATTCACATTTTTTTCTTTCTAAATACTAGCATCCTGTTTAATTTTTTAAGGCCATGTCGCTTCAGGACTTATTTGATCATGGCTCTCCATGGCTTCCTTTTTCTTAATATCGGTGAATTGACCGGGTTTATAAGGAAAAGTTAATAGACTCTTTACGCCTTGTCTACTACAGGGTTTTGTATTGAGAGTAATGATTTTGCAACCCATACCTAGCTGAGCCTAGTCTGCATTGCTTTTTAACCCATAGCTGCGGAAACCGAAAAAGAACCTATATTTCCACGTATCTAGTTAATAGATTACCTAATTTTCCGTGAAATTAACTGTTTTAAAGTCTAAAAATCTAAAGTGATCACCTAATTGACTCGAATCATTTCAATTCCACATTATTTTTTTTTTGTATTTCCCCACTTTTATAAATGTCTCATTTAAACTGCTGTTAACTTGAAAGCTATACTGGTGTAATTTAATAAACGTTAAAATAACATATATTTCATTATAGCCTATTATATAAGCTTCCTTCTTTCAGTGAGATTTTCACATCAATGTTGAAATTTATATTAGCATTTTTCGCTTTCGTTTTGAAAGTATCTATTTCTTTTCACTTCCATTCCCTGTAACGCTAATTAAATTTATGCCGCTATTATATGTTACTCGAGTTGAAATCAAAATTGGAAATTACATTGACTCTTCGCTCTGGATGTATATGAAATTAAAAGAAGCGAAATGCAAGCATAATTAATAATTTTGAGACATTATATAAGGTTGCATTTCCTGGTTAGATTTTCGCGACAAGATACAACATCTGATTAATTAACATCACGTAATTTAACTGTTAACTGATTTCCTTTCTTTAACATATTTCTGTTTTTATACTAACGTATATTAAATAAAAGGCACAAGAGCCACTCAAGATAGAGAACTGTTGTGTGATTTTGCATGAGTCCAAGGAAGTCCAAGAAGTAAAGTTCATCAGTCTCTACTCAGCAAGTGAAGTTTGCATTCTGCATGAAACTAAAAGTTAGGCTAACCGTGAGAATAAAAATGTATATTTTTTTAATATATACTTAATATATGTTATATAATATCGAGCACTATTTTATTAAAAGCAAGACTCATTGTACAATATCTATCTATCTATCTATCTATCTATCTATCTATCTATCTATCTATCTATCTCTCTCTCTCTCTATATATATATATACATATATATATATATATATATATATATATATATATATATATATATAATAAATCCTAATGAGCCAGTTACTATCTACGTGGTTTCACCACATGGGGTCATATATATATATATATATATATATATATATATATATATATATATATATATATATATATATATAATAATAATAATAATGGACTCTCCTGTCGGTTTCTGCCAGCTTATTGGTTCAGTTATGAAAGTTTGTGCGATAATCTTAAGTGGCATTTAAGACCCGCTAGTGATTTATAAAGGAGGCCACATATGGAGCAAGTATGAGGATTCTGAGATGAGATCACTGTTAGATTGGCTGACCTTTTAGATCTTGCATTCGCTTCTTGAAGATGATTCAGACAAGCAGATTGAATGTTGCTGAGTCCACTAAAACACATTGATCTCCATTCTACCCGCTCTAAGGCTAAGCGCTCAAGGGTGTTTATGTGGTATATTGACTGCTGACAAGTTGCTTTTCAGCTTGTCTTTGTATCTTAGCCATGGACGTCCTACATTCCTGTAGCCCTGATCTAACTGGCTGTACATTAGGATCTTGGGTATCCTGTCATCAGACATTCTCAAGACATGACCAGTCCACCGTAACTGAGACTGTATGATAAACGTCTCGATTCCTCCAATATTACACCTGTTAAACAGGTCTACGTTAGATGTCCTATCTTGAAAGTTAACTCTACAGATTGCACGCAGACAACTTTTATGGAAAACCTCTATCTGGCGTATATGGTACTTGTATGGAGTCCACGAATCTGAGCCATACAAAAGGATGGCAAGTAAAACAGCTCTGTAAACCCGAATTTTCGTATCCAGTCGAATACCCCGCTAATTCCACAAGCGATGGCGAAGTTGTCCGATTGATTGATTGATTGATTGTTTCGTTTAACGGCATCTCAACCTTAGTGGTCATTTTATGCCGGAAATGATTCTGAGTGACTTTAAAAGTCAAAAACGCATAGTTGGCAACACCATTGTCTCAAAAACGTACAGCTGGCAACATTACTGCTTCAAAAACGCACATCTGGCAACATTATTTCTTCAAAAACGTACAGCTGGCAACATTGCTTTTTTTTTTGTTTTTTTTTATAAAAAACGTATAGCTGGCAACATTATAGTTTTAAAACATATAGCTGGCAACATTATTTTTTACAAAAAGCTTATAGCTGGCAACATTGTTTCAAAAACGTATAGCTTGCAGCATTATGGTTTCAAAAACGTATAACTGGCAACATTATGGTTTCAAAAACGGATAGCTGGCAACATTATTGTTTCGAAAACGGATAGCTGGCAACATTATTGTTTCAAAAACCTTTATCTGAGGCATTACTGTTAGATGTAGTTTATCGTCATACCCGGGACGCGGATGTAGTTTATCGCCATACACAGGGCGCGGATGTAGTTTACTGTAATACCCAGGACGTGGGTGAGAGCTGAGGCCATGCTTTTGGATGTAGTTTATCGTCATACACAGGACGTGGATGTAGTTTATTGTCATACCCAGGACGTGAAGTTTTCCGAAAGCACTGGTAGACTTAGTAATCCGATGCATGATTTCATCATCTAAAGTTACACTGTAATTGACTTTGCTACCAAGATAGGTGAAAGACTTTACATAGTTCAGGAATTTGTCTTCTACTCTCAATGGTCTCTCTGGAAATTTGTAGGCTGGTGGTTTTTGTTTCTCACCACGCAATTGCTTCGGAGTAGGACAAGGTTGGTGCACAACTTCAATTTTCTTTATGCTAAGTGTAAGACCAAGTGCTTTACATGCAACAAAGAAACGATTTATTGGATGTTGGGCCTTCTCAAGGAATGTCGCTACAAGAGCCACATCATCAGCAAAGAACAAATCACGAAAAATATCCGTACGAAGGTAGGTTTTGGCTTTGAAGAGCTGATGATGAAGAGACCATCAGTTGTTCGAAACTGAAACTAGACGCCATTCTCTGTGTCTGCAAATGCATATTTCAGTATCTCCAAGAAGAAAAGGGCAAAAAAGACAGGGGCCATGACACAACGATGCTTGGTGCCATTTGTGACATTAAAGGATTCGGACATCATACTATCAGACGCTATATTAGCTTTCATTCCTTCATGTAAATAGATGATGACCTTTAGTATGTTTTCAGGGATGCCGAGTTTCCTCAAGACTTGCCAAAAGTCCTCAAACACCATGTATAACTCTTGGTTTTTCTCGCAAACATTCTCTGCAACTTGACGAAGAGAAAATATCACGTCAATGGTGCCTTGACCCGACCGAAAAATACACTGCGATTCAGGATAGATTTCGTCAACAATGTGCATCATAATTCTGTTTAGAATCAGTCTAGCTAGGATTTTGCCTGCAATTGAAAGTAGTGATATCCCCCGATGATTAACACAGACACACCTGGAGCCCTTGTTGTAGTAGAGGTGTTTGATAGAGGCGTCTTTATAATCCTGTGAGACACAGGCTGCCTTCCATATCTCCACAGAAAAGAGATGTAACGTTTTTACCAACTTTTGGCCACCATGCTTATACACTTCGGGTGGAACAGGATCCTTAGGGCTAGGTGATTTTCCAGATGAGATTTGCTTGATGGAGTCAATTACCTCTTGATAAGTAGATAATTCCGGAATTTCAGGATTTGCTCAATTGATGTGATTGCTTCCTCATCAGTAACCGAAGTGGTGTTTAACAAAGTTTCGAAATGCTCTTTCCAGTGATTTAAAATGTCTGACTTCTCTGTCAAGAGAGTTTCATTATCTGCTGTGGAGATAGGAGCAACACCACTTTTCTGAGGACCTAAATGCTCTTGAGGCCAGCATAGAAAGCCTTTAGATCCTTTCTATCTGAAGATTATTGGAGTTCAGTGGCCTTTTCAGACCACCAATGCTCTTTCATGACACTGAGAACTGGTTGAGACTGACTTTTGCACTTCTTTTAAGCGATCTTCTTATCGAACAAGTTCTTATCCTCAATCGATGCTTTATAAGAAGAGTGCAATTGATCTATAAGCTGCTGAACTTCTGCATTATTTTCATCAAACTAAATTTGATGTTTATGATATGGCAGGCCAAGAACCTCTAAGGATGTAGAAGAGGTTGAATCACGCAGAGCTTTCCAAGATGATTCGATATCATTGGTAATATTTACAGAATCGAGTGCAGGATCAAGTTTGTTAGAGAGGTCAATTTTCGCTTTAGTCGATTTAAGAGACAGTACGTTAATACGCTAGGGCACTGTAGAATTTATAATCCTTCGCTTTTGCAGATGCAGTGTAGCTTTATTTCGAAGTAGAGTGTGATCTGACTTATAGCATGTTGTGTGGAATGCGCGGGTTATCTAAAATTCTTTTATGTCCCGTCTTTTGGTGATGACGTAGTCGATCAGATGCCAGTCTTTCGAACGAGAATGCATCCACGTGGTCTTACCACAATTGAGTTGCTGGTAGAAGGTATTAGTGATACTAAGGTCAAATTCCTTGCAGATAGTGAGAAGGCGTAATCCATTAGAATCCACATGACCAATACCATGGCGACATAAAACGTCTTTCCAAGAACGATAATCATTGATAACACGAGCATTGAAATCAACTGTAAAGACTAGTTAGTCTTTATGTTGGACTTTGGAGATGACATCCCGAAGAAGATTGTAAAAATAATTTTTTTCTTGATCCGAACTACCTAAGATTGGCGCGTAGCAGCTAACCATCGTCACACGGGTGTTGCACTCCAGATATATATATATATATATATATATATATATATATATATATATATATATATATATATATATGAAAGATCACCTTAGGTAATTAATCCGAATACTAATTTTTGTTTTTATTTAAAAAAAAAAAACAGTGCTCAATACAAAAGTAGAGCCTAAATTATAATTATTTTACTTTTTAAGGATGAAACATCGCTTGATACTTTAATTTAATTCTAGCAATTATACTGAAGTATTTGGCTCTTGTTTATGAAACCTGAGAAATTTTATGTAGCGAAGGAATCATATTTCTTAAAATATATATATATATATATATATATATATATATATATATATATATATATATATATATATATAATTTAAGCTAGCATTCATCACAATTTTGTATGGAGGGATAAATACAATAGGCAACAATAAGCTACAAAGAAGTCAAAATTGATCGGTCCATTTAAAGATTCCATTAAGCTGCATTTAAAGATTGCATTAATATTTAAGCTTAACTTATAAAGATTCTGCGATAATTCCTCTGACCTCACTTAATTTAAAAACAATTTGATCTCTCTCTCTCTCTCTCTCTCTATATATATATATATATATATATATATATATATATATATATATATATATATATATATATATAAGTCTTTACTTCTCTTACAAATAATTATTTTTATTTCATGGGTGATTTTTTGTTGGATTTTACAATTAATTACGATTATTCTCAAATTAATTTCCAAGTTATAAAGATTTTGATCGTACAAAAAATTCGCCGCAAAATATCCCCTGAAAAAAAACTGGCAAACACATTCGCAGTAACGAAAACTTGGGAATCCTAAATTTCAGGATTACGGGTCTGGAATGTTTTGAATTTGCTTACAGTGTGGGCCTGATTCAAAAATTGTATAATATGTCTGTGTATGGCTTCTAGGAGTAACGTTGAAAAAGTAACATTCGCATTTATCGTACACACGCACAAAAACACACATATAAAGCCTATTAAAAAAATAGGCGCTCTAGGCTGCTAGACAAAATTTAATATAATTTTTACGGGTGATATGCTTAGGTCACTTAATCTGTTCTGTTATTTTGTCGGTGGAATAATTCCAAAGCGATTCCAAAAAAAAAAAAAAAAAAAAAAAATTCGCCTGAAGATGGAACAGAGTTTGCCTTAATTCAATTTAATTCAAATAATTATATTGTAGTTTTCGGCTCTTGTTTTGAAACATGAGAACTCTTATGTAGCGTGTTGGAATCATATTTTTAAATAAATAATTATAATTATATTTATGCTCTACTTTTGTATCGCGCACTATTTTTAAAAAATAATAACAAAAATACTAAAGAACTTTGGATTATTTACCTAACCAGTTCTTTCCTATTTTCTATATATTTACACAAACACACACACACATCTAAAGTATTGTTTTTTTTGATGAAGTAATTATATATATATATATATATATATATATATATATATATATATATATATATATATATATACAGGATTTCGATGAGGATATATGAAACTCAACTTCAGTTATAATTATGCATCACTGGGATTTCTGGAGTAACTCTTACATTTTAAATTTAATCGTTTTTTCAACGTGTCCGGTTTAACTCAGTTCTTTTATGATTAAGTATCCCACGTTGTGATAATAGAAGATTTCGTATGAATGATGATATCTTGTAAGAACCTGCAC
>OZ010577.1:37902241-37949741 GCA_963932145.1 Acanthosepion lycidas | reverse complement strand
AATCGCCATCATTTTATTTGATTTTTTTTGATTTTTTTTACGTTTAAGGTTTCCTGGAAAGATCCAGTCCTTCCCATCTACAAATATACTATTCATCCATGCATCGAACACTGTTGCAATATATTGTATGGTGCCCTTACTCTTTCCCGACAAAATCAAGTTTCCCGACAAAATCCAAAGACGATATGCAATGTTATCGATCCTGACCTGGCATCTCGACTACAGTCACTTTCTCACTGAAGTGATGTGGATTCTCTCTGTCTTTTCTATAAATATTTTCCTGGCATCTGCTCTCACGAGTTATTTTCACTAGTGCTCCGACTGCATGAATTTACCAGTGCTATTTGGTTGGCATCACGGTCCCATCCTTTTACTGTCGAAACAGTTAAATATAACCAATTCTTCTACTCCAACAGCTTCTTTTCTCGCACTTCCAGACAGCGGAACTCCCTTATTCAGTATATTTTTCAAAAATCTAAAGGTAATGTCAATCGACATCTTCTGATGCATTGATCCCTCTTTTTATTATTTCCATAATACCCCGCTCTTCTCTTATTTTCCCTCTCTGTAACCCCTGGTGTGCTAGTGGCGTTTCTGCATCTCTTGGGGTGAAATGCTTAGGAAAAACCTCCCCATTCTCAGACTTATCATTCTCTTCCCCTTTTACTTCCTATAACCCCCTGCGTCTTAGTGGCATTATAGCCTTTCTTGTGGCATAACGATTAAAAAATTATGCATATCCGACACCTTGATAGATGTATATCTTCATTTTTACCGTATATCACATAACTTTGGGTTAGCGTTATGGTCCAGGTTAGGAACAAGGAAGAAGAAAACGAACACACGAGTAGAAATAACGAAGGTATATTACACGAAATAATAATACAAGATCTGGAAGGTGTTAGTATGACTGTCAGTCTGGTTTGGAGTGATCTACTATCTGCTCAACTCGATTCGATATTTACTTGTCCCCTACATTCGAGGTAAAGATGTGGCACAAGGCCGAGTTTTACGTGGGTTTGCGAGCTCGTATGCTCGGCCAAAAAATGCCCGGAGAAACTGTAAAAACAAAATCGGGTTAGTCAACCTCCCCGAACGAGACTCTGCCCTTCGGCGGCGCCTCGTTCGGGTTCCTCTCTGTTCAGAGGCAGAGAGTTCGACCGTCAAGCCAAGAAGCTCGGCTCGGTTGGGTATCTAGCCCCCCCCCCCACGGGGGTTGCGTGTGGCACAAGGCCGAGTTTAACGTGGGTTTCCCCAACGCGTAGGCTCGACCAAAAATGCCCGTAGAACCCGTATAAAGGGGATCGGGTTGGTCAACCGCCCCGAACGAGACTCTGCTCATCGGCGGAGCCTCGTCGGGGTTCCTCTGTGCTCAGAGGCAGAGAGTTCGACCGTCAAGCCGAAAAGATCGGCACGATTCGATATTTATGTGCCCCCCTCCCACAAGGGAAAGATGTGTCACAAGGGCGAGTTTTACGTGGGTTTTCCGAGCCTGTAGGCTCGGCAAAAAATGCCCGTAGAAACTGTAAAAACAGAATCGGGTTGGTCAACCTCCCCGAACGAGACTCTGCCCTTCGGCGGAGCCTCGTCCCGGTTCCTATCTGCTCAGAGGCAGAGAGTTCAACCGTCAAGCCGAGAAGCTCGGCTTGATTCGTCCCTGTCTCTTGAGAGGCGTAGTATACATAATTTTAGGGAGAGTTCACTTTTTAGTTGTAGGTAAGGATCCATGACAGTTATTTAAAGCTGTAACATGCTGTTGCTTGATAACTTATTTCCTCCTTTCTGCGATTGAATAATGTAATCGCAATCTTTGGAGAAAATCATTGTTTTTTCTAGGTCCAAGTCCTACTATGTAACTATAGCCAGAGGAGGTAATGGATTCAAACATTTCTGTTATGGCCCGGTTCCTAGTACCACGGTGATAGTCCAAGGTAAAACCAATAAAGAAGAACTCGAAGGCAGGTATGGAATTATACAGATATATTACAAACAGGAATATGTACAGAGAAGTAGAAGTGTTAGTATGAACAATCAGGTTAAGTAGAGAGAACAATGTAGCATCACTATTCCAGTGTCTTGCAGTAATTGTCTGAACGTGATTCTGTTTCGGACTGCCTCTGACTCGACTTTTGACTCGACTTGGACTACTGACTCGACTAGAGCAACTGACGATATTCAGTCACCCCTCCACTGAGGCATCATGTGACACAAGGTCGGTTATTTATTGTGGGTTTTCTGAGCCCGTAGACTCGGCCCAAAAATGTGCCCATTGAACCCGTATAAACGGGTTCAGGGCCGGTCTACCTCCCCGAAGGAGACTCCGCCCTTCGGCGGAGCCTCCTTCGGGTTCCTCCCGTCCGTAGGAAGAGAGTATAACCGAACAGTCGGTCGGAAAGTGAGAGACTGACGATATTCAGTCAGCCCCCACGGGGGTGTCATGTGGCACAAGGCCTTTTTAACGTGGGTATTCCGAGCCTGTAGGCTCGGCCAAAAAATAGGCCATTGAACCCGCATAAACGGGTTCAGGGCCGGTCTACCTCCCCGAAGAAGACTCCGCCCTTCGGCGTAGCCTCCTTCGGGTTCCTCCCGTCCGTAGGAAGAGAGTACAACCGATCAGCCGGTCAGAAAGTGAGCGACTGACGATATTCAGTCACCCCCCACGAGGGTGTCATGTGGCACAAGGCCTTTTTAACGTGGGTATTTCGACCCCGTAGGCTCGGCCAAAAATAGCCCATTGAACCCGCATAAACGGGTTCAGGGCCGGTCTACCTCCCCGAAGAAGACTCCGCCCTTCGGCGTAGCCTCCTTCGGGTTCCTCCCGTCCGTAGGAAGAGAGTACAACCGATCAGCCGGTCAGAAAGTGAGCGACTGACGATATTCAGTCACCCCCCACGAGGGTGTCATATGGCACAAGGCCTTTTTAACGTGGGTATTCCGAGCACGTAGGCTCGGCCAAAAATAGCCCATTGAACCCGCATAAACGGGTTCAGGGCCGGTATACCTCCCCGAAGAAGACTCCGCCCTTCGGCGTAGCCTCCTTCGGGTTCCTCCCGTCCGTAGGAAGAGAGTACAACCGATCAGCCGGTCAGAAAGTGAGCGACTGACGATATTCAGTCACCCCCCACGAGGGTGTCATATGGCACAAGGCCTTTTTAACGTGAGTATTCCGAGCCCGTAGGCTCGGCCGAAAATAGCCCATTGAACCCGCATAAACGGGTTCAGGGCCGGTCTACCTCCCCGAAGAAGACTCCGCCCTTCGGCGTAGCCTCCTTCGGGTTCCTCCCGTCCGTAGGAAGAGAGTACAACCGATCAGCCGGTCAGAAAGTGAGCGACTGACGATATTCAGTCACCCCCCACGAGGGTGTCATATGGCACAAGGCCTTTTTAACGTGAGTATTCCGAGCCCGTAGGCTCGGCCGAAAATAGCCCATTGAACCCGCATAAACGGGTTCAGGGCCGGTCTACCTCCCCGAAGAAGACTCCGCCCTTCGGCGTAGCCTCCTTCGGGTTCCTCCCGTCCGTAGGAAGAGAGTACAACCGATCAGCCGGTCAGAAAGTGAGCGACTGACGATATTCAGTCACCCCCCACGAGGGTGTCATATGGCACAAGGCCTTTTTAACCTGAGTATTCCGAGCCCGTAGGCTCGGCCAAAAATAGCCCATTGAACCCGCATAAACGGGTTCAGGGCCGGTCTACCTCCCCGAAGAAGACTCCGCCCTTCGGCGTAGCCTCCTTCGGGTTCCTCCCGTCCGTAGGAAGAGAGTACAACCGATCAGCCGGTCAGAAAGTGAGCGACTGACGATATTCAGTCACCCCCCCACGAGGGTGTCATGTGGCACAAGGCCTTTTTAACGTGGGTATTCCGAGCCCCTAGGCTCGGCCAAAAATAGCCCATTGAACCCGCATAAACGGGTTCAGGGCCGGTCTACCTCCCCGAAGAAGACTCCGCCCTTCGGCGTAGCCTCCTTCGGGTTCCTCCCGTCCGTAGGAAGAGAGTACAACCGATCAGCCGGTCAGAAAGTGAGCGACTGACGATATTCAGTCACCCCCCCACGAGGGTGTCATGTGGCACAAGGCCTTTTTAACGTGGGTATTCCGAGCCCGTAGGCTCGGCCAAAAAATAGCCCATTGAACCCGTATAAACGGGTTCAGGGCCGGTCTACCTCCCCGAAGGAGACTCCGCCCTTCGGCGTAGCCTCCTTCGGGTTCCTCCCGTCCGTAGGATGAGAGTATAACCGCGCAGTCGCTCAAAAGTTGAGCGACTGACGATATTCAGTCACCCCCCCACGAGGGTGTCATGTGGCACAAGGCCTTTTTAACGTGGGTATTCCGAGCCCGTAGGCTCGGCCAAAAAATAGCCCATTGAACCCGCATAAACGGGTTCAGGGCCGGTCTACCTCCCCGAAGGAGACTCCGCCCTTCGGCGTAGCCTCCTTCGGGTTCCTCCCGTCCGTAGGAAGGGAGTACGACCGTACAGTCGCTCAAAAGTTGAGCGACTGACTCCTTGACTACTTCTGAGGCGCAGTATTTATTAAGTATGGAATAGTCCATTATTATTATTATGGGTAAGATCCCATAACAATTTCCAAATGGTATTTGCGTTTAAGTGACTTTAACGAGTCCCACTTGAACTCCGATTTCTTATTCTGAATATGTCCAACCAAAACGCCCACGATGACATATATAAAGCACGGAAACTGTGACATCAAAATCCACATGGACATCTGGATATCGAAATCTAAAAGCTGAGCAATTTATTATGAAACAAGAACATTTCATGAGAAACAAAGAAAAATTATTGAACTGTCACAGAATACCAGTCCTTCCATATGGTACTGAATGGTGAACAATTTCCTCACAGGTGAATATAGTCTTCATAAAAGTGGTTATACAGAAGGATACTGAGAATACCTTGGACTGAATGAAGAGAAAATGTAAACAAAAAAGGAAACTTACACTTAACACTTAACTCATAAACAGAGAGTTGATATTTCTCGAGGAAATAATGAGAAGAGAGCGGTTGGAAAATTTGATACTCATAGGAAAGATGGAAGGCAAAAGAGGAAAATAATGCATAACATACCTAACGACCTTTTGTAAATTGATGTCACAACAGGACCTAGGAGAGATAGCAAAAAGACGAAATTTCTCAAGAGCTAAAATAAACAGGAAATTGTGGAGAGTCAGAATCGCCAATGTACTGAAGACTCATAGATGTTGCAGAAGGCTTGTTACCAGTATTTACTGCTAAGTCTTAATTAAGACAAGGAAATAGATATCTCCATGTAACACTTTCATGTAATTGAAGGGATGACGTGCTGGAAGAATCATTTAAGTAAGCGTTTGTCTCTTACGAGCTCAAGACATAGAGGTCACTGAATAAGTGGCAAATGAAAAGAAGGCATTGATTTATTCTAAAAACTTAAACATTCTCAGATCACTGTCAAATGACTATTCACTACCAATACTAATACTTCAGGCTTCTTCTATATGACATGTAACTTCATGACATGGGCAATTATGGCAATCGACAATTTCTTGTCCTTTGCAGCACTTAATATTTTTTCTAATTTTTATCTCTCCTAAAGATTCCACCTTCCATTTTGTTGTAACCGAGAAAAGGTTACTGCTTGAGAAATAACCAAAACGAAGGTTGGACATGGAAATGGGAATTATCTTTATAACATCAACAAAATACAATACTCGCCAGCGGCGTGAAGTAGGTAAACCACTGCTAGTGGTAGACTACTTAGACACCATATTGCCCCACTTACAATAGTGTCCAACGTATTTTTGATGATTGGGACATACCCATTAGTTTTCATAGGTATGGTATATAACACATTTATATAAGCTCGATAGACAGGTTAAGTTTTCAGTTTGTCGTATGACTAAAACATATTGCAATCACTCTTTTCTCATCATGCAACCTAGAAATTTCAGACATCTTTTCCTGGTGTTAAATATATCATGTCATCCCATAAGTTCTGTCCGAATTTTGAATAAAGAAAACAAGTGACCAAATGTTACATTTAACTACAGATTCAATCAACAATGTATTTTCCCTGATTATCTATGACTTCCTGCCATCTATTAACAAGCTTACTAATTCTATTACTGTAAAATTCTTTTGGCTTCCATTCGAAGAACTCATAAATATCAGTTTTACCTCTTCCTGTGTTATAAAAGCTGTTTCTTCCAAATAATTCTGTAAGCTACGAAACAAATGGTAGTCTGAAGGAGCAAGATCGGGAGAATAAGGTAGATGAGGAATTTTCTCCCAACCAAGTTCTTCGATCTTCTGTGACGTGATTCTTGCGGTGGGGGTCGCGCATTGTTCTGATGAAATATCACCCCTTTTCGATTCACTAGAGCAGATCTTTTTGACCTGAAAGCTTGGATCAAACACTCTAATTACTGACAGTATATTTGAGCATTAATTGTTGCATTAGGTGGTAAGAAATCAAAGTAGATTATTCCTTGGCGATCCCACCAGAGTGAAAGAAGAACCCTTTGCCCATGAAGTTCCCTTCTCAGCTGTGGCTGGGGTCCTTCCCCTTTACGAAGCCACTGTTTACGACGCTTAACATTTCGATAAAAGATCCATTTTTCGTCGCCAGTCACAAGTCTATCCAAAAAAGGTGAAACAGGTTGGCGAGAATGGAGAGAAGAGCAGATGTCAACTCGGGATTTGAGGTTTTTTTTGACACTTCATGAGGCACCCATTTTCCAAGTTTACGAACTTTTTCAAGTTGTTGAAGATGGAGATAAAGAGTTGTATTGTTTGGACTGAGACCCACTGCCAATTCCTCGACTGATAAAGCAAGATTTTCTTCAAGGGCAGCTTCAAGAAACTTTTCATCAAACTCAACTGGACGTCCGGTTCGATCTTCACCTTCAAGGGTGAAATCTCCACCTCTGAATTTTGCAAACCATCTTCTGCAAGTTCTTTCATTCACACATACCTCTCCATAAACTGAGTGAATGTTTCTAGCCGCTTCGGCTGCTGAGTTTCCTTTCTTGAACTCATAAAGCATTATGTGCCTCAAATGATTCTTGGGTACTTCCATGTTAGCAGGGTTTTAATCAAACAAAATTTAATTTTATTGTTCTCTGAAATAAAATTTGATCAGTTTAAATGCATCTAAACATAAACATAATGTTCAGCTCCATTAGACATTATAAAATACTCTTTAAATTTCGTTCATTTTAACAAAAAGTTAAAATTCGGATATAACTTATGGGATGACCTGATAAATGACATTTTGTTTCCATTTTCACTGAAACGTCATTGCTCACACGTTATGATCATGACATTTTCAGAATCCTTCCGTTAAAACCATATTTATGTTGCTTCAAGCCTCTTCTTCATCTGTGAGGTGCCCGTCCGGCATTCGCTGCTATATAGGATGATTGATATTATATAATAGCCTTCAGTACCAGTAACAGTTCATTTCTCTTCTTTTTGTTTCATACGAATGATTTCTGTTATTTATGTCTCACGTCAGTGAGTTAACGCGCCGTGCGTGATATACGCTTAGGCGACCATTCGATATATGACTGACGAGGCATTTTTTTTCCCAATTAGCTTTCAAATGGCATCTTTCGCTATCCCAAAGCTACTTCGTGTTTTAGTGTCACACTTTCTGTTCTCTGTTCAAAAACTCCCCATATCTTTAAATTTTTGTACTCATTTGATTTTGCTATCTCCAGCTTGTAATCTGCGTCTTGGGCTGTCCCTTTTAGTAAAAAAAAACATGCATTCTGTTTTCTTGCAATTTATGTTTAGTATTTTCTTCTCCTTAACACTGACACACAGACTACAGATTATCAAGTCCCTATCCTGGATGAATAAATTATTTAACTACTCTTCAATCTGTTCTCACCTTGAATATTCCTGCTGAATTCTATTTGATGCAAACAATGGTGTTGACAGTTTTCAATGCATTATAGATTAATTAATCGCCTACAAATCTTATTCTGACATATTTCCTATCTGGATAATATAAACGTGGAGAAAGTAAGGAAGAATATACCATTAAACTTTGAAAATCTACCGAGGAAACTTAAACTGATCTGTCATCATGGTAAGTGGCAATTCTCTGTCATTCCATGAATATCTTGGTTATGCTAGCTCTGCGGATAAAATTAAACTTGATCCTCAAATCTATCTATCTGAGCGGTCAAGTCAGACAGCTTCTTTCCAATAATCATCTATAGCTCTGCCCAGATTTTCCTTCCTGATTCCGGTTTCGTATATAAATTGATAGATGAAGGTTCTTGCTGTCCTACATATTGAATATTTCCCATAATTTTGGTCTCATCCTACAAGCTGATATGCAACTTCTTTATTTCTCCATTAATGGCCACTAAACAACTAACTTCTGCCATATATTGTGTTTGTAATACTTGATTATTTAGTTATTGGTCTTCATTTTCATTATTCTGTCGAAAGAGAAACTTTAGAGCTGTTCTCACTAACCGACTGTACGTAGCATGCAGTTTTTTGCCAGTGCTTTTTTGATAATATTCAATGAATTTACGCACATAAAAGAGATGTTTCTATTTCTGTCCTAAAGGAATCCGTCCTGGGTATGACGATAAAATACATCCGCGTTCTGTGTAAGACGATAAACTACATCCAACAGCAAGGCCTCTGATCAGGAGGTTTTGAGGAACGTGGAACCACCTCTTAATTGCTGGTGTTCCCAGGTCTATCCTGACCCGGGGGTTAGCTATGGGTGAATAGTTAACCCCCAAATTGGGGTCAAAACACTATGAAAATATAAAAATAGGTTTTAATAAGAGAATACATTGTAAAAATTATCACCAGCATTTTTTTGAAGAAAAAATATTACCAACAGTACATTATTAACTACAATAAAATTTTAAAAAATTAAATATTACCAGCAATAGATTTTGGAAGGAAAAAATATTACCAGAAATAGATTTTTGTCAAAACAAAATAAAAAAAATTGTCGACATTACATAACCCATTGGGGTTGATATGCCGTAAAACGACCCAAACAAAACCTAACCAAATCTAAAGAAATTATGTTTCAGACATTTTTCGTTAACTATTCATTTAATGATGCTACTACAATCCTAACATCAATGTATTTGATGAGGGATTCAATTACAATCCGAGATATAAATATAATTAACTTCATTTAGGTTTTCCTTGAATATCATGATATCTTATATCTAATAATAATAATAATAATAATAATAAGAAGAAGAAGAAGAAGAAGAAGAAGAAGAAGAAGAAGACGAACAAGAACAAGAACAAGAACAAGAACAATAATAACAGACAAACCTCGGGCGAATCAGTGCTTACGAAGTTAAGGGATAAAAGATGAAACTGAAGATTTTATTCTTGCTGCACAAGACCAATGCATGCTTACAAGGAATTACTAAACACGCATACTGAAAAACTGTGTTAACCCAAATTGCAGGTTCTGTGATAAATATCCAGAAACAATTGATTATATTTTATCAGGTTGCACATTGTTATCGCCCACTGAATATAAAACTCGTAATGACAGAGTGATCTCTTTACACTGACAAATGTGCCAAAACTTATTTTGCATTGAGTTGGATCTTTTCTAATTGATCTCTTTAGCTCGAACTTGAAATGGTGATCCTTCTTCCTGCTCCTAACTACTGATTCAATTTTTCTCCCTAATGTTTCCTCTTTTTAAAACTTATTCACCGTTCTCTTGATGTGCCATGAATGGACATGGATGATGGCACCCAAATTATGAATTTTGGTACCATTATTGAAAGCCTGAAAGTTTTTCCTTTCACAATTGCTCAGTTGGGAAGACAATGTGTCTGACACAAAATAATTATAATCTGCTCTATTTTTGCCTGAATAATTCAAAGAGATTTTCAATGATTCTTGCGGTATATGGTGTCAAGATGGCTGAACATCATATACTGAAAAACTGGAAAAAAATGATTTCGTGGTTCTTTTAGATATTAAAATTTTTGTTGGGTGGATAATTATACTGTTACACTATTAGGACAATTTTTCAGTTACACCCGATATGGAGGGTTCTACAGAAATCTACTGTTGCTATATGAGGGTTTGGACCAGCGTGTGAGTGTGTGATATGTATATATCTGAGACTTGCTTTTGCTAGAGCAAATTGGTTTCTTATTCCTTATCAACTTCGTTTTATTTATTTATTATGTTATTCCTTGCATTTTAGCTGACAGGACACCATAAAAACGTCATCAGCTTATCGTAGGGTATTTGTTTCACGATGAAAGTCTGCTTAGGATAGCTATCATGTGTATTGCTCTGATTCGAATAAGAATGAACAAACACGGAGTTTTACTCCAAAACCTTGTTAGTAGAAATCGCATTCATTCTTGGCCTGCGCCTCTCGCATATATTCCAGTTTTATCGAATCTCTCGGCTAAGACTTTTATCATTGCAATTTCGTGTTCCTTGAATAATTTGATTGTTTTCATTGATTCTTATAGGATTTTTATAATTATTCTAATTAATTAATTTTTATATCAGTTATGCTGTTAGTTATTTTTTAGAAAAATATTAATTTAGAATTGAATTTTAAAAGATGTTCAGAATTATTGCATAACTGATTTTTTGTCTCGAGAAATATTTCATAGGTTTCATCTTGTAATTAACGATCTAGACGTTTAATTACTGCGAATAAAGTTAGTAGAATTATAAATACTTCTCTATGACAAACTTCATTTGAGAAAAAAAAAAAAAAAAAAGGAATATCCTGCCGATTATGTTTTGTAAATTGTGAAAAAAAAGTATTATTAATTATTATTTAAATTTAGTAGTATCTGTTTTGTCACTTTTGTTTGCTTCATTTTGTTATGTTTTTAGTTTACAAAATTTTAAATGTTATTAATTTGTCTAAACATTTTAGCGGCTTCATAATGACTTTCTGAAAATATCGCGTTTTATCAGACGAAAATTGAGTACGAGATGACAGTTAAAACAATTTTGTATTTTTATATAATTTTAGTACTTTCAATTTTTGTTATTATTTCTAGTAACTAACGTGCTCGATTGGTATAGTCAGGCACAAGATATTAAAGTAGGGTCACTAAATGAAGATTGAACTCATTGTAAATATGAGTTTAATTGTGATAGATTGTTGTTGAGTAAATATTTTTCCGCCAGAGTAAGGAGCGCAACAATAATTTTGACAAGAAGACAAATTAGATAATCAAGCATTCACATAAATCGTATGTGCTTATTAAAGTTTTTTTGTTTGTTTGTTTTTTTTTTTATCTGTGAAAAAAAAAAAACCCAAAGAAACAAAACAAGTATCCGTAGGTTTGTCACAGAAAATGAGACGCTCTTTGGGAATTGAAGGAAAATATATTTTATTTTGTAAATTAAAAGCAGTAAATAAATAATAAAAATCAATAAAAGTTTCATTATGATAATTCGCGATGAAAAGAAAAGAAAAGATTATCTCATTTAAATAATTTTTAATCTTATAAAAGGGGAGAGATTTTTTTTTAAGCATTTCATCCCAAGCAAGGCGAGAGTGTCACTACCACGCAAGAATTTACAGAGTGTGGGAGCGAGAGTAAAGAGACGTGATAGAGGAAAAGATGAAGAGAAGGACAATGAATTAGATCAAGGCATCTGGAGATATTGATTGACATTACATTTGAATAGTTGGAGATTATAGCTATCAACGACCAAGAAATAGGAAGAGAATTCCACAGGCGAGAAATGTGAGACATGAAGCTATTGGGGTAGAAGAGACGGCTACATTTAACCGTTTCCACAGTGAAAGAGTGGAACCGAGATGAAAGCCTAGCTGCACGCTTAAATTAAAAAACAAGTCTGGGAACTAGCGAAAGTAGCTCGTCGCAGCAGTTACCGTGGAAGTATTTGTAGAAAAGACAGAGGGAGGCGACGACATGTCTGTGAGAGAGCGACTGTAGACGAGATGCCAGATCAGGGCCAATCACATTGCATATCCGTCTCTTGGTTTTGTCGAAGACCGTAAGATGAACAACGGTTGCACCAGATCATGTATGGCAGCAGTATTCAATGCAACGGCGAATGGTTGAGTTATGGGTTTGAAGGATAGACTTGGGCGAGAAAAAAATTTCTTGTGCAACACAGGGAAAGAATTTTCCTTGTGGTGGATGAAGCTATTGATTCAACGTATTTGTTCCTTCTCATTTATATATTCTCCATTATTGGCAATGATTTCTGGTGCCGTATCTGGCAGGAGTTCGATAACATTTGAGTAAAATTTCACAGGGTTTCATTTTCAAATCTGTTCATTTGTACACACTTCTTAAATTAATGACTAGCATTCATATTTGTGATTTTTATTACAATATTTTGTTAAAGTTGTTAAGCTCAAACATTTAATGATATGATAATGGGATTATACGGATAGTTTATTGCGGTGGAACTCGCTATGTACTTACTCAATCATTAATTTAAGGGTTAAAGTTCACCAGTGTATTAAAATAAGAAAACCATGTAATTTTCACGGGCTAAAACTACTCATTATTATTATTATTATTATTATTATTATTATTATTATTATTATTATTATTATAAGGGATCAATTTTCTTTATTATTTACTGTTGGGTAAATGTTGGGTAATATTGGTCGGGGTCTTGTCTTCCTAGCAAAATTGAAAAAATGTTGTATTTTCTTTTAGTAATATGTACGAATGCATAAAGTTAAGGTCATTGTTTCTTACTCACCCTAATTCTAATTCTAATTCTAATTATCCTTCTGTAGAACCAGTTTAAATACTAAGAACAAAAATAAAATACTCATTCAAGTTTAGCATTTGATAAAAGGACTTCTTTGGAGAATTCCATTACTATGCTGTTTTTTTTTATCGTAAATACAGACAAATGATTCTGAATCGGTTCAATATTTTGTAGGGATACAGGGTATGATTATCTCTCTTTTGATAGGGCGAATTCGGAGGAGCGTGACGTGATGGAGAGTGTGTGACGTCAGGTTATGCACTGAGCACAGCACATACTGAGTAGACCGCGAGGAAGACAAATAATAGCCCTCAGTGATAAGGAGAAGGAATCGAAACCAACTGGTCAAAACCGGCAGCATAACAAATATTAATTAAAAGACCCTCACGATTTTTGCCAGTTTAGGCTGTTTTATCTATATTTTTCTTTGTCAGGATTAGATAGTTACAAGTATGGTGAATACGAAATAAAAATAACTCCCTTTTCTCCATTCTTTTCAAATTTGGGAAGCTATGCGAAAATTAATTTTGACCAATAAAAAAATAGCGATTGGCTCCGGGCTGAAGAAAAGATCAAAGCAAATTTGAAGGAGCCTATGTGAAAATTTATGTTAAACAATGGAAAATGGAGCAGCTTAAAAACTGAGAAAAATGTAACGACCTGATGTAAAAAAGCTTTTTTTCTATTAGTAGGCAGAGAAAGTTGAATCAAGGCAGAGAGAGCGAGAGAGAGAGAGAGAGAGAGGGGGGAAAGATAGAGAGAGAGAAGAGGCAGAAAGACAGAGTTCCACGCGTCTGAATAACGCTGGTGTCAAATTACACGCTGATACATTATCAGCCTCTAATGAGAGCAGTGCAATTTCAAAGAACTCTATTCAATTCCAAAGTTAAGTATATTAAAATATATAATTTCATTCATGTTGAATACAACCATATAAATTTTATGTGAAAACGAACTCTCTCAATTTGTTTTAAACATTTTGGAATATCACTTTATGTCTGATGATTTAATATGAACATGTTCTCATCTTGACAATTCATCGAAATTACGAACATTAAATATCTAATTCCTTTTCCTGGAACATGATGCTGACAACTTCAAATGTATAAATTTATGAATAAATTCCTTATGTCGTTTCGTTAAGTATAACACATGTGCTTCTTCGTGATTATCCTGCAATACTTTAAAAGTAAATGTACATACTTGTGTATAGTTTCTTGTGTGGCATATTTTTTATATAAAATCTATTCGAGAATCATGCATATTCGTTATTCATTTCTTTCTGATAGTTTGCTCCTTCCTTCTGTGGTGTTAAATGTTTATTACATTACTGATGTATTAATGTCTATAATGGACATTGGAAACTGGAGATTAAGAAGATAGTTATTCGCTATTTCCAAGCACAACATTAGTTTAATTAAATTACCTTTTTACAGAATGAAAATATGTCGGATATCAATCATTTGTACAATTTCTTGCTTCATCTTTTTACTTATAGAACAATGGATATAACTTCGTTATTGTATTAGATTATGTCTCATTCGTGCCATTTAGGTTAGCGTGAATATAATTAAATAAGATTTTGCATCATTTCATATACCCAAAAGAGTAGATAATGAACTAAAACTGTATCAAAGTGTTATAAGTTAAAAATTGGTATTTGGATATGAAGACAAATGTCTAGAGGCGATGAAATTTGAAACGCAGAAATACGCGCGCAGAGGAAGATTATAGCTAATCTCAGATACAAATATCAAAATTGAGAAAAAACAAACACATTTCTATATTGCTTGTTAAATATATGACTATGAGTACTAACGGCTAAAACACACACACACACACACACACACACATATATATATATATATATATATATATATATATATATATATATATTATAATAATATTTTTTGTTTAAAAATATGATTCCTTCGCTACATAAGAGTTCTCATGTTTCAAAAACGTGAGCCGAAATCATTCAAATAATTAATAAAATTAAGTTGGATTGAGGTGTTTAGTCACGTTTCATCTTCAAGCGAAATTTTAGGATTCCTAAATTTTAGGGTTCCTAAAATTTCGCTTGAAGATGAAACGTGACTAAACACCTCAATCCAACTTAATTTTATTAATTATTTGAATGATTTCGGCTCACGTTTTTGAAACATGAGAACTCTTATGTAGCGAAGGAATCATATTTTTAAACAAAAAATATTATTATAATATAAGCTCTACTTCTGTATGGAGCACTGTTTTTTAGAAATAAAAACAAAAATACTAAGGAACCCCGGATTATGCACCCAACGTGTTCTTTTCTATTTTCTGCATACCTGCACAAGGATACATATATATATATATATATATATATATATATATATATATATATATATATATATATATAGCCTTAAGTTTTGTTATACTTATGAGATAAAGTGTTCAATATCAGAGATAGAGAGTGTCAGTATAAAAGTGAGCATTGAAGTCAAGACTTAGAGGCGACAAGCTGTTTCAAGCGAGACGCAATCGTGAGGCCACGAGTAGACTGACGATTGCGTCTAGCATGAGACAGCCTGTTGCTACTAAGGGTTGACTTCAATGTTCATTTATATATATATATATATATATATATATATATATATATATATATATATATATATATATATATTGAATAAAAACAGACCACATTATGGTTCCATGTAATAAATTATTTCACCACAGACCTTTCAAAAAGCTCTGGATCATCAGACTTTATTTCCAAATGTTGAAATGAAAAATGAAAAGAAATTTACACATTTTTGACGGGCCGTATTAAGCATATGTAAATATGCTTAATATAAATCTAAATGTCTAAAAAATCTACGAAGAATTTAATTTGATGTTTGTTGGAGTTTTGGGTATTTTCTATGAAATAGTCGATTGGAAAAAAATTCATAGAAAATACATTGAAAGAATAAATTCCTTTTACATCTAGTAATCTTTTTTATTATCCCGTCAAAACTGTAAATTTCTTTTCATTTTTAATTTCAAACTTTGGAAGTAAAGTCTTAGGATCCAGAGCCGTTTGAAAGGGCTGTGGTGAAATAATTTATTATTAGGTTGGTGCAAAAATAATGACTTAATGATGTCGTTTTTTGACGTTAAAAATACTTCAAAAAACGTCATTATTACGGCATTATTTTTGCACCAACCCAATACATGGAACCTTAAAGGGGTCTGTTTTTATTCAAATTTATTTCCTCTGGATTTACATTGAGCTCTCTGGATATCATCCTCCTTGGGTCTACCCATACGGATTACCTAGTTTTACATAAACTATATATATATATATATATATATATATTAGGAAATGGACAACTGTCTGAATATATATTACGAAATGGACAAAGTCCAACAATTTATTTATTATATATATAATTTTATTATGAGATCTAACGATATATATCACGTACATCCAAAATACACTCATGTTTATTAACACGTATCAGTATCTCTGTACATATTTTTAGTTAATTAAAATCTTTTTCTTCAAAATTTGAATGCCGGTTTTTTTGTGTAAATTCCGTTGCTTCGTTATTTAAATGTCTGTTTTTAGTTAAATAATTGTCTGTTTATCGTTATTTAAATGCCTTTTCTTCGTTATTTGATTTTTTTTTATTTAGATGATACTAAAAGGAACAGAAATATGTCAATATTCTTAACCTACATCTGATCATAGTCTCCTTTCTCATATGTGGTATGACATCTTTGAATGCAGATAAGTATACCAAACTCGTGTCAGTTTCTTCCCTGCTTTCTTAGCCTTGTGCGAGTTTACAGTATGACCTCATCGCCATTGGAGAAGTGATGACTTCTGACGTCAAGCCGATGGTGGTGCTTAATTATTTCAGTGTACGTCCTGTTGGGCTTCAAAATGATTACTAGTGTAATCGGTGATTGGTATGGGAAAAACACATGAGGGATTTTTCTTCAGATGATGTCCATTTCTGTATCTCTATTCATCTGTCTGGATCCTGATTACTGGATCCAGTAAAATAACACAACTAACCATTGAAAATGGAAGTGATGAAATTAGGTCCCGGGAGGCTCATAATATTTACAAACAATATTTGGAATCTGTACAGTGCACGGGCGCCAGTTTAAATATGCTCAATAAAAAAAAGAAATAAATAAAATAAATAAATAAATAAAACCTGGAATACGGAAAGATATATACAAAAATGCAGTCAAGGACATCGAACACGATGTGATACGTTGCGCAGCTGCTGTTATTTAGACGAAGTGAAAAGCTGCATTTTATTATGCACATATATATGCTCTTATATATGTATGTATTTACGTGTGTGTGTGTTTGTGTATATATACACACATACATATATATATGCACACATAAACATCTGTCTGTCTCTCTCTATATATATGTATATATATACATACACACAAGCGCTTTATATATATATATATATATATATATATATATATATATATATATATATATATAGGAATGAGTGTGTGTATATATACACACACATACCATAAACGCTTTATATATATATATATATATATATATATATATATATATATATATATATTAGTTTGGTGCAAAAATAATGACGTAATAATGTCGTTTTTTGACGTATTTTTAACGTCAAAAAACGACATTATAACGTCATTATATTTGCCCCAACCTAATATATATATATGAATGTGTGCATATATATATATATATATATATATATATATATATATATAGAGAGAGAGAGAGAGAGAGATAGAGAGAGAGAGAGATAGATAGATATATAGCTAGCTAGATAGATAGATATTAGAATTATTTTTAATCCGACATTTTTATTACTCCAGATGTTGTTTTTTATTGATACTTGTGTTTGAGTAGACACTCTGCTCTTCCTTTTTAAACATAGTTTATTATATTTAGAGAAAACTTCATAAAAATGATTTCTCCAGTAGTGCTGAATACATGCCTCCATTTGTTGGATTAACCACCGTCTGATCTGTCGTGCGTTGGAGTTTTTGTGTTAAAGAGCTCGGTTACATGCTGGGAACATGGTTAATATTATTTCATAGCCTCTTAATAGATAGGTCTTACATGGGCATCTGATATGGCATTCATTCAATATCAAACCGTTTTCATTGATCAGTATTTCAAATGTCTTGAAGCAAATTAACCCTTATGACTTAATCCCTTATAAGAGACAGCAGATCTGCGCTCCAGAATAACAAAGAGATTTAACAAATAAAAATTTCACTTGAAGGCTTCCAACAGAAAAAAAAATCACTTGAAAAAAGAAAAAAAAAAAGCCTTACATATAACTAAAAGAGAAAATAACAACATAATCAAAACAATAACTTTCCCTACACTCATAAAGAAATTGAAAGGAATTAAATTGCCGTCAATATGAGAAAGTGCGTTGACCATTTTCCTAAAAAGAATACTTTGCCGGGATAAAGATTTTATAATATTCAAAGGACAGTAGCATTAAAATTTTTAGCCAATGATATAGGGGACCGTTTACCCTTGCTATATGCATTTAGTGCGAATAATATCGTACATTTTTTGAAAGGTCAGTTTCTTGGTGGCAATAACCATTTAAACATAACAATATAACATAACACTGACTTAATGTTGTAGTGACTTACCTCTAATGTGTCTATTATGGACTCATCCACTTACTATAAGGTAGTAGGAAAAGTAAGCCTCGGGGGTGGGGCAATTACCTAAACTGGACGCAAGTAACCGATACACCCTCCCAAGTCGTGTAACACATTTCTGTTGTATTTACTGTTCAATACACTATTTGCGACCTCTTGTTTTGTTATTTTTTGCTAATTACCTGGTCACAGCACTTAACAATATAATTGGAAATATTTAAAAACAGAATTCATATTATCAAAATTCTTTAGTTGATTTCACCCCAAACAACGCAGTTATATTATTAAAACAAAAGTGGTTGTAAGAATTAGAAACCGAAACTTTCCTAAGGAGAAAGAACAAAATAAATGTAATCAGGAGGACAGTAGAAAGTGATTGGCATTACATTGAAATTTTTAGCATTAAAGATGCCTGGAAAGCAGGTTGCCGGACGAGTCCCTCAAACGAGAATTGCGAGAAAAAGAACTGTTTGCATAGAACTTACGATTGCATCTAGCCAATGCAACTGTAAATTGTTGAGACTTCGTAACCAGTCTAGTATTACACTTAAATTAATAAAATCTAGCTAACATGGCGAGGAGCTCATTTGAACATTTGCCATGAAAGTATTTATAGAAAAGGCGTAGAGAGGCAACTTTAAGGCGGTGGGAATGTGACTAAAGCCTGAGGTTTTTATTATTCTACCTACACAATTATGTTTAAGGTAAGATTTTTTTATAAGGTACACATTTTTTATATTTTATTTGTCGCTGGAGCATTTAGAATATATTATTAAAACTTTTGTAACTTGAATAAAAATTGAATTTGTTTTGCTTTTGAATGTCATTTGCATGAACTCTAGCCAACTGCTTGTCAAATCTTCCTTAATTTCTATGGAATTCAGTGAGTTTCCTGGGGGAAAATCTGAAAGCGTGAAAATATATTTGTATGTAGCAGACTGAATTGTTTTTAATCTGATGAAAATTATTTTCTAACAACATCAATAGTGTTGATTATGATGATCAAGCGGAAGTTGGGATAAGATAGTTGTTGCATTAAGCACAATGTGTGTCGTTTTTGTGTTGCTTTACCTATTCAGCGACCAATCTCATATAATTTAACTTTTCCACCCTAAGTCCACTGGAAATGGGATTCATTCTAATAGAGGAAAATAATTTTCTAGTCGAAGAACAAGACCAATTTCAAAAAAAAAAAAAAAATTCTTAAAAAAAAAAGATAGAAAAGAATATTGTTCAAATTAACATTAAAAACCTGGGAATTCGGCAGAAAAATGTGCAGACATTTCAACGCTTTCGAAAGTCTGGGAAGAAGACAATAAAATTCAAGAGAGATATTGTAAGATATTGTATCGCAAGCGAAGCCGAAAATATATTCTAGCAGTTAAACCTAATGGAACAAAAATATTAGTTTAAGTTAGGCACAGCGCTAATTGCTACGTAGATGTAAAAAAAAAAGAAACAAAAAAAACAAACAAGCACAAAATTTCAACTTGCTGGGAAATTCTTTACCAGCAGACGAAAAATGGGGAAAATAAATCCGAGCAGCGAAAGATAGCTTCCAAAAGTTAAACAATATAATATTTTTCATTAGAAACAAAGAAAAGAGTAATGAACTGCAATGTAAGACCAACTTTCTAACATGAATGTTGGGAACATTTCAAGCATATTAAATGTAAAGAGCAAATAGGTACGCTTATCGCCTGGATCACACACTTCCCTTGTCTTTTGAAGAGAAGTAGAACTTTATCTCTTGTTTCTTGTTTGTAGTTGGGTTTCCGGTTCAGGAGGAGGATGAGGAAAATACCAGAGACAGAACAAGAGAAATTAAAGTAGAAAATACGCTTCTACTCAGTTAAATAAAAAGGAAACTTTTATTTAGACGGTTAAAATATCTGCGACTTATAGTGAAATCAAGAGAGACACAGGGAAACCTCGATAATCTGACGAACGAGCTTGTGCAATTAAATAGACCAACAGAAACTCGAAGAGATAGTAAGGGCAAAGATATTGCTTAGAGCTAGCAAGCTGAGGAAACTCTGATGATTCACGATTGCCCTCATCTTAAAAGGTACCGGTACAGAAAAGAAGCTTGATTATAGCAATTATATTGGAAGGTTAGCATATGTTCTAAAATAATTCAAGGAATAACAGATGCTGTAAGTTAGGGTGTGCGTATATAATAATGGATAAAAACACACAGTTGTTTATCGGAGAGCCGTGTTCCAATTCCAGTTGAGTTCTCTTATGCGCAAATACCATTGGAAAAGGTATCAATGCACATCTTCTCCCCTAGCTATGTGTTAATTACTAATACGCGCATCTTTAAATCATAATTATCTCTCAAATAATTCTTAGAATCTAAAACTATTTTCTAGCCTTAAATAACATGAGTTGATAAGCTGTGAAAACAAATCAATCAGTTAAACTAAAATAATCCAATATAGGTTCATATATTTTATCTAATTTTTTGTTAAGAGAGTGTTACGTAGTAATAAACTATCGCTGCCGACACTTGAGCTTGAACATAGATCACCAGTGAGCAAACACAGGCGATCCTATTGCTGAATTAAGTAGACCACGTGACCATAGAAGAACCGTATATATGGGGAGTAGCTGACATCAAAACGATCGCCATTTCTAGTCTATCCTCTGTTATTATACGGTTCACCATTTATTCACTATCCTCTATTACTATACGGACCGCTATTCTCTACTCTATTCATTATACTATTTCTCTATTCGGTGGTTACTTTTCGAGTGAGTATTATCGAGCATGTATCACTAATAGTGCGAGTGATATTCGAAGTCGTCTGACATCAGTATTGTTCAACGGCGAACTACAGTTGTATCTGCGATTACAAAGTCTCTACTACAACCGACATTTCGAAAGTTACAACGAGTATTCATCGGTATTGCAATAGTGGCAAAGAGTATTCGTTGACATAAAAAAGAGAGCTATTTAGTTTTCTTGGTCAATTATTATTTACCCAACAGATCACGTATTGATAATAACATTACATTCGCACTTGGATTTCTCGTCTATATTTTGAAAAAAAATTTTGAAAAGGATTGAATAATTCTTGCCTCAGTGTATTTAATCTATCTTCTTCAACATGTTGAAAAACCGGACCTCATATGATCAGTGAAGTTAAGCAACCCTGGTCAGTACCTAGTTGGGTGAACGCTTGTGAACACCTGGTACTGCCATCTTGTATGTGCTGGTGGCATAATGCATAATGCCTTAGCACAAACTGTAAAATATTTCAATGAGTGTTCATCTATTTTTAAGCATTCTTTGTTTCCTGGTCAACCGTAGTTTGTTCCAGAGACCCCATACGAATAATAACTTTCGATTATTGATATCACGTCTTTATCATGAGAAACCGTTCGTAACATTCCTAGCAAATTATTGCCTATTCAAAACAGCTGACGCATGACTGACCTTCAACTGCAGATACCGGGATCTTTTTAAATTGATTTGGATCACGTTGAAACCTCGGTTCCCATAGGCCACCGATGTTAAGCAACGTCGGATCTGGTGAGTATTTCGATGGGTGACCGCGTGTAAATACCAGGTGCTGTAAATTTTGATGTGAGTCTGGTGTAATGGATAATGGATCAGAATTGTTAATCCGAGAGCCGAGTTCCATCCCGCGTCGAGTTCGATATATTTGTTGTTGGTTGGTTGTTTTGTTTTATGGCATATCAACCTCAATGGGTCATTTAATGCCAACAAACATTTTTTGAAATAGACACATACCGATAGTTCGGTAAAAAAAGGCGTATATGTATACACATATATTTGAAACATTTTTTAGTTACTTATATTTTTGAGTATAATCACATGTACTGATGGTAATATTTTTTTTTTCAAAAACGTATTGCTGGTAATAGTAATATTTTCTTCAAAAATTAATTTCTGGTAATAATTTTTTACAAATTATTTATGGTATTAAAACCTATTTTTACACATTTATAATGCTTTTTACCTCAGTTTGTTTCGGGGTTAACTATTTGCTTGTAGCTGGGACCCTAACAGGTGCTACCACTCCAGGTCAGGGTGGACCTGAGAACACCAGCAATTAAGAGTTGCTTCCACCCTTCTGAAAACCTCTTTATCAGAGGCCTTGCTGTTGGGCGTAGTTTATCGTCTTACCCTGGACGCGGATGTAGTTTATCGTCATATCCAGGATGCCGAGCTCGATATATTGACTTACGATAAAATATCCTTAGGCAAGGGAAGAATCCGTTAAAATCATTATTATCTGCAAAAATGTGAAAAACATTTTAAAATGATTCGACAAAATGGCGAGGTTTCTTTGTTTTTGTAAATATTTTACGTTTGTTTTTCTTTTTGTGTGTCTTTTTTTTATTAATAATTTTGTTTCTTTCTATTGTTCCTTATATTTCTCTTTTCTTTTTCCAACTCAAGACCCTTGTACCGCTTTATTAAAAATCCTTTCCAATAGGGAAATTTACAAATGTCTAGATAATGATGATGTTCTTTCAAGATCTCCCTGTTATATTCTGTGTACCGTATCTCTTCAACTGATGTAATCGTTGCAATCAACAATCACATCTTTTTTGTGGCTCTTTGTAAATTTTATCTTGTCGATATTTCGCTGATTATCTGTTCAGCCAAACATTTAAAAAAAAAAACTTGTGATGAAGGCTAGTCGTTGCCTTCATATGATCAATTTCTAAGCGTAGATAGGGCACAAGGCAGAATGTGTGGAAAACCCATGGAGGATGAAACACACTATTCAGACGTAATTGATTTAGCGAGACAAGCTTGCTAACCATTACACGACTCAAGTGCAGCATATGATTTTCTAATCGTAGCCTTGATATGATACAAGGATGAAAGTATATGTCACTCATAGTGGATGGAACTGTTTATTCAATCGTATCGATACAAGCTTGATACTCATTTCATCACATCGAATTTGCCCTAATGATTTTCTAAGTGTAGACTTGATATGGTAAATGGATGAAAGTTTGTGTCACCCATAGTGGATGGCACTAATTATTCAGTCTTATCGAGACAAGCTTGCTACATATTTCACCACATCGAAGTTGCCCTAATGATTTTCTAAGCGTGGCTTCGATATGGCACAAGGCCTAATGCACGGGGCAGCTACTGAGGATGGAACTCACTTTTGAGTCGTAACTGATTTAGCGAAACAGCCTTGCTAACCATAACAACAGGCTGAAATGCACCTTATGATTTTCAAACCGTAGCTTGAATGTGATACGGGCTGAATGTATGGGTCACCCATGGAGGATCGAACTCATTATTCTGTCGTAACTGATTTAACAAGACAAGATTCTTAACCATTGAACCACGTCAAAGTGAACTTTATAATTGTCTAACCGTTGATTGGAAGTGATGCAAGGCTTAAATTATGATTTACTCATGGAGAACCGAACTAATTATTCTCTCGTAACTGATCTAGCGAGACAAAATCGCCAAAAAATTACGTCGAAGTGCACTTCATAATTATCTAACCCTTACTTTGACATGGTACAAGACTAACAGTACAGTTTTCCCATGGAGAATCAAACCCATTATCCAGTCATAAATGATTTAGTGGGACAAGCTTGTTAACCATGGAACCACGTCGAAGTGTATCTTATAACCGTAAATTATATGTCGTATAAAGCTGAAAGTATGATTTACCCAATGAGGGATCGAATTCATTATTCAGACGTGATTGATCTATCAAGAAAATCTTGCTAACTACTAACTAGTACACAGTGTCGAAGTGCAGTTTATGATTTTCTAAGCCTAGCTTAGATATGGCACAAGGCCAAATACATTGTGCACCAAATGAGAATGGACCTCCCTATTTAGTCGTAAGTGATCTAGCGAGATTAGCTTCTTAACTATTACACCACATGGAAGTGCCGACGCTGCCTTCCTATGTCCCTTTAAGTCCTGTTTTCTCATGATGTGCACTAGGTATGTTAACTCTCTCATTCTGTTAAATATAAGAATCATGGGAATAGAGAAAGTGGCTTACAAAAAACTAAGTAAAGTCATAATGAAACTGAAACATTTCATTACAAAAACAAACATAAGAATGCTCATCTCTCATGTAATACTATTCATGTTATATAGCGGTGACAGTTTCCTCACATTAGAAGACAGGAGTCTTGAGAAAATTGAAATGTCGTTACACAGGAGAATATTGATAAAACCCCGAGCAGGTTGTTTAATGGAAAATATAAACGAAATGGTTACCTTGATTTCGAATCGAAAAGACGCAGTTTAAACATTTCCGATGTCTAATACTGAAGAGAATTTGACACTCGCTGGATATAAAGAAAGCGTAATGTTAAATAATAGTTGAGCAGTTTCTTATTTTTTAGGGATAATGCTATCTCTGCTCTGAGGTTGGATCAGATGGAAGACAAAGTAAAGAAGTACATTTTGATAGGCTGAATCAGCGTGGGAACGAGAGACATAGAAAGGGTTTTCAGTTAGTTGGTTCTAACACGTCAAGTAATGTAGACGTGTTAGCTTTCGTGTCTGAAATGGCTCCTCAGTAGAGTAGGGAGCGACCACCACTGGATAGTTAGAGAAGTATACGTATACGTTAAAAAAAAACATTTAAAATTCCCTGTGTTGTTTTTCTTTTATTTCTAAACTTAAAATAACTAGCAATGACCGGCCGAGAGAGACGAATGCAACTTTATTATTGAATCGAAACCGTCGCCCAAGAACACCACAGAACAAAGAGGCTATACAATAAGAGGTAGAAAGAAAGAAGCACTGATTATTCTACGTAAAAATATCGGTAAATTAACAGCAATTAATGTGGAAAATTAGGCTGTCAGTTATTGCTTAAATGCTTCAAGGGTAAGGAAGTCGTGAAGAGTCATAATCGCCTACATCCTGAACGGTCACGCGATGTAAAAGAAGATTGCTACCTATTTAAACGGACACACGTCTTCACATCAGTTTATCACTGTCTTAGTTTTTTTTTTTTTATAACAGCTTACAACCTGTGGCCATGATAATGTCAATAGTTTCTCCAAACCAGGCCCTTTGAAATTTTATTTTCCCCCTTCATTTAACTCCCTCTATCAATGTTTTCTCTTTATTTCTCAATATTTTTTAGATTTTTGTTGTTTTGTTACTGTAGTCTCCTCTGTTTGCCGTCCAACCTTTACTCTCACCAATCTTCACCCTCAACATCATTGAGTGTCTGCAGTGCGTAGATCCGGTTATTTCTGTAGAGTTACACAGAAAGTGGATGATTGATGACATGTCATCTGCAGCTGATTATCTCCCTTTAACGGATGTGGACGTCGCAACAACAACAATAATAAAAACGAAAAAAAAACAAAACAAAACACAGACCCCCTCAAAAGAAAACAAAGAAGATTTCCAGGTGCAGTTATCACGCAAATTACTAACTTTCCGTATTACTGAAAGATTCTGTTGAGTTTAACGTCAGGCAGAAAGAAATCTTAAGTCTTCAGTAACAAAAAGGAAAAGATAAGATCAAGGTGAAAATTGATTTGTTTCATGTTTTTTATTTGTATTTTTTTTTTACTCGTGGGAAAATGTAATTAATGAGAAATACATCATAACAGTTACAAAAATAATCATAGAAAATCGGTATTTAGTGATGGCAAAGTTAAGAATTCAATGATCCATAGAAAAATACCAGATGTGGAACGTCAGACTATCATAGCCTATTTTTTGTTTTACTTTCCAGTCATCTTATCTTTATATCTCATTATACTTTTATCAATTCATTCATCATTCTCTATAACTTTATATACCTAACCATGTATCATCTTTTCTATCATCTTCCCTATCTCTTTATGTATCTTCTGTCCTTCATCAGTCTATATATCTACATAAGAATGTTCGTATCTCTCCATCTTTATATATCTGGACCGAAAAAAAAAACAAACCCGCCAACGAGATCCAGTGGAGAGGAATCAGACCTCCCATCAAATACGACATCTCAACACAAGTAAATGTTTACAGACGCACATAAAACGACCCATATTTACCTATGACCAAAATAAAATACAAACTCAAATGTAAACGTGTGGTATTTACCCAGGTCTGAAACAAATACATCTTTACAGACAAAAATAAAAACGACCAATATTTACGTATCCCTAAACAATTCTAATGTTTAACGAATCAAACATATATATGACACTTAACCCGAACAAAGTAAATGCTAATTGATACAATTATAATTGGTCAATATTTGCTTATCACAGAACCATCGAAATGCTTGTAAACTTAAATATAAACGGCAATGTTTTAACTAACACTAGGTTTTCCGGATCTCAAAGGGGCAGCACATCGATATGCATACATGCGTATATATATATATATATATATATATATATATATATATATATATATATATATATATATATATATGCGTGTGTGTGTGTGTGTGTATTGTCATCCACATACACACTGTTTCGGTATTTCAAAGCTCATCGGTGTGACTAGATATAAAAAGATTGCCTCAAGGCGCAATCGAAACCTGATTGATTGGGCATCAGTCAGATAATCTATCCCTAAGCCATCCCGGCAGGGATGAAGGTGAATTTAAACGTATTTATTTTCAGATAAACAAGCCAGGGCACTGTGAGAACTCGATTCGCTTATCGAAGAGCAGTAATAGCCATTGTTTACAAACTCACTTTTCCTCCCTGAGAACTCTACCGAAATAATTTTTCAGGAGCATATATATATATATATATATATATATATATATATATATATAGAGAGAGAGAGAGAGAGAGAGAGACAGAGAGAGACAGAGAGAGAGAGACAGAGAGAGAGAGAGAGAGTGTTAGAGATAGATATATAGACAGACAGACAGACAGATAGCAGACAGGCAGATAGAAAGAGACAGATAGAAAGAGTGAGTATATTTAGACATCAATTTTTCATTTATATATGTTGTAGTTAGGAAGGATTAGATGCGATACCCAACAATAAACCATAAATTAACTCAAAATTGATCTGTATTTAAGTATTGCATTAATATTTAAGCTTACATTTGAAAAGTTCAAAGATAATTCTTTTCCTGACACTTAATTTAAAGACAATTTTCTAGTTCTTTACTTTCTGTACACAGAATTATTTTTATTTCATAAGGTGACTTTTGCTGGATTTTGCAATTCATTTCAGTTATTCCCAAGTTTGACAGAACAGTGGTTCGCCGGAAGAAGCGGTTTCTGTGGAACTTACAGCTCGCTGATGGTATACAGAACGATTGCGGATGGTTTGCAATTATGTAAGTGGCATGGCGGGTCCTAGCCGTGAAGGTTAAATCTAGAGGAGACACGGACTGTAGTCCGCTCGAGAACTTTCCATGGTACTAGCGATAGATTAATGGGAGACTCGCTACATCTCGCTCGTGAGAGAGAAGTTGGAGGGGGAAAATGATTCTTCTCCAACAACTACGCGGAGACGATTTTGAACTCTGTCAAGACTGGAAAGTAAGGACTGGGGAGCTAACTCCCAAAATATCGCAATATTACTCGTCCTGGTCTGGCTCTTGTAGTAGCGATAGAGTAGTGGGAGACTCGCAACATTTCGCTTGTTAGAGAGAAGTTGAAGGTGGAAAATGATTCTTCTCCAACAAGAACTTGGAAACGCTTTTGAACTCTATCAAGACTGGAACGTAGGACTGGAGAGCTACCTTCCAAATATTGCAAAATTACTCCATTTTCGCCCTGCTCTAACTCTTGTAAAGGTAGAGGGTAGCATGAGAACCCAGGTACTTAGTAGAGCGGTACAGAGATCCTATCATTTTATATGGATCGTATATGTGTTTGCACACAAAAACAACATAATATTTTAATGATTATTTGACTCTTTGCACGTTACGTTTCCTTATGAAAACGTAATGGGTCTTGTTATTTAGCAGAGCAAACGATATCAGCGAGTTTTCAGTTCATATCTCTAGATAATTATTCTTTGTCACCGTATTCATACATTATGATTTTAGTTCAAGTACCTTATTATTATTTGGCTCATATTCGTCGCCATTCTTCGTAATTTCATTGGCTATCTTATCACCAAAATATCATATTCTTTTCAAAGAAACACTATCTCATTTCGTTTATGACCTTTGATCTGTTGGAGAAGTACTAATTATATTTTCACAGCCTGAGATGATTACTATCTTATGAAGTTAATCTAATATATACGTAAAGTTAAAAAATTAGGTGTGTCTGCAGGAAGCCCTGGAAATTAATCAAATATATAAAAATGGTTTCCCTTGTGTATACGTGTGCGTACATAAATTATGCAAACTGCTACTGCAAATAAATGTGGTTTTCTACACATTTTATTTGTTATTATTTATTTAATTTATACATTTCAAATATCTGATATTTTGAAGAACTTGCCGGTTTTTGCTTTATCTTATAACTATTTTGCATGTTTAGGTTCGAACATCATTAAAAAAAAATTACTCTATACTTATTAATTACCAGTCATCGAATTTATGATCTGGAAAACGTAAGTCATTTAATCTTTGAGGGAATCCATGATTTTTTTTTAATTAAATACTTTAATTATTCAAATCAATTTTCTCTCCTTTAGTGTAACGATCTTACAATTTTGATAAAAACTTGTAAATAAAGGGTAGCAAGAAATAGCGAAATTTTAAATAATTTATTGGTTCAGTACCCTTCGATTAACTAATGGCCAGATGTCCAAATTTAAAATCTAGATTGTTTACCAATGTAAAATGCAAGAATTATTTAAAAATATATTCTATTTAAATACAGATAAACACAGTTCAATTAAAATAGAGAGAAATATACAGATAAAAGAAAAATATTTCAAAAGGCAACTCATTTCTGCTTATAGTCTTGCCTTGTTACACAACTATGTGTTAAATAGCATCGAATACTGAGCTCTTTACTAGTGGCAGATAATCAGAGAAATACAACTCGGCCGTTGAATATTGCTGCGCGTTTTTTGAACAGGATTAGAAAGTTTATCGCTTGTTTCCTGTTTGGGTTTCCGGTTAGTTCTAAGATTGGATTTTTGGTTCTTTCTTAAGTATTTTCATTCTTTTTCACTTTCCTATTCCCTTGCGTTGCATTATTGCCTTGCTTGGGGTGAATTGATAAAAAAAAAAAAAAACACTGAACTCAAACCAGTATGTGGCTCTGGAGACGAAATCCAATGTCATGGCGAAGACATCGAAAGCAGCGCGTTACATTTGGTCAATGTTAGAATCTAATAGATTTCTGCGTCAGAACCGAAATATTTACAAACAAAGAATATCCTTCTACTCAAAAATGGATGAGATTTTAATCATTCTGAGTCAAATGAAAACTGAAGGAATGCACATAATAACGCCTGGTATCTCCTAATATATGCGCAAACGACACCCCTACGTTGATACATGAAGGCACTCTTTTTTCGGGTCTTTTTCTTCATAATTGAATGTTGCATTCCGTATCCTTCATTAATTCCTGAGTATTTGTATGTACCATCTTGGCCTAGTATCTTAATCTTGTTGCAGATATCAATGTCTAAAAAGTGTAGTTTTCATTAGCTTAGCGCACTTGAAGGTGGCTTTTGCACATTGGTCGATCATGAACTCTGTTCTAGCCTGTTCGCTGAAGGTCATAACAATAGCGAATAGGGTTTTTCAGCTGGTTGCAATACGTGGAAAATGTTTTAAGAACATCAATATAGAATAGTTGTTTCTGTTTTCTATATTGTGACTTTTATCCGTAGGCAGCTGATTGGCGCTAATGCAAGGCAGAAGAGTAGTAGTGGCAATGTATCTCCTTGGAAAGTTCCACTTTAATGTTGAACGGTCTTGCTCCGTTTGTTAATATGGTCATCCAATTTCTCATGCTCGTCGTTATGAATTTGACCGTTGTGTGGCATACTCTATATATATTTTAGGCCCTTCTCTATCCATGATTGTTGTACATTGTTGAATGGCTTTCTGTAGTCGATACATTATTATTACCATTATAATCATTATTATCATTATTATTATGAACATCATCATTATTATTATCAGCATTATCATCATAATCATCATTATTGTTACCATCATTATTGTTATTACCATCATCATTATCTTCTTCAACATTATTATTATTGTTATCATCATCATTATTATCATTATTTCCTTTGATTCCTGTTGCATATACATTACATTTCGGGTCCCAACCAGAGATCTAATTTCATAAATAGCTTCATGGTATTTTCAAATGATAACTTTTGCAATAAAGCCCCCCCCCAATCTCCTAAGTTCGGACATCTTTTACATCTTTTACATCTTTTACATAGATTAAGCTCTTCGTAATGCGTATGCTGTACTTGTGAGTACAATTTTTTTTATTTCTTTAAGGCATGGGCTACCAGGAATCCATTTAGTGAGTCTATTGGAACATTTTCAATCAATCCGAGGACTCCAACTACAACTGAAATTATCCATGTCCTCATTTTTGATGTGCCACATTTTTGAGATTTCCACTTCAAGATCCTCGTATTTTGATAGATGTTTTTTTTTTTTTAAGATTTTCAAGGATCCATTACTGCCATATCAGTAAGAAATCACATTCTATACTTACTGTATTATTATTCAGTGGTTATCTTGGTTATTTGTAAGAAGCTGTTTTTCCAGTTCAGTGCTCGTGACATAGGTAAATAAATCGATGAATTCTTTTTTTCGACGACAGGCTGTACCCAATACATTCCAGTTGTTTCAAGCAAGCAAGTATATACGAATAGCTCTATTTTAAAATAATAACCGTACATCTGTAAGATTTTACCAATGTTTTTGTACAACGTTCTTGTGTTCTAATGATCACTGGTACTCTAATTATTTTATTTATTTGTTACTCACAAACATTTATAAATTCATTCTATAAATCATGGGAATTATGCAACTTCTCTTTGCATTCAAACCTCATATTAAAATCATAAGATATTTTCATCGGATTGCAAAACTTATTTATTTCTCTATTTGGACTAAATTTAGTTTATTGTACGCTAATGTTGTCAGTGTCCGTATCAAAATATCATGGTGAATTTTTACTTTGCTATTTTCAAGGACTTTCTTCTTTGTGACCACAGGTTCATATTAGTTTAATGAAACCCGTAATTTCTACTCGCCGTGCAATGAATAATGACCAACTTGCTGCCAACACATTCAGAAACATATTTTCATTCTGATATATTATTATTATTATTATCATTATTATTATTGAGTAAGAGGTCGGCACAGCAAACAAGTGACGCTGGGGTGAAAATGTGAGTAGTCGAATATTTATTATATATTAGTCTTGGCTGAGTCATATTAGAAGAAGAAGAAGAAGAAGAAGAAGAAGAAGAAGAAGAAGAAGAGGAAGAAGAAGAAGAAGAAGAACAAGAACAAGAACAACAAGAACAACAACAACAACTACTACTACTAATACTACTACTACTACATATCCTGTGTAACAGCAAAATATTCCATACCGTGTAAAAGCATGGAATAATTATCCATCCCATAAAATATTAATATCTAAAATATCACTAAACTAATTGAGTTCCGTTTGTTCCAGGAATTCAGATAAGACGTTTAGCCATCATGGCACCATTTGTCGTAAGAATCAATGAAAAACCGTTTGAGTTACTCAACTAGCAAGAGAACAGCTAAAAACCGTTTTGTGTCAGCACCACAATATCTCGCCATCTGAGCAATGCTAAGACGAAAACGATCATTAAGGCCTTCAATGATGGTACGAACATTCATACTCGGGATTCCATCTTCAAATTCCATTGAAGTACCATCAAGATAACGGTGAATAAGTTTAAAAAGAACAAACGTTAGAGAGGAAAACTGGACAATGAGGTCGCAAAAGCAAAAAATGGTCATCATTTCAGCTTAGAGCTAAATACGTTCTCATTATTTAAAGTAGAGTCTAGGAGTGTTACAAATTTCGAAGGTAGAACGCTTCAAATTTTAATCTAACAAAATATAAATTTTGTAATGATCACATACTTGTGTTTAAGAATATTTAAATTCCTACACGAAGAAAAGAAATACATCGAAAACACCTTTAAATTCCTCCAATGCTCCAATTATTCATTGCACATTGCAAAAAAAAAAAGCCTACAACATACACAGAAGAAATTATTTGTAAAAATCCGCGAATAATAATATATCGATGGTCATCTATATATGTACATGTATAGGGTACGATGGATACACTGTCGCCTAATTTACGCAAAATGACAAAATATCCTGAATTACTAAAGAGTAGATTTATTCAATAAAATCGTCATTAGTTTCAAACATGGCCTCGAGACGATATCGGAATCTCCTTCAAATCTTCTGAACGGTCTCCTTGCTTATGTTTCTGAATGATGCCATAATCTTTACCTTCAGGTCATCTTTTGTTGGTCTCACGCTAAATTGCGCCCACTCATAATAATCAAGGTGTTTGCAGTCTGAGCAGTTAGTTGGCTAGATATACGGGGTGATGAAGGGGCCGAAATTGACCCACTGCTATGCCTGGATTCTCCCGCTTGTGTGGCATGTTCTAGAGTCCTGTACTTGATGTAGACCTCGGTGTTTGGTCGGAATCCTGTATGGAGATGAATGGAGGCATAACGTCGCCATCACTAATGATCACTCCAAACACCTTTGTAATAACCATTAGACTCATCCATCTCTGCCCGAAACCTCATCACTCTCCTCAGATTGACACCCAAACACTCTAAAATGTTCATACTTTCGGAGTCAATTAAGTGATGGTACTTTTTTCTTACAAACGGTACTCAAATAACCTTACATTAACAAGCAGGCGAGAAAATAAAATAAAAAAAAATACCCATGCGCGGAATTAAAATTATAATTTGGCGACAATGTACTCATCGCACGCTGTATGCACAAGTTTAACAAAAAAAGTAAATTTTCCCTGATTTATAATCCTACAATACCAAACATCTCTAATACAGATACAGATAAAATCAACAAATACATAGATTGATAAGCACTCTACAAGTATGGACATCAGGAAGTGATAAGATATGGTAAATATTTTGCTTTATGATATCAAACTATCCCTAGAGTTTACAAGGAATTTCCCTCACTCACAATTTTGTCTTTCATTTAAGTTGATGAAGCCAAAGAGTGCGTACGTTTTCTCCGGTGAAACGCGTCTTTAATAAAAAAAAATTCCAATTTGTATCATCATCTTTTCTTTTTTAAAAAATGACCTGCTTTCATACATATCTTTCTTGATACCATATTTCGTTAAATTTGTTAAATTCTGATATTATTTCTTCTCTGGAGATCATTGCTTTTTACAGTTTTCTGTCATTTATAGCGTTTTTTGTCTTTTTGCTATATTTGTTAAATGCAGCTCTGCCATCCGTTTACATAAGATTGTTAGGTACTTCATGCGCTGTTTTTCCTTGTCCCTATTGCTTTTAGTAGTTACAGAAACCGTCAAATTTCTCAAATCCTCTTTCTTCATTATGTATTCTAGAACTTTTTCATATGACTCTTACTGATTTTAAGCGTAAGTGTACTTTTTAATTCCATTTCTTTAAAACTTCACCGTTGCTCATATTTTCGGCCCATGTTAATTACGCTGTCTTTCTGTCAAATCAGATTTCTCTTGCTTCAAGTCACTTCTTCATAAGCGATGTGATTGGCACTTTCTTGTTTCTTAATTTTGGGGAGGTTTCTTTCGCTATCCCAGTGTGCGTTTCTGTCTTCTGCTAAAGTACTTGTTTTGAGCCTGTGTACGCGTTGTATAATATACACGTGTGTCTTCTGAAATGCCCACAACAATCATGGCAGACTCGGAAATTGAGTCCATCAATATAAATATAAAGAAACAACAAGAACTGATATATATGCACAAACCAATTAATATATATTAACAACCAAAGTGGTACAAATGACAAAAATATTTATGTGTATGTAACAAATGAAGGTAGAAATTTTCTGGTTCAAAGTATGTGTAGTGTGTGAATGTGCGTACATCTGTGTATGTGTATGTATTGTTCAATACGTTTCCCATCGTGGGAAAAACACAATCTTCTGTGAGAGATTTACATTATTGTCGTATAGACGGAAAATGTAAGAAGTATATTTAGCTACCCACCCCACGAGGGTTGCATGTGGCACAAGGCCGGTTTAACGTGGGTTCTCCAAGCCCGTAGGCTCGGCCTAAAATATTCCTTTTGAAACCTCATAAACGGGTTCAGGGGCAGTCTACCTTCCCCGAACGAGACTCTGCCCTTCAGCAGAGTCTCGTCCGGGTTCCTCTCTGCCTTCGAGCAGAGAGTTCGAGAGTCTAGCTGGAACAGGTCACAGCTAGTCTAATGTAAAAAGAGCACAAGGAAAGATCTCGCCAAGTATTTATAGTGTTCGACAGCGTCACCTAGCAACAGTTTCAGAAATTAAGGAGGAAATAACCCAACACTCTTTCCAGATATTTATAATTTTGCTTGATATCTCCAGTCCGTAATTTTAATGTCGGGGTGGTTCCTTTTGCTGGCAACTATACATGTAGTCTTCTTGGAATTGATGTTTATTCCTTTTATTATCCCTTTCTCTCATCTATATCAATAATTCTCAAAATGAGTATGTATGTATGTGTGTGTGATCGGATGTTGTTTTGCGTTTCCAATTCTTCAACGCCGGTTTTCTGTCGAAATTGACTGGAAAAAGAATTACAATCTTGAAGGTAAAAAAAAAAATGATTTTTTACACTTTGTGCAATAATCAAAGCCAAGAAACAGCATGCAATCATTTTAGAGACCTGAAATCTAACGCAAAAGAATGTTAGAATTATAAAAAAAAATAATTATATTATAAATAAAAATTATCGTATATTATTATTATGACGGTCCATGAAATCGGTTCATTCCTTGCAAGATGGAGAACGTAAAAACGGCCGTTCTCAGGGTCACCGCCATTCAAATTGTTAACCTTCCATTTCCTAATATTGATTTTCAGGTGGGATGACTTTAAACTTCAACTGCTCCACTTGAACTGCAAAAATTCCCAGTAATGAAACATCTGGTCGAAGATGTGTTATACTGCTAGTTGTCTCCCAGAGGAGTTATTACCCTTTGGTTTTTGTGTTCGATATCATCACTGTCATTTCGCAATGTACAAGCGGAACTTCTATGGCTATCAAATAACCGTGTAAATCGCATGGAAGATATTCATTTATTCAATTAAGAATTATGATTCATCAGATAGGAAAACCGTGAAATTTTCACGATTACTGCTAGTTATAAATAATTATGATCTAATTTATCCCTTTTACATCGTCTGATGTTGTTAATTTATTGAAGATTCACCTAAAAAAATAATAACGTGAAAGAGAAAAAGGCTTGGATTAAAGCAAGAATATCCGTATATACTTAGCAATTCAGACTTTGAGTAACAAGTAACATTATTCAAGGCTGAATGGGGAAAATACACTGCATATGATGTTGACAAAGAAACCCTGTCAGATAAACGTCTGGCTCAGATAACAAATTTCAGCATCAACCCGATTAGCATTTACCGAGACATCTGGTTGGTCTCATGAGATTACTGTCTTCTTTTGTTGAAAGATGGACCGTTGTTTTTATTTTAAAAAAAAACTAATTACACCCTTTGAACTTGTAGTGTTCACTAAATACAAATTCTAAGAACCATTAAACATAGAGGTTTATTGATTTGTTGTGCTATGAACGTAAGCAGATAAGAATTGCAGATTATGCGTATATATAGGAAAGCGTCGGGAATTGATGTGGTTAAGATTGTATCGATCGTGGAACCATTTTCGCGGGAGTTTGTTCCTCTGATTAGCGGTTCTTGGGAAGAATTTGGCAGAATATAACTTCATACTTTCTAATGAAATACGAAAGGAATAGGGATGATTTGTCGCATTGAATGTCGTATGGTGGATGTTAGCCGTAAAGATCTGAACTGATGGAATGTAGCACGTCAGAACATTTTCCACAGAAATAGAGATAGCGTAGGGAGAGGCTTGCCACGTTCCATTTGTGGGGAGGTGGCTGTATAGTAGACACCATTTCATAACTGATACAAAACGCGTTCGCATTTTAACCGTACCAATACTGGAAAGCATGGGCAACAGCCAGTTCAGATATGGAGGCGCCAAAGCGCCTACTCGAAAATGAATGTTGACAAACTGAAACATGAATATCAACAATCATGTCCTCGAATTTAATTTTAAATCTGACGCCCCATATAGGTCCTGGGGGATTTAGTTTTAAAACATGAGGAATAAGAAAGCCATGTTTTATTTAAAACTAGCTTAAAAGGTACCGGGCGACATTTAAGCCTGTTCTTGCGGACGGCTCTTGATTGAAATTTCATCACAATAGGACAGGTTGGAAGAGATGCGATAGGAATCAATGTACTACAGATGAACGCAAAATGGATCATTGGATTTATGTATTGCATTAATATTTGAACTTAATTTTAAAAGTTCAAAGATAATATATATATATATATATATATATATATATATATATATATATATATAAATTCTTTTCCCAATATATTATTGACATTAAATCTTGCATTTGATTTTTGCGCAAAGTGTAAAAAAAATTTTTTTTTTCGCTTTTCCACCTTCAAGATTGTAATTTTTTCCAGTCAATTTGGACTGAAAACCGGCATTGAAGAATTATCTATGCAACAAAAAAAAAACAACGAAATCGGATAAAAACTGTGGAAACAACATCCGATCAAACACAGACACACACATACACACACATACATACACACATTTTGAGATTTATAAAGTCAAGTTGCATTATCAAATTCTTTTTCTAATATATATATATATATATATATATATATATATATATATATATATATATATATATATATATATATGTAAGAAAAAGAATCTGAAAATGCAAATGGACTCTTCAATAATATTTATTTGCAGTAACTCTACAGGTTTCACAGTTCTATTATTTTCAAAAGTGGAATTGTGATGGAGAGGTGTGTAACTATGTTATCATTTTTTCCTATATTTTTATTAATGTGCGATATATAATAATAATAATAATAATAATAATAATAATAATAATAATAATAATAATAATAATAATAATAATAAATAAATAAATAAATTAAATTAAATTTTCGCTTATCTCGTCTCCAATTTGAATATGGTGAAAATTGCACGAGATTTACTTGCTAAAAATAAAGTCTCTTGACGGTTGTAATTTCAGCTGAACTCACGTTGAGGCACGATAAGTGAATAGTGTATTTATTATATACTAGCTTAAAAGTCTCCCTATAGGGAACATTTAAGCTAGCTGCTGGGAAGGGCTCTTCATTGGGCCTTCGTCTTGTTCAAGAGTTTGAGAGTCCGTATATCTTTGCATATTATCAGCACTGGATGCTCTTCTGTCTGCCGTTTGATCTGGGTTTTCATTTGTACGAAACTTTTATTGCAATCTGGTCCGCTGTTTTTCCGAGGCATATTGATGCGGTATGTGATAGGCAACCATAAACTATAGAAGATCTCAAAATTGATCGCTGAAATTAAGTATTACATTAATATTTACATTTAACTTTTAAAAGATCAACGATACTCCTTCTGTCGCTACTTAATTAAAAGACATTTTGAAGTACGTAGATCCTTATTTTTCGCGTAAACAATTATTTTTATTTCATGGGTGACTTTCGCTGGATTCCAAAATCAATTTCGATTAATCCCAAATTGAATTCCACGTTATAAAAACTGTCATCGTACCAAAAAATTAATTGCAAGAACTCACGTAAAAAAAAAAAAAAAATAAGGGAAAACAATCCCAGTAATGGAATCTCGGGAATCCAAAATTTCAGGATTGTGGGTCCGGATTCTGAGTTGGTCTGGTTCCAAAATGGTATGATATTATGAACTAAGGAATAAAGTTCAAAAAGTCTAACAGTAACACCCTGACATTCCCATTTATTATATAGAAAAGGCACGTAAAAAAATGAAACCGATCTTGAAGAGAAATTGGTGTTCTTCTCTCGAGTATAAAGATACAAACAGAGAAACGTGTTACACATAAATACTAAAGGAATGGAATGACTTCATTCGACTGGAATTATTTTAGAAGACGAAATAATATAACGACAGTGGCAGAAATCGAAAACTACCTGTACTACAAGAGATGTTGAAATTCAATTTAGAAAGTAGCGAATCACAAGAGAATACAAATATATATTTCTAACTTTGACGAAATGAAACTGAAAATGTCAGAACGGCAACGGAAAAATAATAAAACCTTACAAATACTGAGAAAGGAACATTATTAAAACGAATCACTTGTTAACTCTTACATAATATTTCTGTCAAATTTTCAACATGACTGACAAAACATGAAGTTAAATATGCGTTTTAATCAAACAAAAGATGTACATTTTTAAATGAAAGACTAATTCAGGATGTGCAGTGCTTTCTTGATAGAAAGTCATGATCCGTAATAACGAAGTAAAGGCAAGTCGATAAAGATTATCAAAAAATTAACATAATCCTTAAATACAAGTATTTATAGGCCTATATGATGTTTTCGTCCCTATATGGAAAACCATATGTTGACAACCTTAGAAGTGAATTTAATATTTGTTGCAAAGCATATCACTTCAAATTAAAGTGTAGGAGAGCGACAGAGAAAATAAATATATAAATAAGAATGATTTTTATTATTTGTGGAAAATATCCTGAATATAATAAAGGTAAATTACTAATGATAAGAAATAATGCATGAAATATTTTTGATATTGGCCCTAATTTATGGCACGACCAACTGTGCTATAAACTTTATTACTGGGCGATATTGTAACAGGTGAATTGAATAAAGAAAGATTTAACGGCAAATAGAGAAATAGTTGATATCAGTAAAAACAAAAAAGAAATTTGCAGCAATATTCCCTACATATTCCCTCAGAATAATGCATTTACAGATGTGAAAAAGTGGGTATAAAATTTGTTATTCACTAGAAACAATGTTTTCCTAACATTTTTAAGTAAAAGCACCCCTAGGTGCAAATAAAAATATCACGGCACACTTAGCAAAACTTTTAATGTTTATACCTTAAAATGTTATAAAATAAAATCACAGATTAAAAAAAAAAATACGCACACAAATATTAACTTAATTTCAATGTTTCTATTCAACTATGAGGTCATCCCATAAGTTCTGTCCTAATTTTAATTTTTGTTAAAATGAACGAAATTTAAAGAGTATTTTATAATGTCGAATGGAGCTGAACATTATTTTTATGTTTAGATGCATTTAAACTGATCAAATTTTATTTCAGAAAAAACAATAAAATTAAATTTTGTTTGATTAAAAACCTGCTAATATGGAAGTACCCAAGAATCATTTGAGGCACATAATGCTTTATGTGTTCAAGAAAAGAAAACTCAGCAGCCGAAGCAGCTAGAAACATTCACTCAGTTTATGGAGAGGAATGTGTGAATGAAAGAACTTGCAGAAGATGGTTTGCAAAATTCAGAGGTGGAGATTTCCCCCTTGAAGGTGAAGATCGAACCGGACGTCCAGTTGAGTTTGATGAAAAGCTTCTTGAAGCAGCCGTTGAAGAAAATTCTGCTTTATCAGTTGAGGAATTGGCAGTGGTTCTCAGTTCGAACCATACAACTGTTCATCAACATCTTCAACAACTTGGAAAAGTTCCTAAACTTGGAAAATGGGTGCCTCATGAATTGTCTGAAAACAACCTCAAATCCCGAGTTGACATCTGCTCTTCTCTCCATTCTCGTCAAATTATTTCACCTTTCTTGGATAGACTTGTGACTGGCGTCGAAAAATGGATCTTCGATCGAAATGTTAACCATCGTAGACATTGGCTTTGTAAAGGGGAAGGACCCCAGCTTTAGCCGAGAATGGAACTTCATGAGCAAAATGTTCTTCTTTCAGTCTGGTGGGATCACCAAGGAAAAATCCACTTTTAATTCTTACCACCTAATGCAACAAGTAATGCTCAAATATAATGTCTGCAATTAGAGCGTTTGAACCAAGCTTTGAGGAAAAAAGACCTGCTCTAGTCAATCGAAAAGGGGTGATGTTTCATCAGGACAATGCGCGACCCCACACAGCAAGAATCACGTCACAAAAGATCGATGAACTTGGTTGAGAGAAAATTACTCATCCACCTTATTTTCCCAATCTTGCTCCTTCAGACTACCATTTGTTTCGTAGCTTACAGAATCATTTGGAAGAAACAGCTTTTGTAAAACAAAAAAAAGAGGTTAAGATTGACATTTATCAGTTCTTCGAATCAAAGCCAAAAGAATTTTACAGTAATGGAATTAGTAAGCTTGTTAATAGATGGAAGGAAGTCATAGATAATCAGGGAAAATGCATTGTTGATTGAATCTGTAATTAAATGTAACATTTGGTCACTTATTTTCTTAATCAAAATTCGGACAGAACTTATGGGATAACCTGATATTTGTGCAGCTTATTTAGTGCGAAACCTGTGCCTGGTGTTTTTCGTGATTTCTCCAATGTTTGGTCGAATGTACGATAAGTTGAACGTATTCTTTTTCGCTTCTTATTTTTAATGTTAAGGGTGAGAGATCTTTTTTTAGCTCATGGGGCATATTCTTTTTACACTGGAATTTGAACTTTCGATCACTTTTGACCCAATCTTCTTCACATAACTGAGGTCCAATATTAGAAGGATCATTTATGTAGTTATTTTGATTAGAATCATACATACGCGGCACATTTAAGAGGATCGAGCAAGTCACTAGTATGACGCGGCACCACGGTTGAGAATCACCGATCAGAGAGAATAAAACATTATTAAAAAAAACCTGAAATTATATGCCAATACTGAAAATGTAATACGACATATTAGAATATTCGATTAGGACATAGTAATTGAGTTTTGAATCTAGAACTGTCTAATGTTAGTGATGTAAGAAACAAGAGAAAAAAAAGGGAGACAAAAATCTGCAAGCCAACCATGAAATCCGCAGGATATTAAACAGACAGAAATTACAAATATATTGTAATAGAAACTGATTCTATTAAACTGAATGAAATGGAATAAAATATCTAAAAATACCTAAGAAGGAAACGAGGGAAATTGGAATGCTACCCAACAACAGAAATGTGATAAATATATGACTACATGGGCAATATCAATACTGAGAGATATTGGATTCTTGAACGGGAAAACGTACGAATCTTGCAGCCTTATGAGTATGTGCGAATTCTTCTAGCCTTGATGATATCAGGGTGTATGTAAAAAGAAAACTGTTAACAATTTTGCTGACTCGGCTCTTTAAGAGTACTTATGTCTTTAATCTTTAAATCGCTTCAGAACGGGGCCGATCATGGCTCTCCATAGTTTCCTGCTTTCTCTTCCTAAGTAGATTTACAAATCGATCTTTTTTCCTTCCTCCCCAATCTATTTAACTCTTAATGTAGATTTTAATTGTTTCCGGCTGCTTCTATTGTTTTCCTTTTATCGTGTGAGTATTATATTCTCCAGGCCTTCGTTCCTTATTATAAGACCCAATAAAGATATATATATATATATATATATATATATATATGTTACCATAGCCAAAGATTACAATAGGAGAACACGATAAATGACAGCTAAAAATATTCTAAAATTAGATAAAGATGAAAAGATTATTTCCACAAGCAACGTACTCATTATTGCAAATAAAATTCTCACGCAATTACTCAGAAGTTATTACATGTAAGATATTAATAGCAGCCCAGAACAAATCTATAAAAATAAATTATAATATGAACAAATATAAAAATAACAGGGAAGAAGAGAAAACAATGTCGTTTCGGAGAATTCGATGAAACAGCCGATCAAATGATAAACGAATTTAATCAATTTACTCGAAGAGAATAGAAATATTGTCATCATCCATTTGAAATTAAAACAATGGTGTTAGCAGAATCCAGTGATTATATTAGAAGTAAATATATGTAACTTTGCAATTCAATAAAATATCCAATTTAGACCAGAAAAATAATTAATGTCTTAAAGAACAAAAAGGCATTCATCAGGTATTATATGTTGGTGTTTGGTCTGTGCGAATAGAAAATATACATAAAACACCTTGCATCTGGTCTGCGTTCGCTCTCTCACAGACTTGCCGTCAACTCCCTCTGTCTTTTTTACAAATACTTTCATGGTAACTGCTCCGATGAGCTACTTTCGGTGGTCCCCATACTTCATGAATTTAAGCGTTCTACTAGGCTGACATCTCGCTCTCACCCCTTCGCTCTCGAACTGTTAAATGTAGCCGTCTCTTCTCCTACAATAACTTCATGTCACACTTCTCGCCTGTGGAACTGCCTCCCCTTTTCCTGTTTTCCTGATAGCTATAATCTATTCAAATGTAATGTCAGTCGACGTGTCCAGATGCCTTGACCCATCCCCTATTTTTCTCTTCATCCGTTCTTCTATCACTTCTATTTGCTCTCGCTCCAACTCTCTGTAATCCCTTGCCTGCTAGTGTCTTCTCGCCTTGCTTGGGGTGAAACGCTTAAAAAAATACATACGAAAGATAAAATATACGAACATACACGAAACATTAATATATACGAAATACAATTTTTAAAAAAACACGAGGCAATTATCTGAATCTAGCCAAGTAACTGATACTACTTTACCCATTATCATCGACAACCATTAGTGTAAATATTTCCAAAGAGACCTGTGAATAATTTAAAACAAATAGATATGTGAGAAAATATAAAATGAAATTATCTTAAGTGTATTTATATTGCGAAGTCTTAAAAAAAAATGTAGAAGATCATGGTTCTCAACAAATTTCCTTTTCTTTTCAATATATATGAAATTCCTGGCTATTTTAGAATAGATTGTGGAGCGGTTTGTCATCGACTTCTTCATAGATTTGAATACGCAATATTCAATCTTTTAGTCTGGTTGAACTCAGTCTACCTTGATATATAATCCATAACTGAACCGATTATACTGGCAGAGAAACCTGTTGTGCATAAATCCTTAAAGGATATGACTTCATTCGACTGGAATTATTCATAGAAGCATCCTCAAGATAATGATATACATGGAGCGTGAAGATAACCGGCGCGGTAAACTTTACATGTACATCATTATCTTCAGGGTACTTCTAAGTACCGCGTGTTTCCAGGATGCGGACAAACCTGGCATTCCATAACTCCCTAACCATTTTAGTTCTTACTTTTTGTCTTTTCAACATGTTCCTCTCTTTTTTGTTTTGCCATCCATTTATATGTTTTTTTATTAACTAACTAGGTTATCCTCTGCTTTCTGCTGCTAAGCATTAGTTTAATCTATTCTCCAAGCCGTCTTTTTACATTATTTACCTTCGAAAATTTCAACTGTCTGTTTCTGGTTTTAAATAGGATCATCATTTTTATTTCAAGTTTTTTCTTTGCTTTATAAAGTCTAAATTACTCACATTTTCAGATCATGATATTGTCAGCATACTTCTGTAGAATTCTAGTTTTGTTGACTCAAGTCTTTTCTTATTCTATAAAGAATTTTTTCCGGCATTCAGTCATATAGTCATATTGCATAACAGTTCAGCACGCATTTCTTTCTTAACGAAATTATCCTGTTTCTTAAAACCTTGCTTAGCTTTTGAAGGGCAGAATTCGATAATTCATTGAGTCTGATGAGTTTGATTTCATATTTTCCGTCTTCTGTTTATAAATATTTTACTTTACAGACTTGCTTGATTTGAGGACTCCAATTCGCAGTTCGTACCTTAGGATGTTCTGTTTGCCGATATCCATATCACCCGTCTTCTTAGATTTAATATTTAGTACTTTTATTTCCTTATTGAAATTAGCAAGGATACGACGGAGTGTGCTGAAAACATACTCCGATTTTATCTTCAAAGAAGCCACCAGTCTGTATAAAAATGTCACAGAATATGCTTTATTTTATACTTTTGGGGCCAATTTCGGTTGCATCACTCTTCCTAATACGTCAATATCATTTTTTATATTTCATTTTGAAATAATTTGTTACATTTAATTTTGATACGGTTTGCTTCTTCGCCACAAAGATTCAACAATTTTTTCTTTTTTTTTTACAGTAAAGGTCGCCCTTTACAAGGCCCTGGGGCCACTCGTGGTAGAGGGTTACGTTAAATGCCACATGCGTGAATAGGAGTGAAAGGTAACAGTTAGCCCTAGCGTTGAATAGGTTAAGATTTTAGTGATTGGGAAAACATCCTGTTGAGAGTCCGTTCCACAGAGAAGTGGTTCGCGAGACGAAGTCGCTCTAGTGGAACTTATTTCTAACCGATGGAATATGGAAGTAATGTGGATGTTTTGCTGCAATATAAATGACATTGCTTGTTCTTGCCGTGTAGGTTCGACTTGGCAGTCCTAAGGAATGTAGTTCGTTCGATCATTTTCCGTAGAAGTAGCGACGTAGTAGCGTGAGGCTTGCCACATCCCGCCTTGCGAAAAATTTTAAAGATGGCGGATAATTCGTCACCAACAAGGGCTCAGAGACGCTTTTGAACTATATGAAAGCAGTAGAGTAAGGTCTGGGAGCTTGATTTTATCCTCGGGTTTATCAATGTAGCTTGTATTTAAACTGAATTTGATGCACAAGCCCTAGGCCGCAATGTCAAAAGATCAAGTTCTGCTTCCGCGTAAAGATATTTGTAACTTTAGATATGCAATACTTTCTGTGTATATTTTAACATTTCATTGAGAATTCCTATTTTCATAGTCTTCATTCCTACTTGAATTACTATTTGTTTATTGATATTGATTTGGTTAGTTTTTAATGCTATGAGCTGTTGTCTTGGTTCTTTGTCAGCACCATTGTTTGTAATTTGCCAATTCATTTATTCACTCTCAGATCAATGAGTGAAAATGACTTCAAAGGAACAAATAATATAACTTTCAAATCAGAATCTATAGTCTGGAGCAACAACATGACAGTCAAAGAGATTTACTAAATAACAAAACGAAAATCATTTTCTAACAGCATCAACAACAAGACTAAAAAAGTAAATACTGCTTTAATCAAGCTGATATCTCCTGATACGACCAAAAAAATTTGGAAAAAAGTCCAATTAATACAAAAAGCTATGCCATTTATTGAGACTTACGGTCGAATAAACTTTTTGTGACACCAGTGGTCAGTATCTAGATGGGTGACCGAATGCGAATACCAGGTGCCTTAATCCAGGTGAGTGATTGGTATAATAGATAATGGCTCCGAATAGTTAATCGGAAAACAGAGTTCAGATTCCCGATGGGAGCATTATATTAATTTACGCGTAAATTCACTGGGGAAAAGTATGAATCCACCTCTTTTCACTCCAGCTATGGGTTAGATAGCAAAACTTGCATCCCCACCCAAATTATCATTTCAAAAAAAATTCTTACTATCTAAAATATCTTCTGATTTTATATAATCAAGAAAGGGTTGATAAATCGTTGGAAACTAATCAATGTATCATTTAGTAAACATGAGAAGTTGAATTTTCTGAAAAACGTCTTAAGAACAAAGTGTTTTTTTTTTTTTAATAAAATTTACCAGTAAAATTTTGCTTCATGAATAAAGATTTCTGTATGAGAACCAGCTAGTCTTACAATTAACATCAGACAATTGTAAAAACATTTACCGCAGGAATGTATTGAAAATAATGTTTACTGTAGAAATACGTTCCTAAGGGCTCTAACATATGAATGCATCGCAACTTTTTGTTACTATATGAAACGATCAATAACATTTCGTGACATTTATGAATTTCAAAATTGTGTAATGGATACCGAGTGTTTATCGCACAGAAATGGTTAATTCTACCATCACTGGAAACATTAGTCGAAATGGATCTGTATATATATAGTCATAAAATGATAACTTCATTATTATTGTTATTATTATTATTAGTAGTAGTAGTATTAGTAGTAGTAGTAGTTGTAGTAGTCTTGTTGTTGTTGTTACTGTTGATTTTTATGTTGTTATTATTATTATTATTATTACACTGATGACTTCAGCAACTTCACTAGCCCTTGCAATCAGATGGAGTCCCAACATAAAATTGATACTGTCTACGGCTTCAGACTTTGGAGCCCACCCAACGTGTCTTTTCCCCTAATTCACCCCACTTTCTTGTCTGACTTCGCCCAGCGATTAAATTGTATATTAGGCACGAGGGAAGTGATATGAAGCAACAGTGCTGAGAAAATGCCAAATTTTGGTCACTTGAGACGCTTCCTTTTCCACCCATGCTTTTGTATTGTTTGGCTCGCATTAATTCATTTTAGTCCAGGCCAACAGGTCGGCTGACCGGAAGAAAAATTACCGCCTTCATTCTCCTCAATCTATTAACTTTTTTTTTTCTTTTTTGCATCTTTCATACAATGGCTCAGTAATAAATTATTTTCAGTTTAATAAAATGGAATTCTCTTGATATTTTGTTCGGTTGCCATGCCCGATCTATATTGTAGTTTATTTAAGTTTGGGACAGGTGAGATACAACTTTCACAATATACTTTTAACTGATAAAAATATTACTTCATAGCATATAAAGATAGCACCCCTTCACACACATGGACGAAAGCTCACATTTAAACAAAAATCTAATGAATCAAAAATAAAAGCAAAATGTTGAATTTATGAACGCTTACATTATATTCCGTATTTAATCATGCATACAAACACACACATATATATATAAAGACATTTTTATGTTATACATTCTTTTTATAGATACAAATATTTAAGTAAATAGATTCGAGCCTGTATCCTATACGGAACAGTCATTTAGTTTGACTTGCCTTTACCGATTTGGCCACAGAGGCGCGTTCGTTTAGCAAGGTCAAATTTACTGTATTTAAACTTTAATCTTACATGAATCACACACGTTGATTCATATCTGCTCATGGCGTATCAAATGTAAACAAATGACGTCACACATTATGAAATGGACAAAGTCTGACAATTATTTTAAGACATTTTTATGTTTATACATTCTTTTTATAGATACAAATATCAGAGCATTTACTTACACACACACACAAACACACACACACACATATATATATATAT
>OZ010577.1:37894741-37899741 GCA_963932145.1 Acanthosepion lycidas | reverse complement strand
TGGCTGCAATATTTAATTCACAGACGGATGTTAGATTTAAAAATGGGTAAAATGTATTCAGGTGAGAAAAAATTTCTGGCACAAAATTGAACCAACATTCTGAGTAATTGATTTATTATAATCACTTCACTTCATATCAGTAGAAAAGGTGGGCCAAAGAAGGCAAAATGTCTTGTTCTCTTAGAGGATTAGCATTAACCAAGCTAATTGAAAGCAGAAAATATTCTTTGTGCGAATTAATTGATAGCAGTTTGGTTTTGGTCGCGTTAATCATAGATATTTATTACTTTGGTGAATAACGTTTCCTGGGTCGGTCTAAAACACTATAATTGTAAATCATTTGAACATCATTATTATACAGTGTGCTCAACAAAAAAAAAAAAAAAAAAAAAAAGCGGTAAATTCCGAAATAAATTTTTACTTAGCTATTTCTATATTTAGATTATTTCTGCACATTTCGCCAATCCCCACGTTGGGTGTTCTTTGAAAAGTTTAACTTGACGCTGAAAACCGGTGAGATTTTTAGCCATACGAAAAGGGCAGAACAAAAGATGAAAGTTGACTGCAAATAACCTTTAAATGACAAGACACAAGATCGATCAGCAATTAATCAATCATAAATGATCCAATCAGAATAAAGAAATTACGCGCGAATCGAATTATTATTCAAGGTCATGAATATAAAAGAAATTTATTCAAGGTTATTCCAGGTCAGTTATTCCTAAAATATAAAAAGTGATAATAAATTTGCCGTTTTTACTATGGGCATCACCGTTGCTTAACCTAATAGTTCAATATGTGTGAACATGTTAGCGAAATGTGTGCTGTCAAAATAGGGAATCAAGTCAAATGACATTCTGAAAGAGTGATTATTTGTTCTTTTTTTCCACGGGTTTGCGTTCATTGTTTTCCTTCTCCTAGATTAGTTACCACTCAAAGCCCAGTTTAACCTGCAATTTACAACTTAACTGATTAGGGAGGAGAGAGGAAATCTCTATTTTCTTATGAAAAATAATATTGACTACTTATCGATACAAATTGTTCCTTGGATTCAGGAATACACTTATCTATGAATAAAGACAAAAGAAAAATACAACTTAACAGGCACGTTTAAACCTATGATAGACTTTATCAAGTTAAATATAAGAAGTTTCTTTTGCAACAAAAGTAAAACAAAATACAGTAAATTATGGAGGATTGATATAATTTAATGCCTAATAAGCGAAATTGAGCATATCTTGTCATGGTTGTTTTTTACAATATAATTATTTATATTAATTTCGTTTGCGTAATGCCTTATAGATTTTAAATAATAAAAGCTTTTGAATTTATCCATTTGACTTTCTCATATAGGCACATTGATTAATTTTCTGTATAAGTAAGTTAAACTTTTTATTCAAAGTTGTAGTTGAACTTATTTCTATGTATGACTAATACATTTTATAATTTTTTAGTTTTCTGATTATATATCAATATATCAACACTCAGAGGCGACAGGGTGTTTCATGCTAGGCGCAATCGTCCTTGATTGCGCCTAGCATGAAACAGCCTGTCGCCTCAGTTTTGGCTTCAATGTTCACTTTTATATTTATGTTTACATACGTTCTATCTCTGATATTGAGCAATTTATCCCATAAATATAGCACAAACTATATATATATATATATATATATATATATATATATATATATATATATATATATATATATATTCGTCGAATCCATTACATCCACTTACGTGCTAATACCCTTCGGAAAGGGATGAATCCTTCTTTTTCAATGTATCACTGCGCCAAATTTTTCAATTAAAGGGTCACAAATCTGTAACTTTCAATAGGTCATGTTACAGAAATTTTGTATTCTCAAGTTTTTATAACTGAGATAATTTTCGACGAATTTTAACGTGATATTTTGGGGACGAATTTTTTGTCTGATAAAAATTCTTAAATCTTGGATATAAATTTGGTAATATTCGAAATTAATTGCAAAATCCAGGGAAAGTCACCCACGAAAAAAAAATTATTTGTACGTAAAGTGTGGGTCTACACACATCAAACTGTCTTTAAATTTAATGCCAGCAGAAGAATTATCGGTGAACTATTAAAAGGTAATTATTAATAGTAAGGTAATAATTAAATTCAGTGATCAATTTTGAGTTCTTTTGTAATTTATTGTTGCCTATCCACCAACAGAGGTCCAGATTGCAACCAAAAGAACCAAGGCTGCAACTAGAAAAAGCAAGTACCGTGGAAATGAATACCCAGATTAAACGATAGCCAAGAGAGCTTCCAATGCTGACTTAGGATCTCTCAAACACCTGAAACAGCCGAAGGCCCAAGGAAAAACCCTCAGCAGCAGCTTGCTTAAATTCCACCAGATAGGGCGTCTTTTAAGCTTCTTTATTATAATATAAACTATTTACTTGTCTTGTCCGACTGTGAGTTTCGCTGAAATTACAACCATCAGGAGACTTTATTTTTAACAAATTAAGAGTTCGTGCAATTTCCACGATATTCAAACTGGAAACAGGATAAGCAAACATTCAATTTGATTTATATATTATTATTATTATTATTATTATTATTATTATTATTATTATTATTATTATTATTTAAAGTAGAGGCCGCATAATTTTGAACGTGCAGGGAAAATTAGATATGTGCCAGTTTAATTCAGAACACCGGCAAAAGTACAAAAATTGGGATGAAGGGATTTTCTGGAAACAAAACTTCATCATCTCTAAAACATTTACTTTTCTTTCTAATGAAAAGGAACAGAAAAGCTATGTGAAGATGATGGACTGAAAAACAAAAATGAAGTTATAATGATAATGATAAAGGAAAAAAATTCCTGGTTAAAATATTCGAATGTCTTCGACTTTTCAAACTATGCATAATCTCTCAAAGAACTTTTTTTAATTTATATTTTCTAGAATTCAAAGAGATTTTTATTTTTTATTTTTTAGAAAAAAATAAAAAAACAACTTCAAAAGCTCCGTAAAAAAGTGGCCAAACTTTTGAGAAACCGAGAAAATGCTTTGATGATTGAATAAGGTTGCAATGAATTGATATGAATAAAAGCTTTTATGAGGAAAACATTTCCATCAGTCTAGTATATGGCTATAAAATATTCCTTTATTCAAATTATAATATTGTCGTAAATCTAGATTCATCTCCGAGGTTCAGATACTTACATTAAGGACATTTTTAAGAATATAGTAAAAACATTTTCTGTGTGTTTGTGTGTGTCAACTGGACACAGTTGTTATAAAATTTAACCAATGTTGTGTAAACACACACACACACATCGCTCTCTCTATTTTTTTTTTTTTAAGTATTTCACCCCAAGCAAGCGGGGAGCCACTAGGACGCAAGGGGTTACAGAAAATTTAGAGCAAGCTCAGATAGGAGTGATAGAAGAAAGGATGAGGGTAGTGGATAGCTCAAGGCAACTGGAGATGTCGATTGACATTACACTTGAATAGCTGGAGATTATAGCTCACAGGGAAACAGGAATAGGGAAGGGAGTTCCACAGGCGAGAGGTGTGAGACATGAAGCTATTGGAGTAGAAGAGACAGCTACATTTAGGAGTTTCGACAGTGAAGGGGTGAGAGCGGGATGCCAGCCTCGTATGGCGCTTAAACACATGACGTCTGGGAACCAGCGAATGCAGCTCCTCGGAGCAATTTCCATGGAAGGATTTGTAGAACAGACAGAGGGAGGTGACGTCGCGTCTGTGAGAAAGTTACTTTAGACGAGACGCCAGGGCAGGGCCAAATACATTGCATATCCGCCTCTGGAACCTATCCAGAACCCCGAGGCAAACAGAAGAGGCACCAGACGAATATATCGCAGCAATACTCCATGCAAGGGCGAATTGTTGATTTGTAGATCTGGAGGATCGACTCCGGAGAGAAAAACATCCTGGCGCGGCTCAGGGAGCCAACTTTCCTTGCAGTGGACGAAGCAATTGACTCAATGTATTTATTCCATCTCAGGTCAGCAGTCAACGTGAGACCGAGAAGCCGCAGAGAGTTGCTCTCGAGAAGTTGAGAGTCAGCCATTCTAATGGAGGGAAGGGAAGGAGTTGACCTGCCAATTCTTGCCCCAGTTCACAATCGATTGGAGGTCCTTTTCGAGACACACGGCCAGGTGCGTTTTGTCAGTTAGACTAGATTTGTTTTTGAGGCAGGAATAAATTGTGGTGTCATCCGCGTAGATGTCAACTTGGGAAGTTATGGCAGTACGGAATGTCATTATGTAGATAAGCCTAGAGTAGGGCAGATGCGATTCCTGTCAGAACCGGTGAATTGAAAGGTCGTTCTCAACGGATGAGAATCCGTTGAGAACGACCTTCAATTCACGGTTTGACAGGAATGATTGTATTAGGTTATATAATCGACCCGTAATGCCATAACCCTGGTGTTTGCGAAGAAGGCCGGCATGACAAACCCTATCAAATGCTTTGGAGATGTCTAGTGCCGCGGCACGGGCTTCCCCGTTATTTTGAAGAGCACGGTAGACAGTTTCAGTGATAGCCGTAAGCACATCAACTGTAGATCGAGCAAGCAGAAACCCTATTGCTTGTCTGAGAGCAGATTATGGGATGTGAGGTCGTTAACCACCTCGGTATTGATTAGGGCTTCGAAGACTTTGCCGAAAAGGGGAAGGAGACTGAGAGGACGGTAGTTGGAAGGGTCAGAGGGGTCGCCTGAGTTCTTGAAGACAGGAACGCTCGAAGAGGACTTGCAGTAGTCTGGAAATCAAGATTCCTTGAGGCAGTAGTTGTATAGTTTAGAAAGAGCGGGCGCCAGTTCAGGCGCGCATTTCTTCAAGACAATGATTGGTATCCCGTCTCCACCACTAGCCCTGTTTGGGTCTAAATTGGAGATAACGCCCAGTACCAAAGATGGGGTTATGTTGAGCCCACTCAGTATGGCCTCAGTTCTAAGAGCGAAGTCGGGTATGGGTACACCGGGAGAGTCGAACGTAGAGTTGAAT
>OZ010577.1:37862241-37892241 GCA_963932145.1 Acanthosepion lycidas | reverse complement strand
AGACGAGTCCAAATTTGAATTTTTGCTAGTAAGAGGAATGTGTATGTGAGAATAACACACTAAATGTTGAATGAATTATTCCAGCAGTTAAGCATATATGTTGTTGTGTCAAGGAAATCATGAAGAAAAAACAATATTATTCGATTTGATTTTAACTGGAATTCGAACCCGGCTCTCCGATTTCTCACGGCAAGCCTCTATCCATTAATCCAATGTCCATATTTATTTTTCGTTTCCATAGACTTTAGGATAGAAATTTCGCTTTCCATTATATAAAGTTACTTTCTAACTGCACATTCAAGAACCGTGTCCTTGTGAAGTACCTTTGTTTAACAAATTACATGCTCATCAGAAAGTAGGCGATTATGATTCTCCCAACATACGTTGCTTTTCATAGTCGAGGAATTACCATGACTTTATTGTGGCCTATTTAGGGACCAGAAGAAAGACACGGAAGACAAAGGTACGTCGATAAAGTATATTGAAGATATATCCAAAACAATAGTGTTAGTAATAAGTAGATTATCACTGCGTCTACTACTTCACTCCAATTCTATATTACTCTACCCGACTCTTGCAGTTTGTATTTATGAGAGGAGGAGGAAGAGATCATTCTACAGTAGGAAGGATTACCACAACAGACTTCTTACGAAATATATTGAAGTGATTTCTCTTTTTGGTCTCCACGGTTTTGAATTCAGAGTTTCTACTAGACTAACCACCACTCAAGGCTAAAGAGCCCAAGTTCCACTGCGATTTGCCTCTTATCTGTAGGGAAGGAGATATTAAATTAGGTTTTTCGCAAGAAAAATATTTTAGACCATATAGCGATACAGGGATGGATAGAGCCAGATAACTACACACGCTCGTGCGCTCACATGTACACATACAGTAGAGACAATAAAAGAAAATGATCCACTTTATTCATTATTATTATTATAAATAAATAATACTCTCTCTTTTGATATCAAACCTACAACGATTTCTCCTACAAAGTTGGAGAGGGGCGAGAGTTTGAACTCTGCTGGAAAGTGCGTATCATTTTTTTTAATTTTTATCAAATATGCACCGATAAACGTGAAAAACTGATTAGAATACGAAAAAGAGCCGTCTACTTCAATCAAGGATATCCAGTAACAATAACGGTTGGAGTAATGTGTATTAGATTAAACAGGTCCTGAAAAGTGGTTGGTTTTTACATAAAGTACTGTTAGCAATATGGCTGCATAAGAAAAAAAGAATCACATCATGAGAAAAAGATTCAGGATTTTACCTGCTTAGAATTTGCCACATGTGTAGACACCGAGTCAGAAAAAGAGAGGCGACACAAGGAATGTATCCGAATATCCAAAATCCTTTCACATTGGTTTTATTTTGGGAAAGAGTTATGCCTATTTGTAAACTGTACACACACACACGCACATACACACACAATTATTGTAGTATTGAATATTTTAAACAATTATACCGTCATAAACACAACCTACACAAGTAGAGAGACGCACACAGGTGAAAAATTAGGTCTGTTTTTTTAATAGATATCTTACAATTTTATGCATTTATGCATAAAGAACGGTGTCAGTGAGACCGAGGTCATGACCGTCAGCAAGAGACCAGAAAAACCGGACATTAACATCAATGGGACCTAGATATAGCAAAACAGTAAATTTAAATATCTGAGCAGCATATTTACTGAAAATGGCAAACTAACCAGAGAAATCGAGACCAGATATCAGAAGCGCAATGCAGTCAGTAACCAACTTACTCCTCTTCTAAAACATCCTAGCGTTTCCATGAACACCAAGGCAAATCTCATCAAAGCCATTTTCCTACCAACGCTGACATACCTGTGCAAGACATGGCTCCTAACAAAAAACCTTGAGAGGAAACTGATCACTTACAAGATGAAATGATTGAGGAAATAAATAAACAAGACCGGGAGAGACTAGTTCAGGAATGAGGTAATAAGAGATATGGTAGGAACAATACCAATTAGTCAATACATCGAATGACAGAGGATCAAGTGGTTCGGACACCTCACTCATATATCCATCAACCAACCCGCCCTACGAGCATATGCACTCATGTACTCTGGCTGGAGAGAAAACGGCAGACCATAAAGAAGCTGGAGCGACTCAGTGGCAGATATTCTCAGAGCCCACGAGATATCTCTCCTTCAGGTCATTCACTTTGCCGCTGACAGACGACTGTGTCTCCCCGTGACGTTTAAAAGCACAAGCAGAAGGAAAAACTAAAACTAAACAAAATGCATTTAATATTCATATTTCTGTTAAATATATATGTTCTTAGTTATGCAAAGAAAATTCTAGACCTTGTAAAAGCAAAACTAAACGGCCCACTTGCAAACGGATCAGTACAGAATATAATAGATATTTTTCGATTCCAGTCAAAGTATAATTTTCTTTATGAAAGAAGAAAAAGAAACTATGTATGACAATTTTTACCAGGCTTTGTTGCGTGCAGATGAGATTTTGTGATATTCGGCTAGCTTACAATAATAAGACATATACAACACAGTATGACTCGGTGGCCACTCACGCAACAATCGAGATTCCATCCCCAGCAGCGCATCCTCGCTTCTTTTGTAAGGCGAGTAGAACAAGAGGAAAGTCACCAGTGCAAAAATGAAATCTACTTTGCTCAGGAGAGAACATAGCTCAACTTCATATCTCTGCCACGAATACTATTAAAATGTTTCACATCATTATGTTCTATTCGCCAACATAATGCTTGCAGATGTAGGCTTTATGCGAATCAGGTCGAGTGGGCGATTGTTTCTACAATGTTCTTAAATGGATGTCTTTTCGTGTTCTGTTCAGGAATACTTACAACAGAGTGTATGCAATTGGAGGAAAGAAGCATATGGATACTAGTAACATATTGATTTCATATACTTCCGACACTTAAAATTACTTCAAATTTACACAAGTGTCCGACTGACTTTGTATGTTTAAACTCGTTAGCATTCTTATTTCAGTGTACATATAATATCTGTAGGCGTACATGTACATAAAAATGTGCAACATTGGCAAGAGAAAATTCTTTTCTTTAAATAATGTATATTTTCCAGTAATTTTTTTTTTCGTTTTCTATGTCTATAATTCAGCAGTGTATAATATTTGGTGTGAAATTATATATTGGGTTGGTAATCTATTAATTTATACCATGAATTGTGACATGAAAATATAGGTTAAACTATAGTATAATGATATATAGTATATATTACATATATTCTACTGACATCAACTCATAGTTTTGCCATTGTTCGCCCTCAGGAACCAAACAAAAAATTCTTATCTGGGTCCTGAAGAAAGAAAGTACCCGAGACTCTTAGTGGACACCTGATAAATATCGTAAACTGTCATTTTTTTATACAATAAGTATTGCCCTAGTAATTATTTTAGGCTTTTCATACTTATATGAATAGATGTCATTGTTATTTTATTATTCTAATTAGTTCTAATATATATATATATATATATATATATATATATATATATATATATATATATATATATATATATATATATATATATGTATGTATGTATGTATGTATGAATTGGAGCAATGCAGCTGATTGGCATTTGTAAAAACAATACGCAAGATTTAGTTGCTTCTCTCTGTCGAATGAAGATAGGTTAGTGGTAGAAACTCTGACCGGTCGGTTGGGTTTCGATCCGGGCTTGAAGTATTCGGATGTCTAGTCGCACTGAGGAGATGTGATACAGCAAAACAGTACTGTCTGCGAATGACATAATATATATATATATATATATATATATATATATATATATATATATATATATATATATATATATATATATATATATAGACCCCATCCTTAAATGGGAAATATTAAAAAAATGCCCCAAATATAAAGCAGGCCATGAATTTTGTAAATTATGTCCAGAGGAAAAATTAGCCATAACTATATATGATCAACCTAACCAGCTATTAAACTCCAAAACTGAAATCCTTAACGTATGTAGACATAAAAAATATTGGCTACTAAATTAGACGTTTTCCCGCTTATTTGTCATTCCACTTTAATATTTGTGGGTTTTTCTCCCCTATCTCCCCATTTTTGTTGAATAAATATTTACCCCCACCCACTTAGGTGTTTGTGGTTCTTTCGTCACGTGGTATAATTTTAATTATCGCCTATCAATATGCGTTTCTCTTTGCCTCGTTAGCCGTACTTTCCCTGACGATCCGTTTAGGTGAAACCTAGGTAGGTTTTTCTGGCTCACTAGGTGTATATATATATATATATATATATATATATATATATATATATATATATATATAATTCAGATAGGATATATTTGTAAAAAGAAAATATGAATAAAGAAATTTATCTTAGCCGACGCGTTTCGTCCTCTGAGATATTTGATAAAATTTACTACCTAGAACGGGGAACTGAGTTAATGACATTCAGTCAGTCAGATAGACTTCAGCGTTTAAAAAGAGACGTCACCCCTATTGAATGGAATACGATCAAACAGTGGAGATCTATAAAACGCAAACGCTTTTCCTCTCTTGTGCGTATTTTTTCTTTGTTGCCTTGTGAACTTTTGTCAAACATGATTAACCACACTCAAGATTTTTGCCAGTTGATACTTTCTGGGTGTCAATCGGATTGACGAGTAAAAAAATCAACAAATATTACCTTTTTTTAAAGATCGTATATCATTTCATTTTAGGGTAAACGTTATTTTGTGGTCACTCACTAAATATATTACATTTATAGCAATAACAAATAATGTCCCATTAAAAATTAATTAATTACTTAAAATCTATGTTGTTTACTTTTTGTGTTCGTTAAAAAATAGGTCGTACATATAAACTTCAACAATATACGTGCATTTTTTAAGCAAAGTAATTGAATCTTACTTTACTGTGAAGACTTCCATTGTCTTAATTGTAATGCACACCTGAAAATGCAGTTTACACTCCTGTCCGAAGGGAAATTTTATTGTTTGCATATCAAGCCGGTAGACATTAATTTTACTGTTTTAAAAAAAGACTTTGATGCCAAATAAAACACAAGTACCTACGAAATGTAACATTTATATGGAAATTATACATACGACTAAATTATGTACGTACACTCCTGAATATAATGACTAACTAGTTAATATCATTGGACTGGATTCAGTAATAACATATATATGCATTGGTTTTAAAATAAGTACTTAATTAAAATTACTTCCAATCTTTCTAAATATTAGGTTGGTGCAAAAATAATGACGTTTTTTGACGTTAAAAATACGTCAAAAAACGACATCATTTTTGCACCATCCTAATATATATATTCTTTGAGTTTTAACATGGCTTTAGCCTCTCGCATTATACGATCATAGAAGTGGTTAATATAATTCAACGTATATTCACCTATTGATCAAATAGAATAAGACTTTATCGTTGGGTTAAGCGAAAGAGTCAGGGGTTCTTCAAATCATTTTACACAGCGCCTTGAGTAGGACGGGCAGTCTGTGGGCGTGCATCAATCTGCTGGAACATCACATTGATTTCTAGTTGCAAAAATGGCGGCAGGATTTTATTAACAATACAAAAATATACATGCAAACTGCAATTCAGCATTTTCTTAATTAAAAAAAACAACAAAAAAAAACAAAAAACAAGAAAAAAAAAACCCGTACTGGGCTGAATGCTAAATCATAGAACCACTGTCCATGATACCAAGGGTTGGGAATTTGTGACATGAGCGAATAAACTCTCGTATTTGACGTTCCCCTCATTTCACATGCAGAAGACCCTTCCTTGCATGGAATTTGAACTTGCTCTTATTTGTGAACATTGCCAACCAGAATTTTATCCGCAACTGAAAATCTTCCACGTCGGTTGAAAATGTCTACAACAGAGTTTTGGCTTAAACCAATGTCTGATTTAAGTCACTCCGTCTCCGAGAAAGGCTACAAGTAAATGATTCCAGAGAGCTTCATTTGATTGATCCAATAAGAAGCTCAGAAGCCACTCGGGGATAGAGAGATTTTGAATGATGTGTGTGATGCGAATATTTGCAAAGGGAAAATGAAGTAAAGATGGTGATCTGGAGGATAGATAAAGTCAATAATGCTATGTGCACGCGGGAGTCTGATCCACAAAATAGAAGTTCTTTGGAATACGACATACAGCACATATTTGGAATACGGAGGAAACATGAATGATTCAATTCCCCGTACGGGGCATAGCGAGTCCTATGTATATATGTTTGAACTGGTGGAACAAATGTGTGGAGATCATCCATGAAGACAGCAATAGATACGTAGTAGTCTTGCAACATTGTGAATGTGAGAATGAGGCTCTCTAGTGGAAAATATGTTATCACCATCGAAAACCGCATAATTGATTTTGAACTCTATATATGGAAATTAAGACTTGAGCAGCTCCAGGCCAAAGACGACAAAAATGCAACGGTTTTGGTAGGATATGTCTCTTGCAACAACAACACATGACGGAATGATTTAGTTACTTCCTGGGGCGGGGAAATGAGACAACATTATATTTGATCTGTTCTCTGAAAACCGTGCTGTCTGCTACTGCTCTTATTGCAAAATAAAGAACATGGCCCATTTTTCGGAAACAAATTCACGGGTATTTGAATGTGCATTTGATCAGCGTGGTCAATACCGATGAAGCATTTGTTCAAAATACGGTTGTTTGAAAGAACCATCCAGTATCTTGAATGCTCAGGGTCTCTAACGATACACATAAGACTACATTTCATGAAACACAGTTATAATGGATACCTTGGTCTCAATATAGCTAGCTGTGTATATCTGTCTGAGAGGGTTCGTTGATATGAGACATAAGATAATAAAAGATTAGAAGATATTCTTATCATTTCACTCCATTTTTGCGTTGAATTTTTTGTACGATATCCTTTTACATCTTGGAAATAACTTTGGGAATATTCGAAATTAATTGTGAAAGTCACCCATGAAATCAAAATAATTGTTTGTACAGAAAGTGTGAAACCACGCACATTTAAATTGTCTTTAAATCAAGCGGCGACAGAAGAATTATCATTACACTTTTAAAAGGTAAGTTCAAATACTAATATAATACCTAAATTCAGCGATCAATTTTGAGTTTTTCTACGGTTTATTGTTGCCTATCGCATACGCCAGGAATATGCCTCACAAAAAGAAATCTCGACCAACAGAGGATCCGGTTTTAATCAAAAGAGCCAAGGTGACATCTAGGAAAAGAAAGTTCCATGCAAATGAAAACACAGATCAAACAAGTCAGAAGAGTTTACAGTGCTGAGAATATGCAAAGAGTCTCAAATTCTTGAACAAGCCGAAAGCCTAATGAAAAGTCCTCTGCAGCAGCTAGCTTAAATGCCACGCGATAGCTAGGATATAATAATATACACCATTCGCCTATCTTTTCTGACTGAGTGCCGCTGAAATTTCAAGTCAGGAGACTTTATTTTTAACAATGAAATCCCGTGAACAGTTGGTTCAATTTCCACGAGATTCCCATTGCAGACGAGATATGAGAAAATTTAACCAATTTATTTATTTATTTATTGTTATTAAGTTATGTTTTTTTTTTTCATATATCGCACATTAGTAAAAAAAAAAAATATATGAAAAAACACATGATAACATAGCCACACGCCTCTTCTTCTCGATTCCAGTTTTGAAAATCATAGGACTGCGTCTGCATCGTTACTGTAAATAAATATTTTTAAAGTCTCCAGTTGCATTTTCAAATTCTTTTCCCAATATATATATATATATATATATATATATATATGTGTGTGTGTGTGTGTGTGTGTGTGTATTCTTAATTTAAAATCTATGAAATGTCTTGCATTTTGTTCTGTCTCAGAATATTTCCATTTTGTTTTTAACTATATATTCGTTAAGTAGAATTCAAGACTTTTGCAAAAGTATCTGTATATGTTCATGTCTATATGATGTTGTTTAACTATTTATTCCCGATATGATTATCACATTATATTTGTATATACTATATGCTTTCAACTCTGCTCAAATATGTACTTTTATTTTACCTTGTCGATGGTTACATTGATATAGTTCATTATAAGAAACTTGTTCTGAACTGCTATTACAAGGTATTCTATTTCCCGTTTTACGCAAGTTTTGCGCAATGGTGTCCAGTTCTGTTTTTTCTTGTGTGTGCGTATGTGTGTGTGTGTGTGTGCGTGAGTTATTTCTCCATATAGTTTCTTTTCCCTCCAAATTTGGCACGTAGCTATTCATTGTGTTTAATGCAAAACATTTTGTCATTTTGTTAGATGTGTGGCACTTTCCGTCTTTAATAATTATTTACTCGTTACTGAACTAAACTTAATTTCGTTCTGTAAGCAGAACTTGAAATATAGACGAAATTTTCCTTGCATTTTCGCTACACAAAATCTATCTGCATTACTTTAGGCGCCTACCGATTTATGCCGTCATTATTTTCTCGTTGGCAGAACCATACATATCATTTTGCCTCCATTCTAGGAACTGTCCAGAATATTGTACTATATCTTCTCTTTATAAGTTGATGCTTTGTTATAATTTTTTTACAGCCATCATGTCTCTGATAACGTGCAATTCTTTCAGAGTTCGACTTAGCTTTTTAAATAAAAATATTTACTTATATTTCAATATATTTTAACCCCTCTTCCTTTCAGTTATTTCTTTATGTGCCAGGTTTCTTCTTGACGGGAATGATCCTGATCCTCCATAATTTCCTATCTCTTGTTGTCCTGAAGAGAATTTGACGTATAACTCCGCTTGTTTTCTTAGTTCTGCCATCTACTCACGCAATATCATTAAGTAGATTAAGAACTGTTTATTTTTGTAAACTATTTACAGTGTTCGGAATATTGACCTCATATTTGATGCCATATTTATCACAGCGTTTTGGCCGTTGTACGCCCCAGCCTTCTTCAGGAGTGTGGAATGGCGAACTGAACCCTTTATTTCGCTCGCTGGTTATTTTCGATTCCCCCTTTTCAAGTTTTCTTGAGCGTGTTCAATACTCTATTCCGTCTTTGATCAAATATCAAACGTATCTATTATGGGGACGACCCCTTTTTCATATAAGTGGACTCTACCAAGTGTACCTGGACTGCTGCCGTTAAATACCCAGAGTTAGAGTCAGTGAGCAGCAGTCGGTGCTAGCAGTCGGCAGTCAACAGTCGGAGAGTGTGAGAATATACGAACGGAGATAGTGTGAGATAACCTCTGGTAGAAGTCAGTTACAAGCACGTAGACGCTAAGCAAGTCCTATTTCGGGACTGTATATATCTATCTGTATTTGCTACTAACCACTTTCCTGGACTTACTAACAGTATTACTCTTTGTATGATTGTGTAAATACATTTCATTTCATATATTTAATAATTGCGTTTGTCATTCCTTGGAGACCGAATTCATCTCGGAATCCACAACAACTTGGCGAAGGAGGATTCGAACTCACGCGGATAACCACAACAACTTGGCGAACGAGGATTCGAAACTCACACGGGGAAAGAAAAATTTTCGTACGCCTAACTAACAAACAACTTGGCGAACACACGCGGAAAACTAATCAGCAAAAGAAAAATCCTTCCCTCGTCGTTACAACAACAAATTAGCGACAAAAAAATTCGAGGAGTAAAAATACATACAACTGAGTTATCATGGAAGATTTTAAAAATATGTTGGAAGAACTGATAAAATACCAAAATGATCAACAGTTACAGCTACAAGAAAAATGGCAAAAACAATTATTACAAACACAAAAGGAAAATCAAGATAGACAAATAGAGCTCCAGGAACTAATATTGAAATTAGCGGGCAACAAGCAATTAGATATGGAAAAAGAAGCAACATTTTCTCAAGACGCAGGGTGGAATACCATAGAGATTTTCAAATATTCTCTAGATGAGGACAAAAATTTTGGAGATTACTTCAGAAGACATGAAGACATCTTTAACAAAGACTGTCAAAATTGGACAGAAGCAAAAAAGCTACGTCTATTGCTTAGAAAATAAGGAACTAAAGAATATACAAATTTCGTGGATTATATCTTGCCCAAAAAGACGAACGAATTAACGTTTGACGAAGCAGTGATATGTCTTAAAGAACTCTTAAGCCCCAAAACATCACTCTTCCATAGGAGGTGGAAATGCCTTAACCTGGTAAAGGGCGATAATGAGGATTATTCCACGTTTGCCGCAATCGTAAATAAACATTGCGACGACTTTAAACTAGCGGAATTAAGACCGGACAATTTTAAATGTCTCATTTTTGTTCAAGGGCAGGTTTCTACAAAAGATAGCGAAATGCGTAGAAGAATGCTTGCAAAATTATAAAATGAACCGGGTCTAACATTACAGCAATTATCGGAAGATTGCCAGAGATGTTTAAGCATAAAGAAAGACGCAAAGGACATTGAAGTATCAGCTGATTCCCATATACGTAGGTTAAACAAAAGTCTACGTTCTTCACCTTCCCCGGAAAGAAAACTAAAATTTTATGACAATGAAAAAAGATTCTCACCCTCCCCGGAAAGAAAAATAAAATTTTATGATAAGAGAAAAAGTACAACATACAGGACAAATTATGACAAATATCGAAACAAATATAAGCCCCCTCCATCAGCATGTTATCGATGTGGATGATTACATTGGAATAATGATTGCTTCAGATATAAAAACTGTCATGAATGTGGAAAAAAAGGCCACAAGGCATCCCAATGTAGAAATAGAAAAGATACTAATAGAATAAGAGCTACAAGGATGAATAACGATGACAACACCAATGTAAGGAAATATGAGGAACTGGAAATTTTAAACAAAAAGATTAAATTGCAACTGGATTCGGGTTCCAACTTCACGATAATCAACTTACAGACATGGAAAAAACTCAATAGACCTACCATGTTACACACTCAAAAAATAGCCAAATCGGTTACAGGCAAACGAATAAAATTTGAGGGAAAAATAATAGTGAATGTTAAATTTCACGGCAAAACAAAAAACAAAAACTTAAGATATACGTCATGAAAGATACTGAAAATTTAGTAGGTATCGACTGGATGCAGAAATTCAACGTTTGGGACCTACCTATCAACTCATTTTGCAAAAAGTTAGAGGTTGACCATCAGATACTATAAAATTGAGGGAAGAATTATACAAGAAATTTCCTGAGGTATTTTCAAGCGGGTTGGGACGATGCAACAAATTTAAGGCCAAAATAGAATTAAAAGAAAACGTCCAACCAATTTTTAGAAAGAAGCAAAATGTACCGTTTGCTACTATAGAAAAAATATACAAAGAATTTTGCGAGACGTACCAAGTAAAACATAATAAGATAGCGCCTTACCACCCGAGGTCAAACGGACAAGCCGAGAGATTTGTCGACACATTGAAAAGAGCACTAAAAAAAGCTGAGGATGTACAGACGACAAAAGCTATACAGCAATTTCTACAAGTATATAGGATAACACCCAACACAAACACGCCATCGGGTCTTTCTCCAGCAGAATTGATGTTTGCGCGGAAAATAAGGTCGGTCTCCCTTACATCGTAGTTTTGAACACTGTCGAAGTGCACATTTTTCAATTAAATATTCACCAAAAACTAAGAGAAGTGGATTGAAACACGGTCTATCCATTATGAATAACTTAGCTGTAAATTAGAAATAATGTCGGATTATATATATATATATATATATATATATATATATATATATATATATATATATATATATATATATATATATATATATATATCAGTGGAAATGCGAAACTGAAGTCAACACACAGAGGTGATATTCTCTTCATGCAATCGTCAGGCTAGACACTGAGCACTTTCTTCAATAATTATAGAATACGCCAAAACTATATTTTATCATATATATATATATATATATATATATATATATATATATATATATATATATTTGTGTGTGTGTGCGTGTGTGTGCGTGTGAGGAAAAAAATTCAATAAGAAAATTAAAGAACATGCCCATAATTAAACTTATGCGTTATCCCAGAATTAAATAATAGCCTGAAATGGCCTGAAAGTCGCTTGAAATATGAATGTGAGTTACAATATATTTTAGTTTACTATGTCCACACTGGCAGTAACCTCGAACGATCTATCTGCAAGACTTCATTTTATTACATGATTGCATTTTAACACGCGCGCGCGAACGGGCACACACACACACACACAGAGATGTGTGAAAATTTAATCCATAGACTGAGCGCAGAATGTCACCGTGGTCCTGTGTTAAAGAAATCTTTGGACATGGGCAAGTACGGTCATTTGACATTTTCAGCTTTTTGCAGATACGGACCAGAGAGTCTTTTTTTGACCGCAGTGGAGGAAATTGCAAGGTGTTTTGTTATAAATTTAACTGAACATAAGTGATAGCATTTTGGAGCAGCGGATTAACGCCATGTTTTATTTGAGGTTTGGTAGAACGACAAATGAAACTTTAACCTTGTTAATAATTGCTAATCATGTAAATAAGAAATCGAGTAATTTTCTGTCGCAATAATACGTACACGATAGCAGAAGAATGGAGCAGCCAAAAAAATCAGTGGTAAAAAAGCAAATATTTAAATGTAAAAAGAGGATTACAAGAAACTCTCTAAAAGAAACGATTGAAACCCTGGTTAGAAAAGTGAATTCGGTTACTTGCTAATGTTCCAGCATATGATGAGTAGGACTTTCGTTATGAAAGCAATTTACAAAATGGGCCAAAGTAAATACTAATTCCTCGGTGTTTTTGACATTTCCAGTTTATTTATTCATTAACCGAGAAACCGACCTAAGGGCGGAGTTTAGACTAGTTCTTTCGAAGGACTTCTGTACGTAAAAATTCTAAGAATTTAGAAATAATAAAATGATTTTATATGCACCACCTTAATTCGGCATAAACTTTCTTCGTAGACAGAACCGATCGCTTTAGATTGTTTACATTTATTTTGCGTGCAATTTTTCTTTTCTTTTAATATCAATATTCTTTATGATTCCTGTCCTCCCAAAAAACATGAGGCAGCCTGAAATATGTAACATTTCGAATACCCGTTTTAGAAAAACTAAAAAAAAAAACAAAAAAAAAACAAAAAAACAAAACACGAGCAACGTACGTTAAGTTTTAATTAGGGTTTAATTAGACGATATGAATTTCATTTACGACGAAGAGCGAAATTTAAGCTGAACCTTTTACAAAGAATTGGTCTGAAACTTTCGTTTTTAAAATCTTTTCGATATATATTTTTAACTTAAAGTTTAATTTTATTTCTGTAAATTTTAATCGTGTGTTTCGTTGAGATAAAAAAAAAAGGGACAGACGTACAGACTTACGCTGCGCTTTATTTATATAGATTAATGAAAGTTATTCGAGAAAATGAAATGTATATTTTTACAATGAGGCTACTGTGAAAAAGCGATCAGCCTACTGTGGCTGGATAAGTAAACATTACTTTATTGGGGCCATTCAAGGCATTAAATTATCATACTTCGTACATATATATATATATATATATATATATATATACATATATATATATATATATATATATATATATATATATATATATATATATATATATATATATATATATTAAAAAGAAGAGAGGTACGGCAAACGATTTTAATTGTAATGTGGATTTTTTTTTAAATATTATGCTTTATTTTCCATAATTTTATTACACGTGTTTCTGGTCTCGCGATTTTCTTCAGGTAAAAGGTGAAGATTTCCACATATTATTAAAAATAATTATTTTTTTTTCCTTTATGTTTTTCGATGTTAAATGTTCCCGATATGAGACATTCTCTGTTTTTGTGCTGGTTATCGGAATCGCTCTCTCTCTTTCCCTCTCTCTCTCTCTCTCTTTTTATATATATATATATATATATATATATATATATATATATATATATATTTATATATATACATAAATATAAAAGTGAACATTGAAGTCAACACTTAGAGGCGACAGGCTGTTTCATGCTAGATGCAATCGTCGGTGGCCTGGCGATTCAGTCTAGCATGAAACAGCCTGTCGCCAGTAAGTGTTGTCTTTAATGTTCACTTTTATATGTATATTTACATGCGCTCTATCCCTGATATTGAGCACTTCATCCCATAAATATAGCACACCTTAAGATTTTATTTCTTATATATATATATATATATATATATATATATATATATATATATATATATATATATATATACCCAAAAGCCGCACGCACACACACATATATATACATATATATGAATGTATCTATATATGTATGTATGTATATGGGATACCGATATAATTTGTTTTTAGAATAATTGTACGTAAATCTATGACATATGTAGCCTATACACTCAAAACATGACAAAAAAATAAATTTAAATTTGCCAGTGACTCCTGTCCTTCATGCGCATATTTATACGCATCAAAGTAAATTACTTTAGTGCGATGAAGTCGGTAAAACGGAGAAACGCGTTATACGCAAAACTTTTCCATTTTTTTCATAGATTTCCCTAAAATATATATATATATATATATATATATATATATATATATACTTATTAGTGAGCATATTTGCCCACATATGTAGATTGAGGTACTCGTGACGCTTCCTTATATTTCAGAGAAATTGAATTTCTTTTTTTTAATTTTAAATATATGCTTTGCATCCTCAGGTAACGCAGGTATTAATCAATATTTGTATATTATTTGTTTTTGTCCAGTGCAGCAGTCGGGATTTTTTTCTTCCTGACTGTGGTTCTCTGGTCGCATTTCTTTACTACCAATCCTGTAATTACCCACTTTCTTTATTTTCAATTGTCTTCAGTATTTAATTCACCATTAGTATTCAAAAGTGGCAATTATTGAAACAATTTATTAAACTTAATTGCTTCAATTGCAATGGCGTAAAAACGATCCTAATTTCACTGCATCATAAAAATGTCAGTTGATTTAATGTCCAATTCCTCTCCTATCTGAAATGCTCTCCTTTCGATTCTGAATTTTTCCCCTGAGAGAAAAGGACCACACGTTTGAGAATGACTATTATTCGGTGAATAATAATAATAATAATAATAATAATAATAATAATAATAATAATAATTATGAGAAGAAGAAGAAGAAGAAGAAGATGAAGTTAACCCAATTCAATGTCAGTACTCTGACCGTAACAAACACACTCCTTACCCATCCGGGGCTACGCAGTGCGGTGTCAAATGCTGAAACCGAAGGTTTTATGCTGGCTGCACAGGACCACTGCTTGCTAACTAGGAATTACTAATTACTCAGTGTGAAAAATTGTTAACCCAAAATGTAGATTATGTGAGAAAATTCCAGCAACAATTAACAATCTTGTATCAGGTTGCGCGTCATTGGCACCACTGAATATAAAACTCGGCATGACAAAAATGAACCAATATTTCCGCTGGCAAATTTGCAACTTTTACGGAAAGGAAACTGCATGAAATTGTACGACCACCATCTAAACCCGGTTCCGCAGATAGGACCTGTAACAATTTTATGGGACTTTACAATACACACACACACAGAACTATCAAAACTAATCGCCCAGACATCTTCATTAGAGACCACAAAGATAAAATGTGCATTCTTATTGACATGGTAATCACTGAAGACTGCAATGCATCTTTGAAAATCGTCGAAAAACTCTCAAAATACAATGACCTTGAAATCTAAATCTTAAAAATGTGGCCTATGAGGACGGTAACATTTCCATTCATAATTGGAGACCTCGGATTGATTGGAAAAGATTCCAAGTTTCATTGAAGTCATTTCTGGTAGCCTATACCTTAAAGAAATAAAAACAATTATCACAAGTACATCCCACACCGTAGGAAGGGCTTCATATACGTAAAATATGTGTGATTTTTTAAATTTTATTATTTCAAAACTGCACAGTGGAGAATGCCATGATGCCATTTCTGAACTTAGGTCTCTGGTCGGAACAAGGAACGAAATGAGTTTACACCAGAAATCAAAGGAAATAAAATACTACTACTACTACTACTATTACTACTACTACTATTACTACTACTACTACTACTACTAATAATAATAATAATAATAAGGGTTGGAAATTTAAGTTTGATTGGAAAACGTTCCTGGTAAATTTATTGAAGTGATCCCACATACTTCATGCCTTAATGAAATACAATGGATTGTACTGACACGGATAGCTCACAACTTACGAATGGCTTTATCTGTGTATAATGCGCGTCCTGAGTATGACGATAAACTACATCCGCCTCCTGGGTAAGACGATAAACTTCGTCCAACAACAAGGCCTCTGAGTAGGAGGTTTTGAGGAACGTGGAACCAGCTCTTAATTGCTGGTGTTCCCAGGTCCATCCTGACCCGGGGTGGTACCACCTGTTAGGGTCCCAGCTACGGGCAAATAGTTAACCCCAAACTGTGGTCAAAACATTATGAAAGTGTAAAAATAGGTTTTAATACCAGAAATAATTTACAAAAATTATTGCCAGCAATACATTTCTGAAAAAAAAAAAAAATACCAGCGATATATATTTGTAGGAAAAATGTTCCCAGAAATAGATTTTTGAAAAAAAATATTACAAACAATAAAAATTTTGTCGGCATTAAATAACCCACTGAGGTTGGTATGCCTTAAAACAAACCAGCCAACCAACCCAAGAAACAAACAAATAAACAAACAAACACACAAACGAACAAGCAAACTATGTGCAATGTCTCTGATCCTAGGTTGCTTTTTCTTTATCAAAATGCTCAATGAGAAATATCATATTGCCTTTCCTGGCCTTAGGAAATTAGTATAAATCAGTAATTAAAGGAAATAATAATAATAATAATAATAATAATAATAATAATAATAATAATAATAATAATAATAGAGACGTGGATATGGCTGATCTGAAATGGACAATTGAAAGTTTGATAATTGCAGTATAAGGCCAAGCCGTTGCTGCAACTGATTTGAAATACCATATGCACAGTTTAATAATCACTTCAAAATGTAGGCTATCTACTCGACCCTTTGAGAATGCGTCTCATCTGATCAGTGGCTTCAAAATGCTAGATCAAATAGTATATAAGATGTGCAATGATATGTTAAACCTTTATGTACACCAGTTATTGTGTCGAAAGTATGGATTAGAAGTTGAAAACATTGGTACGCACATGTTCCATACAGAACAATTGAAGATATCAGAAAGCCCCCTCCCGCCAATATGCTGAATCTGAGATTTGCAGACAGACAGAGTGATACACGATCACCGCCCGGATACTACTGCGCTAGATAAATGCAACAGGAACTGTCATATTATCGATGTTCCCTTACCAAATAACACAAGTGTTGTAAGTAAAGTGATTAAGGAAATTACAAAATAAACTGATTTGAAAGTGGAGGTGACAAGAATGGTATACGGAAAAGATAAGTCAAGGTGATTCCAGTGATGAGTGGCGCACGGGGATGAATCCTATTAAAACTGTGTGACTTCCTTGATCAACTGGGGATATCACAGCAAATTGCATCCATTTAAAATCGGCTATTTGGGTCCTGAGAATATGCCGAGGAAAATGTCTGCCTGAGGTCTTTGTTGAGACGTCACAGTTAAATTAATGTACACTGCGTATTCAAAGACACTGAACCTGTGTGACAAAACACAATAGAGCATATGGCGCAATGAACTATTTGAAGAACTAGGGGAACTCCATATTCGGAAAAGATCTTAGAATAGCCCAGAACTTTTGCTGAGCAAACCGCTTAAAAAAGGAACCTTAGGGTTAATTAAACGCACAAAAATAGAAAGAGGCTTAAGACAATTTTTGTTTTCTCGACAGATCTGTTTAATCTCTAGAAAGAAGAGAAGAGAATGTGAGAACCTACCAGGATTTACTGTCGGTGCTTAACAATATCAGATATGCAAAGGACATTGTGTTGGTGGCAGATACAGAAAAAGACTACATCTCCAAGACAATGTAGCAAAAGAAAACGATAAGAAAGATTTAAACATCAACGTTAAGAGAAAAGAAATTATGGTTATCAGCAAGAAAAATGGTGACAATGCAAACTACAAATAGGAAATGACAACACCAAACATGTAGATAATTTTAAATATCTGGAAATGATTTTAATAAAAGATGAAAAAATATGAAACTCAAATCAGGCTTAATATTGTATTAACGAAAGATGCCTTCCACAAGCTAACTACACAGAAACTGGAAAATTAGCCACAAAGAAAACAGTGATGGATTACTATGTGGTATCAGCCTTTTTACATGACAGTGAATTCTGGACAATTCCATTACCTAGGAATTGGAAATTGGTGGCAAAAGAAATGTGGTTCTACTGAGATTTCAATAGTCTGAGCGATTAAACAAGGGAAAAGTCTTAAAGAGAATATCATCTAAAAGAACACTTATAAACCGAATCAGAAAGAGGCAGAGGACATATAGAGACATAATGAGTAGGCCTGGAAAATATAACTATCACAATGCGTATCGTGGGAAAGGAAGACAGATGAAGGTGTCGGGACACGATACAGACGATCTTTTGTGAATGGATGGCACTTTCAAACTTTGACAGAGTTGGAAAGCGTTTACACCTTCTTTGTGAATGATGATTTTTCCTTGCTACAACCACTTTACCACAGATGAAAATTCGCTAGACTTCTGCTACTCTATTACAAGAGGCATAGCAATGTTTAAAACACTGCTTGGAACCGCGAGGAATAGGAAGTTGTGGAGAACAGTGATTTTTCACGTCTTGAGGTCACGCGGCACATTGAAGAAGATTGTTTTTACTGAAAATATTTGCTAAAGAAAGAAACATATTTTTATAACGAATTTATTGCTAAAACTGCGCCGATAATGTGCTCCTAAAGAGAAATGTTCAAGATCACTGGAGATGCAAACGATAAATAAATATCAGCAAATAACGACAAAATTACTTGCAAATATCCTTAAAGTATAATCATTTCTCTTTGATGACGTCTATATTTTCATGTACGAGTGTGTGTTATTAAATAGTCTATATATACTATCAGAGTTTGTTATCTCAACCGAAGTTTTCACAATATAATTAGTATTAAAGAAAGGATGTTTCTAATATGATCAAGATATATTATATAATGAGTATAATACGCGCATTTCAACATATCTCGTCTGTCTTCGAAATAAATTTATATATTTATTTGGTCGTGCGACTTTTTATTATGTCACGCGCACGTTGTTTGTTATAGAAGATAAATACAGCGATTGGACAAAATAATTGGTACAGTTGCAAAATCTACTCCTATATTTCAAAGACCTATTATATTAAGAACTAAAACTAAGGTACATTCTTGAACAGGATAATTTTTCTATGTGTGACACAGTTCATAAGCAAGAAACTCGCTTTCAAACTTTGACAGAGTTGAAAAGCGTTTACACGTCCTTGTGAATGATGATTTTTCCTTGCTACAACCACATTCACACAGATGAAAGTTTGCTAGACTTCTGCTACTCTATTACCGTTTTCCTGGTAGATATTCAGAGGAGCGTCACTCTTAAAATCCACTAGTCAGGATGACTAAGCTAGGACTAATCGTTATTATTTTATTGGTAAGGAGGAAGGCATCGTCATCGTTTAATATTAAACCTCACGCAATATGAGGCCCAAAATTCACTAATGATAGAGGATTATTTTTAAAATGCATATGGTGACTAAGGTTCGCCATTCTTATACGCTATTGTTCGCCCAAATTTAATACAAAGAGCCAGTTAAGTTCGACCGATTATGAATGGGATCTTCTAAAAACGTAGAATTGTATCTCATGCAGATATATAGAATAGATAAGAGTTGCCTCTAGACTGGAAGGTGTGAAGTTTGCAGAGAAAAGGTAAGCATCCTCCGGGGAGTCTGTTCCGCAAAGTAACAGTTGTGGAGAAGAAGTTAGTTGTTTGAAACGTCCTAATTCCCAAGGAAATACAATAGGAATGAGGATGAATTAATGTTACATTTTAGGCCACATTAATCTTCTTCTACAGAAGAATGTTGAGACTATCATGGACTGAACAGATGAGCAATGACTAAATTATAGAGAAACTTGAATGGAAAATAACACTTGTGAGTAACATCAGCAAGAGAGGGTTTACATTTCTAGGTCATATAATGAGGAAAGCATGTTTAGAAAATTTGGCACTCACAGGGATTACTGAAGGCAAACGTAAAAGTCGAAAGCATCGTAATTGATTGGTAGAACTACAGTTAGGAGAGATAGCCAAACGATAAATTCTACTAAGAACTACAAAAAATAGTACAATGTGGAGAGCCATAATCGCCAACATCCTGAAAGGACACGGCGAAGAAGAAGAAGAAGAAGAAGAAGAAGAAAAGAAGAAGAAAAATAAGAAAAAAGAAGAAAAAAATAAGAAGAAAAATAAGAAAAAGAAAAAGAAAAAGAAGAAGAAAAAGAAGAAGAAAAATAATAAGAAGAAGAAAAGTAAGAAGAAGAAGAAGAAAAGAAGAAGAAAAATAAAAAAATAAGAAAAAAATAAGAAGAAAAATAAGAAAAAGAAAAAGAAGAAGAAAAAGAAGAAGAAAAATAAGAAGAAGAAAAGTAAGAAGAAGAAGAAGAAGAAGAAGAAAAGAAGAAGAAAAAGAAGAAAAAAGAAGAAAAAAATAAGAAGAAAAATAAGAAAAAGGAAAAAGAAAAAGAAGAAGAAAAAGAAGAAGAAAAATAATAATAATAAGAAAAGTAAGAAGAAGAAGAAGAAGAAGAAGAAGAAGAAAGAAGAAAAAGAAGAAGGAGAAGAAATGCGTCACAAGAGGGATGTAATAAATCCAAGGCAAATTATAAATGTGATCTATTCACCTGTAAAGGTTTTCGCACAAAACTATATACGAGTTCAGTTTTAGTTTCTGAATTGAACAAAACGCGGCGATGTTTTCTCATTTTCTTTTTTATTTCCCTATTTTTAACAAACAAATTACTCAGGTATCATTTTCATTATCCCAATGCGCCTTCGGATTTCCGTGTTGCACTTTCCCTCCATTGTTAAAACATATTGCTCGGTTTTTCAATTGTTATATTGTTATACTTGTTTTATTTCTACTACTACCACACGTATGAATACTATTATGTTTCAGGACATTTGATTTTGAGAACGAAGGGTTTCTGGACACGAAAAATGCAAACAGGGATACGAATTCGATATTTTTGCACCGTTACTCGCAAGATCACCGAAATTAAACGACGTTGAATTTGGTCGAATCAAGATGGGTGACCGCGTGTGAATACCAATTGCTGTAATCGTTGATGCTTGCGTGGTGTAATGAATAACGGCTCGGAATTGGAAAACGAAGATCCGAGTTCCAATTGCAGTCGAGTTTGTTATATTCACTTCGACGCAAATAAACTTGGGGGACGTAGTGATCCAGCCATTCTCTTCCAAGCTATGGGTTAATTGGCAGAACTTGTATCAGTAATTCATTCAGTTCAGTTTTTCTTCGTATTTTTTTTCTTTTTTCTTATTTTTCTTCTTCTTCTTCTTCTTCTTCTTCTTCTTCTTCTTCTTCTTCGCCGTGTCCTTTCAGGATGTGTGCGATTATGGCTCTCCACATCTTTCGATACATGACTGACGAAGCAGATTTTTTTTTCTCGTAGTAGGTTGCCATTTCTTTCTGCGGTAGACAAGTTAAAATCCATAGCTATAGATCATGGTCTGTCCTGCTATTTAACCATAGCTGGGGGGGAGAAGAGGATTCTTACCTTTCTCAAGGGTATTAGCACATGTGAATATAATGGAATTTGAACTAGGCTCTCCGATTCATCAATCCGAGACGCTATCCATTACTCCATCGTCATTTTTATCTCAAAAAAATTTCTTAAAATCTAAAAATATTTTCTGCCTTTTAATAACCCCAAAAGGGTTGATAAGCTGTGAAAAACAAATCAATCAATCGATTTCTTGTTGGTGCTCCTTATATCTATATCTCAATACTTACCAAAGGCTGTAGGGATTTTTTTCTTTTGAGAATGAGAGACCGGAAAGTGATGTTCGTATTATAGTCAGGTCCGTTACATTCACTTAGGAGCAAATAACCTTGAGAAAGTTATGACTCCATTTAATCATTAAAGATATATTTTCAATCGTAGCATTTGTGTCTCAAACATAATTGCTATTATCGAAAATTGTTAATGCAATTTTCAATCGCAAAACAAAAACAATTACTCTTAAGATTAAAAATATCTTTCGTTTTAAAAGTGTTAATAAACCGTAAAAAAAATGTTTCTGTCCCTGAAAGTATTGATAAGCTGTAAAAATATAAATCAATGGAAGATTATATTAGGTTGGTGCAAAAACAATGACGTAATAATGCCGTTTTTTGACGTATTTTTAACGTCAAAAAACGACATTATTACGTCATTATTTTTGCACCAACCTAATATTATTAAGATAAAGTATGAACTTTTAGTATAATATCCTATTTAATGAAATATTCATTCAACTTAGAATAAAATAATTATTATAAAAACAATGACTATGTGTCTTCCAGTTTGGCGAAAATGCGTATCTGTTAAATAATTGGAGAAAAAATGAGAAATGACCTTCATCGTGTCAGGCATGTGTTTATCAGCAATTTAGGCAATAAGTATTAACAGGGCAAGGAAGAGAATCGTCATTTAGATATTCACTGAGAACACAAATACCTTTTAGCTGAATAAATAATATTAGCTAAATAAATATTATGTCAGACGGTATTTGAATTTTTAGTTTCCACATGTTTCTCTATACAATTACACGCATTCTCTAACATAAACATCACAGTCTCTCTCCATATATATTTCTTACATTATATCTATCCTTATATATATATATATATATATATATATATATGTGGGGGGGTGTAATGTTGTATTAAACCTGTAGCCCGATAAACTTACCGAAATCTTATATTCCTACGTTCACTCAATAAAATCGTGTAAAATGGGTGGGGCCGAGAACTTCTCCACACAATCATACGCTATCTGTCCCTCAATCACACAAACGCAAACACACATACACACACTCACACAAATTCACACACACACACACACACAAATTCACACACACACACACACACACACACACACACATATATATATATATATATATATATATATATATATATATATATATATATATATGTTGCACTACCAAAGAACATTAAATGTATTTTCCCATAGACCAAGGATGTAGTCAGCATTAAAATATTTGTTAACTTAGACATGGCGTAGTTTCCTGAAAATAACAGAACCAGCACATCAGAATTAATGACTCGAATTTGGCTAAACAAACGGAAAATGTAGAATCTAAAATTGCTTTCAAGCTGAGCCTATCCTTTCCAATTTAAGCAGAGGAGGAACAGCATTTAAAACATTAATGCTACAGCGATAAAACAGACACTACCATATCGACGGACTGGGAACAACACATCCGCTCGACACATCGGCGCCGTAAAATTCCCATCACTGCTCCTGGACGAGAAATTGGGCACGAGATCTAACGAATTCTGTTGTATTATTCATTTGTAATGCTTTTCTAGGCTTTTAACGCATGTTCTTTCAGTTCATGTTTGTTTCATGGGTTTCTTCCTTCAGTCTATTCTTCTGGAGATGAAATGCATATTCTATTTCTTTATGGTCCAGTGACTCGGCCAATTTAAAACTGTCGACTTTTGATGAAGTCCTTTGTCATTTTGGCATTATGTTTGAGTCGTAGTCCTGCTGCATAATAAACTTCCTTCCGATTATTTGGATGCATATCTCTGTAAAATGTTTCTGTATACTTCTGAATACATTCTGGTGCCACTGTCAATATAAATAAGCCATACAAGCACAGGCCAAGACACTGCTTTCACCATGTTTCACAGATTAGCTTTTATGCTTTGGATCATAAACAGGTCCTTTCTTTATCCACACTATGGTCATTCCATCACTTTGGTAGGGATTAATGTTGGTCTTATCTGTTCATAAATCTTGCTTCCAGAACTTCGGCCGCTCATCTCTCCACTTTCTTGCTAATACCAGTCTGGCTTTCTAATTATTACTGCTGGTGAGTGGTTTTCCTCTTGTACTATGATCTGTATATTTCTGCTCTAAAAGTATTCTTCGAAAGTTGGATAGTGAAGGTTGTTGGTGATGTCACTCACTGTTGTTCTTTTGGTCGTTTCTCCACAGTTTAATGATGTTTCTATCCTGAAATGTTGTTGTTTTCCTTGGCTGACCTGTTCCATATCTTTTGCTCAGCACATCATAGTTTAATTCATTTTCAAATCATCCAATTTGTTGGGCTGTCTATGCTCAAAGTTTGTTCAAAGGATTTGATCGATTTTCCTTCTTGTTATGGCTTCAAAATGGCTTGATTATCTTCTATAGACAGCTCTTTGAATTTCATGCTGTTTTATCCATTAAAAAAAAACAAACAAAAAAAAAAACAAACAAAAAATCTACAGTCTTTACTGGTGAAACCGAAGCCTAAAACCAAGAGAAAACTTACAATAATATTTAATGTTTAAACAATCAAAGGCAGTACCTGGGGAACAAGAAACACTTATGATTCACGAGTTAAAATTGTTTTGCTTACTTGAAAAATGGTTAGGTTAAAGAAAATGTGGCTAGATATTAGCAACCGTATACGCGAGTGGTGGCGTGCATACACTGGTAAGCAAATAAATAATTACCACAATTTGGCAAGAGGTGTAGACATTAGAGTGCTCAATTTGGTTAAAGAGAGCTAACAAATACATGATAATAAATAATAATCATCACATAAATACTCTTTGACGGATTCAGATGAAAAAAAAGCATCTTAAAATTGTTTTCTGTCAGAACCACTGCCTTACCAACTGTGCAAACAGGAGAGGAAGATGTTTATTCCTGCCTTCAGTAATTGTAATTCACACACTTGCTTACATCTTCAAAGTACATGCAAGGACCGTCAAATGAACGGTGATCTTTAAAAAAGGGAGACAGTAGAGACGAAAACTGGATTAGGAAATTACAACTAGACGAGAGATTATCATTTTAACTGAGAGCTAAAGATATCAATTAGAAAAGATACAACTCAATTGATAAGACGCTTGGAACGTGAGAGAGGAGTTTCAGATATGACAGTCCAAGGAGCAGTGGAAAAAGACTCGATCACCTTGAATAAATTTGAAAGTGATCCTGGAATAATATATATATTTTGAAATTTATTTCAATACTTCATTCCAATTCTTAGCTATGGTTAATTAATAATGAAATTTTATGATGATGTAATTTTCGTTTATGATCGATTTCATCACGATACGTCTGTTAAGGTTAGAGCGTAATTATAGAGTCTTATTGATCAATGTAGAATCCAGTAGTGCCATGCAATCAGCAGACAATTCCAGTAAGATATTTTTAATAACTTCTAAGATATTGCATTTCAGATCTTACTCCAACAATTGAACAATTTTGCTGTTACACCCGATATATATATATATATATATATATATATATATATATATATATATATATATATATATATATATATATATATATATGTTGTTGGAGTAAGATCTGAACTGCAATATCTTAGAAGTTATTAAAAATATCTGATTTTGCTCCAAATCTTCTGTAACGCCTTGCGTCCTAGTGGCTTATATATATATATATATTTCAGTGTTTCACCCCAAGCAAGGCGGGAAGCCACTAGGACGCAAGGGGTTACAGAAGATTTGGAGCAAAATCAGTTAGGAGTTATAGAGGAAATGATGAGAAGAAGGATAGTGGATAGATCAAGGGAACTGGAGATGTCAACTGACATTACATTTGAATATTTGGAGATTATAGCTCCCAGGGAAAATGGAATACGGAAGCGAGTTCCACGGCCAAGAGTTGTGGGATATGAAGCTATTGCAGTAAAAGAGACGGCTACATTTATTAGTTTCGACAGTGAAAGGGTGAGAGCGGGATGCCAGTCTCGTAGGGCGCTTGAATTCATGAAGTCTGGGAACCAGCGAATGCAGCTCCTCGGAGTAATTACCATGAAAGTATTTGTAAGAAGACAGAGAGAGGCGACGGTGCGTCTCTGAGAGAGTGACTGTAGACGAGATGCCAAAACGAAGCCAATTATATTGCATATCCGCCTATGGATCTTATTAATAACACCGAGGCAAAAAGAAGGAAGTCCAGACCATATATGGCAGCAATTTAAATATGTTTTTAACTGGACAAAAACGTATTATGGCATTAAAGGCAAGAAATCTTTTACTATAGGCCATCATAAATTTTAAAACAAAAACACAAACAAAATCTTTGGTTTAGTGATAACATTCGAAATACATACGGGTCTTCTATAGCGGGTCACTTAATAAATAATCTGACGTGTGCTATGGATTTTAGTGTGAGCTGGTTCTCTGTTCTGGCCAGAGCACACTCGTTATTCCATCTGAAGGTGTTGGAGACGCTGTTCATCAGGTCCAGGTGACCCACTCTTTGTAAACAAATAGACTGTTTGCTTGGCCTTTCGGTTTTGTGTTTCTAGCATCTTTGGTGTTATAACTTTTATTATTATATTTTCCCTGTCCATTTATTAACGTCATCTTCGACAGACTTTCTTCTCATAATCTGTTTCCCCGATTAGAGTTCTGACGAGAGGGGACTAAACCGATCGACTTGGGTTCATGTTTTTGTTTTAAAATTTATCATGTCCTATACTAAAAAATGTCTTGCCTTTAATGCGATAATATATATACATATATATATATATATATTAATAGCTACGTGCCGTTGTATATTCTCTCTCCCATGCTTATATATATATATATATATATATATATATATATATATATATATATATATACTTCATGAAAAACTAGGTAATCCGTATGGGTAAACCTAAGGAGGATAAAATCCAGAGTTCAATGTAAATGCAGAGCAAATAATTTAAATACAAAAGACCACTTTAAGTTTCAATGTAATAAATTATTTCACCACGGCCCTTTTAAAAGGGCTGTGGATCATCAGACTTTACTTCCAAACCAAAAATGAAAAGAAAATTTACTCATTTTTGAAGGGCCGTATGTAACATATGTAAATTAACGAAGTGAGGAAGTGAGGCGGGGGAGAGAATACAAGAGTGACTTAGCAGATATTGAGACATTTAAACGGTTAACATAACGGAAGTTATATATTGATATCGAATGGGTCGAGAAGGAAAACATAGAGAGAAAAAGAGAGAAGGAAGTTGAGAAAGAAGATGTCACTAATTTTCTTTGTAAAAAATGGCTAGAAACAGACGCTGTTATTTTGCTTTACTTTGAAAGTGTTATTTTGGGCGTTCATAAAGATTATAATATTTGATATAAATTTGAATGTCTCTAGACTGTCTACAAATAATTTAATTTGATGTTTGTTAGTGATTTAATTTTTTTTTTAAATTCTGAGGGTTTTCTATGAAATAGTCGATTAGAAAAATATTCATAGAAAGTACAAAATTTTATTTTAAAATATAAGTTTACTTCTAGTAATGCTTTTTTTAATCTCTTTAAAAAAATTTTTTATTGATTATTAAGTTGACATCTTTATCCGTTTGAATTTTGTTCATGAATTTAACTCGTGACTGTTTCTAGATAGGGAATCATTTTTACTTAAATTTTAGTTTAGTTAATATCGGTTATTATTTGAAGGTAATAATAAAGATCTTGATCTGTCATATACTGTATACACACCCATGCAAATATCACATACACACACGTTCTTTTACATATTCAGTCACTCATACAGGTACCCATGTGCCGAAATACACAGGTAACTTCATGTATTAACATCTACCTAAATATCATTTTTTTTTCCAATTTAAATATGTTATCATCAATAATGATTATTAAAGTGTAATATATTTCAATTTACATTAAATTATCAATTAAAAAATTTTTCCTCCATATTATAAAGAATTTTAAACTCACACTTCCAATTGGAGAATATTAAATGAGAAAATGAGATAAAACACTAACAGAACTGTAAGTCCTTCTTTTATAATATTCTATGTATCCATAAATATACATCTACGCACATATCCGTACATATACACACATACATATGCATACATATCCATATATATCCATATATTAGGTTGGTGCAAAAATAATGTCGTTTTCTCACATATGATACTATGTGAGAAAACGATATTATTTTTGCACCAACCTAATATTCACATATACACATACATTCATACATATATATATATATATATATATATATATATATATATATATATATATATATATATATATATATACTCATACATATACACATGCACATGTAGATATACACACATATACATACATACACATTTACATACACACATATACCGACATATATACATACATATATATATATATATATATATATATATATATATATATATATATATATATATATATACACACATATATATACACATACATATACACATATATACACATATACACACATATACGTATACACATATACACACATATACACATACACACAAATATACATATACATATATACACCCACATGTGCGTGCATGCAAAAAACATATCAAAATCCATACTTAATTACCTTATTATATCTATATTCTACCATATTATAAATATGAACTCACAACCACTTATATTTATACATACATACACTATCTATGGAACGACATACATCTACCCATCTATATATACACACCCACACTCACACATACATATATAGAAATTATAAAATTTGTATGCATACACATCCACACATATACATGTACCCACATACCCACAGATACACATATACACACCCATATATACATATAACTACATATATAAAAAAATAAATAAATAAAAAATAAAAACAGCTCACCTATATATACAAGTATATATACATACATATCCATAACCATACCCACCCACTCCAATAATGTGCCCAAAATACACAAAATAACACATGCATGCCTATCTTTCCATATAAACACATATACATATCAAAAGACGTATCAATGTTCAAGTTCAATTACATAGTTATATACATAATGTTATGTGTTTGCACTTATGTGTGCATAGCAACACTTCCAAAAACAAAAAAAAAAAAAAACAAGATCATGTAATATTAGTCTTACTATATAGTTATTCCTAAATATATTTAGTTAGATTTAGGTTGTTCTTATGTCGGCATTTAAAAATTAGTTCATTATGTTTGTTTAGTAATAAATTTTTGTTTGGAAGTAAAGTCTGATGATCCGAAGTCCTTTTAAAAGGACTGTGGTGAAATAATTTATTACATAGAACCTTAAAGTGGTCTTTTTTATTTAATATATATATATATATATATATATATATATATATATATATATAGATAGATAGATAGATAGATAATGAAGTTATTTGGTAATCCGTATGAATAATTACAAGGGGGATGTAATCCAAAGAGTTCAATGTACAAACAGAGCAAATATTAATTATATTAAAAAACGACTTTAAGGGTTCATGGGATTTTAATATATTTCCTTAGGTCTACGATTTTGATCCTAATTCATCAGATCCCCATATAACTTGACTCACTTGAGCTATAATAGGTGTTGGTGAAATAGACTGCCTATAAAATTTACTAAGTCAACCTGACATCAGTTCTCATCGGAAACGAATTAAATATCAAATATTTGTTTTAAATGCGCAATGACCTCACTAATAATATCAGAAAATGAAATAATGAGTGTAGAACAATAAGGAGAGACATATTAATAAATGCATACTAGAAGATAATAATTGGAAAAGAAAAAGAAAACTTTATACGTACAAAATTCTAACAAGTAGAAAATAAAAATGGCAAAATGATTGTGTCTTGCTTTAATAATAAACGGCGAACCAGAAGGAAAGAATGACGCAAATGCAATTTTTTTGTTTTGTTTTTTTTAAAAAGGAGAGATGAATATTGTTGTGGAGACACTTTCATGATA
>OZ010577.1:37742241-37857241 GCA_963932145.1 Acanthosepion lycidas | reverse complement strand
ATAGACATATCTTTCGTTATCCCAATGCGCCTTCAGATTTCGGTGTTGCAATTTCCTTCCTTTGTTAAAACAATTCCCAAATATTTAGATTTTTGTACTTGATTGGTTTTCGTGTCTCTAATTTGTAATTTGCATCTTTGCTATCAACCATAAAAATTAGGGATGTTATTACCCATCTACCCATTAAAAATATATATTCCCATGTAAATTCTCAAAAATAAAATAAAAGAATTCGGATATACCCATTAAAACATGTCATATACCTGTTAAAAATAGAATGTGTATATAACCATTAAAAACAAATGTCCATATACCCATTCAGAAGAACTTTTATAAGAAATCATATCAGATTTTCAAAATATTGATTCATTCATTGATTCGTTTTCTACATCTGATCAACATTTTGCAGGTTATATAAAGTCAGAAAATATTTTTAGATTGAAAAACCCTTTGGAGATAATAATGGTCTACACGTTTAACTAATTAATCCATAGCGAGGCGGTGGAAGTAGATTCATAAGCTTCCCAAGTTTATTTGCGCGTAAGTGAATATAACAAACACAACATGAATTGGCATTCGGCTCTACGATTAAAAATTCCGTGCCATAATCCATTAAACCAGCTGCAAATCTAAGCTTACATTAGCTGGTATTCTCAAGCAGTACTAACCAGTTTCGACATTGATTAACCGATGATCGTACTGAAATCAGTGTATTAATGGGACGGGTCTGGAAGCCGAAAATATTAAGGAAATATTAAAATTATAAACATCATAAAAATCGTAGGAGAAAAGATATTCTATAACTGTTTCAATGTGTCACACAATTCATTGTTTTCCTATTTTTATGTTTCATTAATTTTGTAAAAGTTGAAATCGCTTTGAGTCCCATTTAAAATTTTTTCTCTTTTTCCTAATTTATATGAATAACAATAATAATAATAATAATAATAATAATAATAATAATAATAATAAATTGATTCCTACTATTAAATATAGGTCGTAATTATCTAATTACTGATTATCACTATGATGTGCCTTGTAGAAATGTTCTCACTAATTGTAGGTTAATAGTAATTTAGGAATAACATACAGGTCTCAAGTCAGATACACAAAGAGCGAGCTTGCTGCAACGATATTGGTGACAGCCTTGGTCAGGTGTCTTTATTTAAAAAGAATATGGTCGTACAGACAAAACGACATTCATTTATATTGTCTCACATACATTTGTAATGAATAGAGGTACATTAATTAATAATTCTTCAACTAACTTCTACCTCGAGATACACAAACTGCTTTTACCGTACGATTTAAATAATTTCTTTTAATGACGCCAAAATAATATTAGTCCTGTACGCCGGTTCCCGAATAGTTTTGATATGATTTTCCTTGGAAGCCTGTCGACAATTTTTGGATAGTTTCACCAATCAATGGCTGACTGAATAATACCAATAATTGAGGATCATTTCTAACTGAAAAACAAATATATTAAAATAAAGATACCAGTAATTATTTACGTTTTTAGATGGGGCATCAGATATATATAACAAGTTTCACTGAAAGGATGTTGCGGTGTTGTGTTTCAAAAACAATGGAATCCGATTACATATCTGTTTCCAATTGTTCTATCATCACATCTTACTTCATTTTCATACATTTTTTAAAAATATTTCTATGTACAAGCGTGTAAAAGGAAATATTACACGACAATGTAAGCATCTCACTACACGTGGAATTTTAGCGTTTCTTGTCCATTGAAAATTGATCACACTTTTATGAACCTCTTAGTACATATTATCTCACTTATATAATTATGAAATAAATCTATAATATGTATATATATATATATATATATATATATATATATATATATATATATATATATAGTTGTATATGCAGGCACCAATACTTCGTCTATGCATGGTTCAATTAAACGACAGACAAGGTTTTACGGTTAACCTTGTTATTTAATTTTTCTTGTGTTCGAACAAGAGCTTTCTTTTCTGGACAAAGAATATGTAAAAACTGTCCAAATGTTTTATATTTCCCAGCACTTCCGGCTATACATTTAGCCATTATCAAGGATGATTCGATTTTTCAGCTTAATTGAGTGTGTGCATTACGTTTATGTCTTAGTGTCTAAAGGAACGTTTTAATTTCCGAATACGGTTAGCACATTGTGGCTTTGTTTGTAGTTAATATTGTTAAGAGTTGGCTTTTTCTTTTTTATTATTAAAGCTTCGATTATTTGTAATCTTTTTTTGCAGTTAATATATTTATGTTTTCTACTAGTATGTTTCTAATGGAGTCTGGTAAATTTGTGTGTCTGTTTAAATGGGTTCTAATGGAGCTGTGATCAGATAGGTGCAACGTAAGATGTATGGATAAGCATGTGGTTGTGTAACCGATGTAATTATTTATGAGTCCGGTTAGATCAGGAACACAGTTCCTTAAGGGGCATTTGAATTCATAGATAACGTTCGATCTTTGTAATTTAATTTTGTGACTTAGTTGGTGTGATGTTATTTTTGAAGATAAGGTTAGCTGTCGTAATTTTTTTTTATAATAGATAATTAATTTGATTTTTTTTCGGGTCAATTGGGGTAGTGTATTTCTTTATAATATGTCTTAGTGAAGATTCGTCTTATTTGTAAATAATATCCATTTTGTTTTTGTAATAAACAGACAGGTAAAATCGACCTGGCTAACCGATACTTTCCTCTGTGGCTAAATCAGTAAAACACGTCCGTCTATATGACTGTTCTGTAGAGAATGCAGGTTCGATTCCTGTCGGAGGACGCATATTTCCTATAAAGATTTCTCGGATATTCAGGTTGGTAAGTATTGTTTATTATAAAAAGAACATTTACTTAAATATTTGTATCAATAAAAAGAATGTATAAACTTTTAAAAGTAGTTATCGCACTTCATTCATTTATTTATTTATGTATATATATATATATATATATATATATATATATATATATATATATATATATATATATATATATATATATATATATATATATATATATAACATAAATAAATAAATGAATGAAGTGCGATAACTATATATATATATATATACACAGCAATACACAAAAATAAACATATATACACACATATATCCTAACTCATGTGGCCGTAATGACATACCCAAGTTTCCCTACCTACATGTACACATAAACAATTTCATATATAGTAGGTGTCAACATACATATATACAACTGCAAACCTACATAAGTAAACACACTCACACATATATACATTTATGTGTACGTGTAGGTAGGGAAACTTGGGTATGTCATTACGGCCACATGAGTTAGGATATATGTGTGTATATATGTTTATTTTTGTGTATTGCTGTGTATATATATTTATTTGTAAATATGTGTACACATATTTGTGTGTATATTTGTGGGTACATATAGGTATATGTGTATGTATGTGTATGTGTACTTGATACCATGGAAATCTATACGTATGTATATGTTTATGTATGTATGTGTAGATGTTTCGGTGTGAATGTATGTATGTATATTTATGTATATGTGTGAGTATGTGTGTATGTGTATGTATATATGTATATGTATGTGTATATGTATATATATGTATATATGTGTGTATATGTATATATGTGTATATATATATATATATATGTTTGTATGCGTATATATGTGTGTGTATGTGTGTGTGTGTGTGTGTGTGTGTGTATATACTTATATGTATATGAGGTGGACATCGTAGCTACCGATGGGTGTTGAATTTAATGTCCGGTTTTTTTTTTTTGTTTTTTTTTTACATACACTATATTTTAATATATTAAATAATATTAATTTTGATCATTTTTATCTTTGTATATTTACTCGCTTAAATTAGATTTCAATAGTTTGTTAACATTCATGCAATGACATTTTCTATCTTAAATATTTATCGGTTGGGGTATCCAACTGTCTGGGTCAATGTCTGTGGATGTGTGTGCATGTATTTATATGTATCTATGTGTATGGAAAGTGCATCCACTTTTAATTATGTATGTATGTACGTGTGTGTTGGTTTCCCTTCTCCCATTCCCCCTCCCTTTTTTTTTTTTTTCATGACAGACAGTGGAGATGTTCTCTGTCTTGTCCCCTTTTTTGTGTGTGTATATGTCTTGGTGCTTATGTATTTGAATCTGACTGCGTTTGTTTTACGCGTGAGTTTGGGACCCCATTTACACATCATGAGGATTAAAATGTATACATTGTAATAAGACCGGATATTAAATATAGCTAAAGTAACTTCAATGAAAAAATAAATTGAATAACATATATATTTCTTCTTTTCTCCTCAGTAATTTTATAGTTGTAAACTTGATAGCGAATAAATGTTAAATTTTGATTTTGTAATTAGCAGTTTTAAATTTTAATATTAAATTTTATCATATAATTTAGTAATTATTCGTTGGAATAAATTATTTTTTAATACTAAACATCTGAATAGATATTATAACATGACTTCGTTATCGAGCTTTTTGAATTTTCCTGTACTTGTGTTCTGATTGGTCCATCTAGCCTTTGTAACAACGTTTTCCCCTTGCGTAGAATATTAATTAATTTGAAACTTTTAAAACCATTTATTTTACATTCAACGTCATCACTTGATAAGACACCGAAGGTGTTGAAACAAAATGGTTATTTTTGTAGTGATTTAATAACATATTTATGTTATAAATTTTTTTTTCTTTAAAAATAAATAATTATATCTGCTCTACTTTGTATTGAGCACTCTTTTAAGAATAGTAATTGTTGGTTATTGGAATTCATTCCATATACACCAATCATATACTTGTATATATATATATATATATATATATATATATATATATATATATATATATATATATATATATATATATATAGTTTAATTAAAAAAGATAACCATAAGGGTTCATTGATTATATTTTATTTCCTCAGAAAAGGGATTTTCTCTGGTTCTTCATATTTCCAAGCATAATAGCATTAAATTTGGAATTGTGGTCTGAGGAACCAGGAAAGAAATCCTTTTCCTGGGGAAGGAAAATATAATCATTGGGCCCTTAAGGTTGTCTGTTTTTTTGATTAAACTGATATTCGCTCTGTTTTTACATTGAACTCTCTGGGTTACATCCTCTTTGCGATTATCCGTTTAGCTTACCAATTATTTCATTACCCAACTATGCACACACAAATATACATATATCTATATCTATATCTATATCTATATCTATATATCTATCTATATATATATATATATATATATATATATATATATATATATATATATATGTGTGTGTGTTTGTGTGTCTGTGTGCGTATGCGTGTGTGTATCGTAATAAACTAAATTGGTGAATTTAGTTTGAATTCTACTTCTTGCAACAAGGCTAAAAACGATTTCTGCCTTGTTGAAATAATTTAACTAATATACTTCTAGAGTCAGTTTAAACTGATAGTTTCTCATTTCCACAACTAAACGACAATTATAGACTATAGTTTTCGAAAGTTAACATTTCACTGAGAGATTTGGGAAAATGTGACGGTTTTCACCTGAAATCAAGTAAATACAAAATATAAGCAAATCTTATGGAAAAAAAAAATCAGGTATCGTCAAAATATTAAAAATGACACCAACAGAATATGGCTTATAGTGTGATTACTTAGAAAAGTATCACCGTGACATTTAATCTCATGTAAGATTTGATTGGACTTTTGCATAAACATTATACTCGAAATGAAGTAAAATATTCGGCTTCGAACCACTGCCGGATTGAATGGACTCTTTATTGAATCTTGTCTGCAATTTCAGCCTCATTTTTACTGTTGGATTTTTTTTTTTTGCAGTTTCGTTATACATTCAAATCAACAATTGCGACAAAAAAATATGCAAAGACACACCTTAGAAAAAGAGAAGAACGCTAATGATGGAAAGAGCTAATATTCAGTTCGTTAGAACGGAAAGAATTTTTAGATTCTTAAAAAATAACAGAAAACATTCGTTTATGTTAGTATTTTTAGATTAAAAAATCATTTACAAAAAATCATTTACAAATTGGTGAAATTCTTTCTATCATCTTTTTTAAAGACAGTCGCTCATCCTAGCCAGATTGCAAACAAACTACGTTATGCAGATTTCATGCTAAAGACGACCAGGAATAACTTTGATATAACGAATCTTGTCCGTTTAATTCAAAACTCTGACAATAATGTATAATTTTATGGCCTCCGAAAATACACTGTAAATTGTAACCGTTGCAAAACCTTCTGTCGAGGGAAGTACTGAAAGAAAAGCCCTTAACTTCGCGTAATCAACTTAGCCGGTCTTCATACACTGGTTTTCATTAGCGTAAGAACACAAAATCTGAAGTTTAGCTTTAAAATTGAATTTGATAAATCAACACGTGATAATAGAGAAACTATAACGACATTACTTTACTTCTTATGTCTGTTCGTTAACCACGTAAGGTTACAATTAACAAGACCCGCGATGATTCTTCTTCATCGCCTTCTAGACATTGTGCCTTTTCAAGATGTGGTTGCTCTGGGCTCTCCACGGTATCTTATCTTTGTAGCACTTAGCAAGGTTGGTCATCTTGCAAGACCCACCAATATCGTTTCAACATCATCTCAAATAAACTGGTCAGGTAGGTAGTCCGCTGTCTTCCTCTGACGCTTCTTCTTTCAATATATCCTGTGTGTGTTAAATTCTCCAAAATCTCCTTCCTCGTCACCTGCCAAAGAAATTTCAGCTGTTTCTGATTCTAAGTATCAGTATCATTTTCTTTCTCATTTTCCTTACGACTTACCGTTGTTCACCCGTTCTATTCTTGAAATCTTCATCATCCTTCTGTAGAACTATATATACTATTGCCTAAAAGATTTTTAATAGGGATTTTTCGTCGAAAATCCAACATGATTTCTTATTAGTATAAAAGTTGTTTTTGGTAGGTGGCATGGGTCTGAGTCATCATCCTTAAATTTTATTATGAATAGCAAAAAGTACAGAATAACGTCTACATTACAAATCAGAGATACGAAAATCAATCAAGTTCAACAATTTAAATATTTGGGAAGTGTTTTATCACAGGAAGGAAAATGCAACACAAAAACACAATGCCTTAGAAAATCTAATGAGACTATTAAGAAAATAAAAATTGTCTGTCTCTGGTTCAAAAGTAATGAACCCAAAACACATCTAGGTTAGGAAGTCTTTAAGGAAACAAACTAGATCTACTTCAAACAATGTCAGGTTTTCCCGTGATGTGTGAGCCTAGTGTACTTTTGATCGGAAGGCACCCACCGAGTAGAAACCTTTGTCAAGTCAAGTTTATCATTGTCACCTCTCTCATAGGATATGCTAATAGTATTGGCTATTTGATTCATAGTCAATCGCTTGCCATAGACCATCACCATATGGTGAATACGATCAATGATTTCTTCGTAGGTGAGAGTTGCAGGATATCAAAATATTGGGTCATCATCAAGACTCTCTCCAACTCCTAAATTCAGCTGCACACGTTTGGATTATTGATAAAGCTGGAGCGGCATCCTCTACTGTAGGAAATATAATAACAGATATTTCCTTGGGGGGAAAAACCTTTTCTGTAGGAAATTGATAGCAAAAAGGAAGCTAATTTTAGTCGATTTGCAAGAGAAGTCGCTATTATCTGCATTTGAAGTTTTTTTGAACAGTTAGATATCAGTTTACCTGAAACTAGATAATGCAGTTATTAATAAGAAGAGCTTAGATTAATGCATGTCAGATTTTACAGCGCTAGCATCACTCCTTGATAATCTGCCTATGGAATTTTCAGCCTAGGCTGCAAAAATTTTGACTTTCATATTGTTAATTTTCTCATAATTAATTAATTGAATTTTTTTTTTTTTTTTTGCCAAAAACGTGGAATGATCATTCTTCTTTTTCATAGTCTCTCTAGGGTATCTTTAACGTTCATTCAAACTTTTGAGATATACAGAAAAATAGTCTCTCAATCCATTTATGTGGTAAAGATATCTCAATATCGAGGTTAATAAGTATGTTGATTGAAAGTGAGCACAAAGATGTCAATACCACTTGGTGACTGCCATTTTCATTTCCAGTTGAATATCTATATACCAACAAACAGAAATTCATAGAGTGTTTGGTTTATAGATTTAATAGAAATTTACTAGCATTAAGTGTTAGCTTATTAATTGCTTTTTAGTAATCTTTGGAACCGTGATGTGGTTGTACGTATTTTACTTAGCCCCACATAACGATAGTTTTCGCATTTGAATTAAAAGCAGAATAAAGAAAGAGCAATAACACATAGTCTGATGATCTCCAAGGCGTGAAAATGACAGTTAATATATATATATATATATATATATATATATATATGTGTGTGTGTGTGTGTGTGTGTGTGTGTGTGTGTGTGTGTGTGTATGTGCGTGTGTGTGTGTGAAAATATTATAGAAAATAGGAAAGAAACTGGTTTGGTAAATAATCCAAAGTTCCTTAGTATTTTTATTATTATTTTTTTAAAATAGTGCTCGATACGAAAGTAGAGCATAAATATAATTATTTATATAAAAATAAGATTCAAACTCGCTACATAAGAGGTCTCATGTTTCAAAACAAGAGCCGAAAACTTCAAAATAATATTTGAATTAACTTGAGTTAAAGTAGGCTCTGTTCCATCTTCAAGCGAAATTTTTTTGGGAATAACTTATTTCTGAAATTTACAAGTTTTAATAGTATATTCAGAATTGAAATCAAAATTTCCATGGTAACATCAAGGGCGGATTGTTAAGAATAGGGTGGGGTGTTAATAATTTGTATCAGTATAGAGTTACTTTCATAGATGCCGGGTCAGGGTAAGGTGGGGGTGGCTAAATTAACGACGGAGGAGGTTTTCGCATAGTCTGGCTTGAGCGTCTATGGAGATTTATTTATTTTTTATTTTATTCTAAACAATCCGCCCTTGATGTTACCATGGAAATTTTGATTTCAATTCTGAATATACTATTAAAACTCGTAAATTTCAGAAATAAGTCATTCCAAAAAAAAAAAATTCGCTTGAAGATGGAACAGAGCCTACTTTAACTCAAGTTAATGAAGTTTTCGGCTCTTGTTTTGAAACATGAGACCTCTTATGTAGCGAGTTGGAATCATATTTTTATATAAATAATTATATATATATATATATATATATATATAGAGAGAGAGAGAGAGAGAGATAGATAGATAGATAGATAGATAGATAGATAGATAGATAGATAATGTGGTTGTGTCGGTGTATATTGTTGTTTAAATCTACATTACTACAAGTAATATCATACCCATGAATCATTTTATCAGGGATATGCAAAATACGTTTGTACAAATGTAGAATTTTAAAATATATATTTAATTTATTTTCAATAATTTGCTACACTTGTTTCAGGTCATATGAACTTGACCAGGCCATAAATCATGTGTGGGAGTAATCCAAATTCTTCTGGAGAATATGTCCCTCTGCTTAAGAGGTAACAAAGCAGTTAGGATTGGTCGGAGGAAGGGGTAAGAAAGAGTCCTTTGTTCTTATCTTTTTAAGACTTCTGGATCTTTTCAGACATATCTCCATTTTTGTGTATTGTTGCGCCTGTGTGTGTCTTTGCTAGGATGTGTATACATATTCATTCTCCAAACATATAGATATGGCTTTATTACAAGGAAATAATATATATATATATATATATATATATATATATATATATATATATATATATATTAGGTTGGTGCAAAAATAATGACGTTTTTTGACGTATTTTTAACGTCAATAAGCGACATTATTACGTCATTATTTTTTGCACCAACCTAACACACACACACACACACACACATATATATATATATATATATATATATATATATATATATATATTTGAATAAAAACAGACCACGTTAAGGCTCCATGTAATAATATATTTCACCACACCCCTTTTAAATAGCTCTGGATCATTATACTTTACTTCCAAAGGTTGATATGAAGTATATATATATATATATATATATATATATATATATATATATATATATATATATATATACATATATATATATATATATATATATGTGTGTGTGTGTGTGTGTGTGTGTGTGTCTGATTAAATAAATTACAGATATTATGTCTGTTAATTTTTTAAAAAGTCCGTTCATACTGACAAGTAACCTTCCGTGTATTTATGAAGGATGCGAGAAATGTGCTATAGCTGTTTAAATTTCTTTAATTTTCATTTCCCAAGTATTTTCGATGTTCTTACAAGGTCGTCGTCAAGGTTATTCGTCAGTATGACCGGATTTTATTAAAAATTAGCAGACATAATGTCTGTAATTTATTCAATCATACATGACTAAAAGAAAATTTGCTGCATATATATATATATATATATATATATATATATATATATATATATATATATATATATATTATGCGTGTGTGTATTTGTGCGTGTTTCTTTAGATCTACCGTACTGGAAGTAATGTCATATCGATGGGTCAAATAGCACGGACCTTCAAAATACTTAAGTGTAAATAAATTTTATTGCTTGTAAATTCATATTCAAGAATTTGCCTGCAGTTACTCTAAGCAGTACCTTCTAGCTTGATATATTTCTGTATTGAATTTACTAATAAGACTGAACAATCTTGTTTAATTTAATATCGCCATTACGAGAACACATTCAAAACGAAATAGTCTGAACTGAGAAATGAATCACAACTGCAAACAAGCGTTATTCAGTCACGTACATATAATCATTTCCTTACTGCCTCTAAAAACATCTAGTGACTTACGTTCAGAATAAAAACTTTTTTCACTGTCATAATATAGAAGATCACGGCCAGATGATATTAACCAACAGTTATGTCGTGACAATTAGAAACAAATAAACCCTTGAAGTTTTAATAAATATGCACCATTTCAAGCCATAGACTATCACGAACATATTTCAACAGAGATCTTCCATTTCTCTATATCGGCATTGAAACGAAAAAAGAATCCAGAGTATTATGATTTTATTTTGAATGGTGCATTGGTTCTGATTTTGCACCTCTTTGAATCGACAATATCCATCAAGAGAATATAGCACTGCACACGAAGACACTGGATGTCTTTATCCAGCTGGGATTCCCTCAAGATCTTTTCCATCGATCTGCATTGCTATTATTTAGTTCTCGTTAAAATCACTTTGATGTCGCCTTTAATAATGAACGTAATTCAATATAATCTTAGCAATACCCAGTATTTGTTTGTTTTTGAATATTAAATGATATATTTAACTGCATGTGTATTCTGGAAGTCAATGAGTTTATTTATAAGATGTTTGTATTTGCGTTATGTCAATGGTTTTGTAATAGATTTTGAATTTGTCGTCTGGGATTGTGTTGTGGGTTATCCGCGTGAGTTTCGAATCCTCGTTCGCCAAGTTGTTGTTGTGGGTTATCCGCGTGAGTTTCGAATCCTCGTTCGCCAAGTTGTTGTTGTGGGTTATCCGCGTGAGTTTCGAATCCTCGTTCGCCAAGTTGTTGTGGATTCCGCGTGAAAAATCGCTATCCAATAAATGACAAACACAAGTATTTAAGCTAAGAAATTAAATGTATTTACACAAAATACAAAAGGTAATGCTGTTAGTAAAATCCAGGAACGCAGGTTAGTATTAATCAAAGATGGCTATATACAGTTTCGAAGTAAACTTCCTTAGAGTCGGGCGTCCTTGTAACTGACTTCTAACGTCAACTCAATCACAGTGTCTATGTACTTTCCACTCTGTTCCTCCACCCTGTTCCTCTACTCTGTTCCTCTACTCGATCCGCTCTCTGACTGACTATGGCTATTTTATGGCAGCAGGACGAGTCCATTTATATCAGAAAAGGGTGGATCCCATAATAGATTGTTACTCAGGTTGCAGCTACAACTAACTGCTTAATACGTTGTCCTTTTTTTCCATTCATGGTGGATAGACGTAGTAGTATACAAGAAATGCGCACGTATATGTAACAGAAACATTATCGGTTTTATTTGAAAGTGTGTTAGTTGTAAATATATAACTACTAATAACATAAAACCCTACAAGATTAAAACCTAAAACAATGCAGGTGAATTATTTGATATATATTTTAAATGCTATGTAAATATTTTATTTCTCTGTAAATTATATGTAAATAGGAACAGGTCTATAGACTGGACTGGGCGAGAGAATTCCAGAGCAAAGATTATGAATTCTGGCAGTCTGTAATTTGGACAGATGAAAGTAAATTCTACCAATATTCAAATTCGAGACAGGTTTATGTTTGGAGAAATCAGAATGAGGCTTGGGCTACTGAATATCTGTAGGCGACCGTGAAACATGGAGAGATTGGAGTAAAAGCGTGAGGCGCTGTCTGGTTTGGAGGGGAATCTGACATAATTCTTGTTGACGAATGGTCCAAAATACTGTCAAATATCAGAGAACGAAATACTCCCACTATTTGAAACCTTTCAGCTTGAAAGGAATGTCTACCTTTTTCAAGAAGATGGAGTGCCATATCATACGATGAATGTAGCATGGGCCTGGAAGGAATCGTCAGGAATCAAGTCACTGCAATTGGTAGACCTGACATGGATCCAATAGAGCACGTTTGGGAGTAACTTCACCACAAACTTCAAGAGCGTGCAACCAAAATCAAGTCAGTGGCGACCCTTAAAGAAACATTGCTAAAGGAATGGCAAAATATAGATCAGAATATTGTTGATACCTCGATGAAATACATAAAAAATAGAATACAAATACGGAAACTAGCAAATGGAGTACTTACTACATACTAGTTAGAAATACTGTTTATTTATGCTGAGTTGGGATTGCGTAATTAAATTTTGCATTTGGATGTAGTTTATTTCTCCTGGTTAAACATTTTTCTTAGGCCACTGTAAGTGAATTGTTCTCGTTGTGGGCTCGGCTGCTACTATTAACAACGTATACCTCTGTTGCTGTAATCGAGTCAAGGGGGAAAATTATTTTCGAGTAGTACCCAGCCAAAAAAGGGTGATAGGTCTACAAATGAGCGGGACAATTTAAGTGAGCCTTCTTTATTCACATTCGAATTAAGGACCGTTTATATCATATCGATTTCGACGAATATGAACTACTGGTTGATCATTCACTTTCTTCCTCAATTTTTATGACTTAATTTTCTTTTTAAATCACGGTAATGATTGTACGGTGTTGATAACCTAATTTGATTCTTTAGGCGGTGATTTTCTTTGAGGTTTTAGAGTTCTTTTAGGCTACTATATATCTGTCCTCATTAAACATATCGATTATGGTCTGTTCCTGCGTTTGTGGGAAGTATGCCGACGAAGTCAAATATAAATTTCATCTATAAATAAATTCAAAATACAGGGTGTTAAAAAGTTTTTGTATAATTTGAAATGTTAATATCTGTGTAACTACATCGTATAGGTAAAAGAAACTAAACAAGCTTATTGTTGAGCAAAATAAAATTGATTGATTGAAACTCAAAGACGTGTGTATTTTATGAACAATTTTTCAAGGTTTTCAATATGTGCAGGGCTTGTGATACATTTGGTGAATCCCTCATGAGCATCAAGTGTGATATGGGGATGCTCTCCGCCCCAAATGCGAACATTATACTTGTTGACTTTTTCATTCGTATAAAAAACGGCCTCATCACTGAAAGCAAGATGTCCGTCCCTTCTGCATATCAACACAGAATTGCTTGCGATTTTGCTTGTCATCTGCCTTTAAGGCTTGAACGATTTTCTGTTTAAAGGATGTCATTCGCAAGCATTTATGAGATAACACACTGTCTTTAGAGGAATCCGTTCTTGCAGACATGCTCTTCTAGTGAGCTTCCAGAGGTTACGCAAAAATGTTTCAGCGAAGACGCTCAACCATTTCTTCTGATAGTTGTTGATCACTTCATTCTACCTTGTAAAGTTAGGCCAATTCTGCATTGCAATTAATGCATTTTTACCTAATTTTTCACACGAATGCACGCTGCACAGATTGTTCAACTGTGTTCAAGTTTACTTTAACAAAAAACTAAAAAAAACAACATTTTTTTTCTTTCTATCATTCTCAACATATATATATATCGCATTTTTTCAGTGTGTTTATCGAACCCGCACTGTTATTGTCCTATTTCCTGTCTGATACTGCTACGGGCTCTATTCATTAGAATTCCGATAAGTTTTGTTATATGGCTGACTGTCTGGTGGAGTTCACATTCTTTTACACCTAGCTTCTTAGGCAGTCCTATCAAAATAGATCGACCTATGTCTTCCGGTATATTACCTCTGGTATATATTTCATTTATTATATCTAGACTCTTGTCAATGCCGAAATCATCTCAGGCTCTGACTGGCTCTGCTGCTTTCTTTCCCCATCAATTTGTCCCTTGCTGATTCTTCAGATTTTAATATTCCTGGTCCTTCAATATTTCATTCTATTTTCGGTTGTACTCTTTCGTCGTAGAAGAGTTCTCCACTACAGTCCTTCCATCACTGAAGTGTTTTTCTTACTTTAATATCAGTGTCGTATCCTTGCATGTAAGCACCCTGTTGGTGAGTGTTATGGGACCTTACCCATTATAACATAATGGACTATTCCATACGTAATAAATACTGGGTCCCAAAAGGAAGCAGGGAGTTCAGTCTGAAGTCTGGAGTGAGGTCCGTCAGGAGTCTGTCAGTCAGTCAGAGCGAGCGAGTCAGTCAGTCGAGTCAGAGGCAGTCCGAAACAGAGTCGCGTTCAGACAATTACTACTAAACCTGATTGTTCGTACTAACACTTTCTACTTCTCTGAATATATTCCTGTTTTTAACATATCTGTGTTATTCCATATCCGTGTTCGAGTTCTTCTTTATTGGTTCTACCTTGGACTATCACCGTGGTACAAGGAACCGGACCATAACATTGAGCATGTCTTTTGCTTTGTTAGTTTCCGAATTTTAATGTACATCTGGTTCATCCTTAATACGCATTCTTTCAATTTCTGCATATTTTTGTCTGTGACGTTCCATTTTAACATGTCTGCATTTGATCTAAATTCTATATGCTGTGCCGTAGCTTGGTATCCTTTTTGGTTTACTTTTCAAAATGTCGACAATTTTATATATCATCCATTCATTTTCTTTGTCTAGTTTTCTTTGGTATGGTCTCGATGGCTGATGTTACTAAAGCTTCTGTTAATGTGTTCCACTTTCCTATTCTTATTTTGTTTTTGTATCTGCCTTTAATACTGTCCGTATATATTTTCTTTCACATTCGAGTCATTTAGCAGTCTGTCGTATTGGAATTTGTGTACTGCCTTGGGCCTTTTCAATTTTCCGGAGTTTCACTCTATGTTTACATATAATTGGATTGTCATCCCTTCCACTATCTGCACTTAGAGATGTTTTGCTGTGTAAAATTGCATTCCTGTATCTCTTATTGATAGTTATTTCAGTCGATTTTGTTCATCGTTTCTGCACCTGGGTGTCTCCATATCTATATATGTCTCGGGGCTTCTTAAAACCCGGTTTTGGCTACTACATGTTCATTCGCTGTACACGATTGGAACTATTTTTCTCAACGTTCATTATGATTTCCGCGTTTGAATTTACCACATATTTGAACATCGCTCTCCGTTTGTTTGCGTTCAGTTCTCCCATGACAGGTGTAATTTCTTACGGTTTGCCTTGAGCGTTGATATTGACTACGTACAGTAGAACTTTTCAACTTATTCTCCTGTAATAATCGCTTTCTGCGTAAATATAACGACGATGGATATGTCAAAAAAAAAAAGCAAAAAAAAACTTTCCTCTCAGTTTAATGACCATAATTCTATCAGATAGTTGACATTATCCCAGAACACATTTCTTCATGTCTTGCACTAATATCAGTCCCTCTCCTCTTTCATTTTTCTATCCGCCTGAATATATGATCCAGTCTTTGTCACTGGTGAAATTTACTTTTTTTGCCTACGCCGTTTCACATATGCTTTAAATATTAATAGCTAACCTGCTAAATTTCTGCTATATATTTTCTTACTTGTCACATTGATTTAGTTTTCTGATCTTCCATACCCGGAGAATTATGTTTTGTTTGATACCAAAATTGGCTAGGCTATCTGGTGACACCTGTCACTCATGTCTTCCCTTACCGGGCGAGTGATCATTTCCAAGGCGTTTCCTCCTTGACACCATTTTTGCTAACAGTGGCTGGATAACGGTCAGGTGATACCTGTTGCTCATGCATGCATTCAATTCCAATAAACTTAATCACCTTCACGCCGATATCTTTCATAATTGGATTGGTGAAAATCCTGAGTTTTCTGAAGTTTCTATTTGTGATGCTTAGTTAAATAAGTTTGTTCGCTTCTAAGTTTTCGGCCATGTTCTTAAAATATCTACATTAATTCTCCTCGTTTAGATTTGCACCAAGATTCTTTTCATAGACAATAGTTTCTTGTTGCCTTAACCAGCATTTTTACTAATCTGTATTTTAATTCTCGAAACACACTTTTAATCACATAAAACCAATGTTTCGTTCTGATCTTGCAAGTGTTTTTTTAATTGTTCGGTCATCTGTCTTTACTTTTTTCCAACAACCGTGTTTATTAGACTATAAGCACGCTTGTGTCTCCTCGATATTAAGGTCAATAGCTGTCTTTCTCCACCTTTGAATGAGTACTATTCTAAACTAAATGTATCCTGTATTTCATTTTCTATATGCATTGGATAAATAGCTATGATAATACCACGTGGAATTGCTCTGTTGCCTTTTTTTCCAAAGGTCTGTTCTTATGCCACCTTTGCTTGATGATTTACATATTTCATATGTTGATACGCAATTATTATTATTTCATCTTTTTTTTTTTTTTGCTTTGATTTCTATTACTACATGAATTAATACTGGTGGCATTTTGCTTTTTAAACTGTACAGGTTTGTATAATCTTCCTCAGCATTTACCAAACTGTATATACCAGGTGTTTCTTCTGTTTCTGCATTTCAATACGAAAACTATTATATATGTAGACTGTAGATCGTGTATATTGCAAAACTATTTCCTTTCTTGACAGCTTCATCTCTCTCAAATTTTCGTCATTTATGTGTCTTTCTAGTTCTTTTGTTTAATTCCAATTGTTCTTCTGTTGATTTGATTTCTCATTTTGTTATTTCGATTTCTATGTTCATCTGTCATCTCAGCTGCTTGCATATTAGAATTGCCAATTTCATATTGGTATCTTCTATGCTAGATACTTTATTCATCAAAGCCAAGAATCGACAGACATGGCCAAAAGTATAAGAACAAAAATCAACATATCAGTATTATTTCCAGATATTTCCACATCCATACTTAGTTAATATAAAGAAACTGAATTTTACATTGTCTTCAAATATAATAGATTGACAGCTGTGATGTTATAAGGAATAGTTTTCAATATGAATTTATACGTTAAAAATGGACAGGAATGATCGCTTTCTGAAATCTCAAAAGCCGTGTATTGATATTACACGGAGAAGAGTACTTACCGTTTGTAATTTCTGTTCAAATTGTTGTTTTTTTGTGAGACTTTACCTTGCACTGATATCACCAGTTACCAAGCTGATGGTAATTATTATGACTAAAAGACAAGTGAATGTCCCTGAAAAGTGTCCCTAAAGGTTATCGTAATATCAAATCCTTCTTGACAATATCTCCAACAAGCTTATGCAAAAGATTCGATGGGCTGTGCTTCTCAGGGGTAGAGGTTTGAGTAGTACCTCGATTTCTTACAGATGTTTCAATGGATTTCAATTAATAAACGCAAACCCAAGAGAAAACTGAGGTTTAGTGTGGAAACAATAAAGGAAGACATGGCAGTATGTCTATTTATAATCAATTTCTTATTCATATCTATTATGTAGTGTTCTTTATTTCACAAAACCAGGAACTTTTTTCCTTGAATTTACCTCGCATATTGCACTTGATTTTATTAGGACATGTTTTCGTTTGAAGACTGTATTTTCTTCTCTATATTTTAATGTCTGCATGCTACCATTGTATGATAGCTCTAAATCTTTACTTATTTATAACACTTGTACTTTTTAATACTAGTAATTTAGTCACTAATGGGGAAGTCAGTTTTATTTTATTAATCCCTTTATTTGGGTTTTTCCAAATTAATTTAACCCATCTATTTTTCAATGCATAATCCATGCGGTAAGATCAAAATTAAGAGGCCCGTTGCTATGGAAACAGTGCTGGCACAACCAGAGTGATTGGCCTTAATGTCTGATGTCCATGCAGCTTCAGTCCTAATGTTCTCGCTAACTTCAATATTTTATAGCAGTGCTTGGAAGGAAAGAGTATGCAGTTTGATCTTCTGACCATATATATATATATATATATATATATATATATATATATATATATATATATATTCTGTTTTGAAATTCTATGCATAATATATATATATATATATATATATATATATATATATATATATATATATATATTCTGTTTTGAAATTCTATGCATAATTGACATTTCGTACTCTATGAGAAGTTACTTATTTATTTTTTCAGATTTTTATTCATTAAAAATTTTCATTTCCTGACTTTTTGCATTGATATTGCCTATCAGTTTTATTTAATAATATTAAAGATGCAAAACGATTCGGTTTCTAAGAGTGTTCAGTGATTCTTAGTTTACCTATCGAATCTAGAAGATGACACAAAAAAAATCAAACTAAACCAATATGTTCAGGTGTTAACTTATCTACGACTGTTATATCTTTTAATTCTACTGATTTTCTCGTCATTAGTGAAGCCATTTCCCTTTTATTTATTTCCTATTCAGAGCCTTACGTCTTACGCGATATATGTCATTCTGTATAGCAGCGACTGCTGGACAAGCTCCTCAAAGACGAACAAGAGTACTGAAACAACAGAAATGAGAATCTACAGGAAGTTGCTGAAGATACCATGGACCGAACACGTGAGCAACGACGAGATTTTGGAGAATATAGGTGCCTTATACTTAACATCAGGAAAAGGCAATTGACATTTTCTGGGTCAGGTAATGAGGAAGAAGGGCTTGGAAAACCTGATACTCATAGGATAGACTGAGGGATAGTGCGACAGATGAAAGAACATGTTATATACTTGATGAGCTTGAACAAATGTATTGTAGAACAGGGTGTGTCAGAAATAACTAAAAAGGCAATTCTTATTAAGAGCTGCAAGGGACTGTAAGATGTGGAGGACCATGATTGCCTAGCACTGACGGGACACGGCACATAAAAGAAGAGTCGTCCAATTGTCTTTGCATCATATTCCATTTTAAGAATAAAGTATGCATAATAGTTCTTTTGCATTTCGATAAGATGTTAACGACTATTATCAATGTTCCTGCTTTAGAATTACCGTAATTCTCTTTTCCTTACTTTTACATTGAAGTTGCCTATCAAGATGATTTACTTCATTTTCTCTCCGTCTATACAGGTAATGGTATCCTAAAACTATTCGCTTTTCTCAATTGAGTTTCTCTACTTTCTTAATTAAAGGATTGTTCCTACACATCGATGTTTCCTAGTTTACTTTTCGCATCAAAAAATTGCTATATACAAATGCTATTCTAGGAGAAACAAAAAAAAAAACAACCCAAAAAACAAACAAAAAAAAACAAGCATTATTACAAAAAGTACCAAAGGTAGCTGTACGAAGACATAATGTATATTTGCCATCAAAATGAATAGCCCACGATGCGGACTACAAATGTCTAACAGCAAAAGCAAGCAAGTACAAGAATTTAAATATCTAGAAAGTGTTTTAACAGTGGACGAAAGATAAGACAGAAAAGTCCGAAGCCTCATTGGGATGGCGAATAACGCTTTCCAAAATAAATAAATAAAATCAATACTCACTTTTATTCTATACAGAATAAAAAGAAATAGCCTTTGTCTATTTGGAGGCAAAACAAGGCACATAATTGAAACAGATACGCCTGTACCCGAGTGATTCCAGCTCCAGAGTATCAGCCTTCCAGAACTCGAAAAGAGCATATTCGTAGACACCTCTGGGGTCTTTAATGTAGAAATCGCAGTGATGCGAAAATTTGCACTTTCTAGTATAAAAATTGAAATATCTAGGAAATGTTTTAGCAGTGGACATAAGATAAGACACTGAAGTCCGAAGCCTCATTGGGATAGCGAATGATGCCTTTCAAAATCAAAGCAAATTATCAAGAATCATGGAAATTTAATAAAGACAAAACAAAAAGAGTAGCGTTATGTAATATTAGTCCTCTCTATGGCAGTGAATGCTAGACAATCTCTTCACAGATTCAGGAAAGACTAGGGACAACAAAAATATGGTTTTATCGCAGGATTCTGAGAATAACATGAACTGATCATATGAACAACGAGGAATAAAATGGAAAGAAAAGATACTTATTAGAATCAGTAAGTGACCTTTGAAATCTCTAGGACACATAACGAGAAAAGAAAACTAGAGAACATTTGACATTCACGTGCTATATTGGAGAGAAGGGGTACACAGGCAAGCAGTGTATAACCTACATAGCGAGCTTACGTAAATGGTTGGTAGAACAGTTATGATTACCGACGTCCTGAAGGGACATGATACATAGAAAAAGTAGAAAATAATCACACATTAAACTGAACGTGGTGTGACATTCGCAATCGTGAGGCGCTAAATAAATATTCATTTTTATTCTATATAAAAATAACATAAATAAGCCTTTGTCTATTTGGGGGCAAGACAAGGCACGGGATTGAAGCAGATAGGCTTGGACCCGACTGATAGCAACTGCAGAGTAGTAGCCCTCCGGCACCCGAAAAGGGGATGTTCGTAGGCATCTCTGGCGACTTTACTGTAGAAATTGCAGTGACGCCAAAATTTATACTTCTTAGTACAAAAATTGAAATATCTAGGAAATATTTTAGCAGTGGACGAAAAATGCTACATCAAAGTCCTAAGCCTCATTGGGATAGCGAATGATGCCTTTCAAAAACAAAGCAAATTATTAAGAAACATGGAAATTTAATTAGAAACAACAAAAAATTGTTAAGCGCAAAAATAATTATTCGCTTTTATTCTATACAAAAAAAGGGGCACATTGTAATAGAGAAAAAAAAGTCTTCCAAAAGGTAGGTAAATTATTAAGAAACTGAAAATTTTAGTACGAAACAAAGAAAAGAGTACTGAACTATCGCACCTCCTATGTGGCACTAAATGCTGGGGAATTTTGTCAGAAATATAGAAGACCCCCGTGACAGCACAAAAGTAGTTCTACAGAAAGATGCTGAGAATACAATAGACGGAACATATGAGCAACGAAGAAGTTCTAGATAATATTGAAACAAAGAGAACACTTATATATAGAATCAGAAACAGTTAATGTTTCTAGAGCATATAATGAGGAAAGAGGAAAACATTGATATATATATATATATATATATATATATATATATATATATATATATATATATATATATATATATATATGATATTTTGGAGGCAAGAGAGATAATAGGAAAGCAAAGGTTTTGTGTAAATGTTTGTCAGAGCCAGTATTAAGTGAGATATCAAAAAGAAAAATCTTACAGTTAAAAAGGACAGGAAGATGTGGAGATCCATGGTCAGCCACGTTTTAAATGGGCACTGCTCATAGAAGATAAACTTTCAAATCCAAAATTGCCTACAATGATATTATTGACAAAAAAACCGATGCTAACTTAACTCTTGTTCTTTTTCCTACTATAATAACCATCTGCTTAACTAAATATTCTCATTTTTCATTTGAGTTTTCCTCATATTTACGATGTAGCAGATGATGTTGTTTGGTTTCGTGATATAATGATCCATTTTATAATATACAGTTATGCTGGGAAAAATTTTGGACTTGTAATATGTGACTAACTTAAAGTAGGTACTGAAAATGAACATACACTCAGCGTCGTTCAGAGGAAACTTATATGTCGAAGGTCTAACTTGAGAGACGCCCTTTTAGTAACGAAGTACAGATCTACGCATCACTCGTTGTTTTTAGCAGTCCATAACATGTAAACATGCAGTCGACCAAAGTGCACCTACGAAATTCACAGGTTGGTAAAAACGAAAACTTTGGTCATGTAGCTATGTTAACACTCATCCTCGAGTGAATATATACATCTTTGCATAAATATGGTATCCACGTTCGGAGAAAGTCCCCAAACTCACAAACACGACGAAGGTGAATAAACAACACATGTACAATGTAGAACGATAAGGTGTACAGTTAGTTTTGTAATCATCTGTGATTTTAAGGGGATAGTGGTCTGAATTAGTCGCTAATTTCTGATGAGCTTGATGGATTGTTGTTCACTGATTGTTTTTCACTGATTGCAATCAGAGTCCCTTCAGAAATCAATCGTCCCTAAGCAACGGTTGTATCACATCTCTGCCAGTTGAGACATGAACGTGCGAAAATTTGCAAGGTAATAAACTATAGTACAGCACTTGCATAAAAGGCGAAGATTCATAGTTGGTGATGCTCCCTATCTCGTAGGAGAAGGCAGTTGGCGCCGATCCTGTCGACCATGATCGACAAGAGTATTTACCGAAGAGAGAGAAGAGGAATTGACATATCGTACTATTTTCTGTATAATTCTATACTGAAATTAAGCGGGACATCTTTGCATGAATATAGTATCCAAGTTCGGAGAAAGTCACCAAACTCACAAACACGAGGAAAGTGAATAAACAATACATTTACAATGTAGAACGATAAATTTATACCTTCATATTCTTGATTTTGTTTCATGTGAAATGTTTGTTTTGATTGAAGAGTGACTGCTCACCATCGATCCGAATGGCAAGCAGATGACGTAAAGCACTCCGACCTTTGGTAGTTTATAAGCCAACAGTAACGTCTCGGTGTACAGTTAGTTTTGTAATCATGTGTAATTTTATGGGGCTAGTGGTCTCAATTAGTCGCTAATTTCTGATGAGCTTGATGGATTGTTTTTCACTGATTGCAATCAGGGTCCCTTCAGAAATCAATCGCCCCTAAGCAACAATTGTATCACATCTCTGCCAGTTGAGACATGAACGTGCGAAAATTTGCAAGGTAATAAACTATAGTACAGCACTTGCATAAAAGGCGAAGATTCATAGGTGTTGATGCTCGCTATCTCGTAGGAGAAGGCAGTTGGCGCCGATCCTGTGGACCATAATCGACAAGAGTATTTACCGAAGAGAGAGAAAAGAAATTGACATGTCGTACTAATTTCTGTATAATTCTATACTGAAATTAAGCGGGGCCACGCCAAAGTATCAGGGCCGAAACGAGATAATGAAGAGAAAGAGAGGTATAAAAAGTTAAAGTGATCAGGGAAGTTGAATTTGCAGGTGACCAGTTAACATATACGGGACATTGCTGATACCCCTTGACGAACGGATAGAGTGATTCCCGGAGGGTCCGTATACGAAACTCTGAAAGAGGGATGCTAAAGGCAACATCTATAATATATATATATATATATATATATATATATATATATATATATATATATATATATATATATATATATATACACAAAAATACTTGGCGTAACAGCAGAAATATGCAAATCGTGTAACAACAAAATTATCTAATTGTTCGATTAAGATTTGAACTGTTTTATCTTAGAAATGATTAAATATATCTTACTGGATTTCTCCGTAATATTTATGACACTATAGGCTCTACTTTAAACAATAAAAATACATTTAGAACTACGTTGAAATGATGATTGCTTATTGTAGTAACTTGCTGATTCAGTTTTCCTCTCTGCTGTTCGCTCTTTTTTAAACTTAATCACCGTTCTCTTCTTTTTTGAATGGATTTTGAAAATGGAAACCAGAGTTTGAATGTTGGTACAATTACTGAAGGCCTGAATGATCAGTAAGGAAGACATAGGGGTGATAACACAAAACAATTTTAATCTTTTCTATTTCGAACTGAATAACTCAATTTTTTTTTCTGTGATTCGTACGACAAATGGTATCAACATGTTTACACATCTTATCTGAAAACATGTAAAAACGAAAGTCAATGAGTTTAGTGTTTTAGATGATAAAGATATTTTGGCATAGACAGTTATTCAATGCAGTTATATTTGGACAAATTGCTGATACATTCGGCACACACAGACACACACAACCACACACACACAACCACACACACACACACACATATATATATATATATATATATATATATATATATATATATATATATATATATAGTTGAACAAACCAGTACCCAAGGAAAGATGAGGAATAAAAAAAGAAAGAACTAAGAACATGAAATCAGGCGAAAACAATCGTCCAGAATTCAAGCTCCATAGTGCAAAGAAAAGAACCTCCAAAACGTGTAAAGTAACTACGTAAAGTGCTCAATGCACTAAGTAGAGCAAACCTAATATAAAGCTAAAGAGCCAGGTAAACCTACCTACCATTTAGCGATGAAAATGAATTCAGGCAAGATATTTTTTAAACTACTTAACAAGAATTTCCCACAAACAAATAAGTTGCGCAAAATCTTTAATAAAAACTCCGTCAAATTAGGCTATAGCTATATGCCTAATATGACCCGTTCAATTAATAGATATAATAGGAGAAAAAGACAAACCACGCACCGTCTCCCTTAAGTGTAATTATAGGAATAAGGAAGCCTGCCCCCTCCAGGGCAAATGCCAGCACGAGCGCGAGTTTTATCAAGTAAAATATATGAGGATAAACCGAACAATAACGATAAAAACCCTATGTTTTACATAAGATCTACCCAGAATAATTTAAAAAAAAACGATACTATAACCACCTTAGTAGTTTCAATAGCCAAACTTACAAGAGGAGTACCACCTTGTCTTCTTAAGTATGTAAGGTTAAACAGGAGGATAATAAAGACAACATTTTGAAATGAGAAATATAAAAAAAAATGTCACAGGTATAAAGCAGGTGATAAATTTTGTTTCCTATACACGGAGGAAAAGTTAGCTATTGCTAGCTATAAAGAAAAATAATTTATTAAATCTAAAATCGGAAATTCTTAGTAGATGTAGACATAGGAAACACTGGTTATTAGAATAGGTCGTTTTTGTTTTTTATGTTTTTTTTTCTTCGTTGTTGAATAAAGAATCCCTAACCACCCTTTATGAGTGATTACTGGTTTTACTCTTTTTTTGGGTCACGTGGCCATTGTTGTTTTTCGTTGAAGCTATATATTCTGTCCCATTTTTAGCTCTATTAACAGTTATATATATATATATATATATATATATATATATATATATATATATATATATATATATATATATATATATATTGAACAATAAAAAAAAATTAAAATCTTCGGACATACTGGGTTGTAGATTAATATTCTTTCGTTTTTTTTATTATTATTCCATTTAGATTCCTCGACTAGTTTCGGCCGAAATGGCCATCATCGGGAGGAGAAATATTTTTGCTTGCTGCTAGCACTAAACTACAGAAAAAAAAAAAAAAAAATATATATATATATATATATATATATATATATATATATATATATATATATATATATATAGATAGATAGATAGATAGATAGATAGAAAGAAAGTATGGATAAGAATCCGACAATATCATAGGATAAAGAAAAAAATAGGAAACAGATTAATCTAACATATTTCACTTTATTAAAGCTTGTTAAAGAGATCAAGAGAGAAATGATATAAAATGATAACAAGCAAAGAGACGCAGATTAATGGCATGTTGTGTTTGCCTATTTCCTATTAGGTAGATATTTTATACACTTTAGAGTCGAGAATGTTTGTCACACATATTTGAATATTATCTGTTACTTCATTTCACGTGACGCGTACCTAACCAATAAGATAGCCAAACACAACATACTATTAATGTGCATCCCATTGCTTTTTATCATTTCTATCTTGACTACTGAAGCTTTAAAAAAATGAAACATGTTAGATTAAGATATACTCTCTACTTGTTCTTTATCCTATCATATAGTTATATATATATATATATATATATATATATATATATATATATATATATATGCACACATTTATAACACACATTTACACAAACACACACACACATATATATATATATATATATATATATATATATATATATATAAATATATATATATATATATATATATATATATATATATATATAGAGAGAGAGAGAGAGGATTAAGACGAATTTGAAAGCAAGGATAATACCTGAGAATGTTTTTAGATAAAAAATTATTACTTTCTTTTCCCTTTGTTACTTCGACTTACTTTGAGATTTGAATTTAATTTGTTAGTAAAATCTCGCGAATTAACATAAAACATTAAGTTGTAAACTATTTAATGTCTACTCGTATCTTCTAGTGAATTAGCTGTTCGAGAGTTGGGAAAAGATGTTATTTTTTACCGTAGGAACAGAAAATAATAAAGCCTTCCGGCAAAATTGAAAAATTTCTTTGATATCCTAAATAATACAAAGACAAATCAGTCTATCAAGAAGCTGATTAAACTGTGACAATAAAACATATACTTTTTAATTTTTTTTACATCAAGCAAAGTTTTTATGCCACTAAAATGCAACGCTTTACTCGGATTAATTGATATTTTTTTATTTTTTTTTGCCTTATCAACTTTTTCAAAATCATTCAAAGTTGGAAAGACATTACTTGGAGTGAAAGAGAATGAGAAGAATTTTGTGAGAACAACGACCAATAGGAGAACAACTTTCAGAAAGACAGAAGTCCATGATGGGTGTTTCATTTATGGTTTTGAAGATTTTATGTAGCATTGAATTTGACAAGCGAGAAAATAGACTATACAGTTTCATATAGCTTGTTAAACGGTAAAGAAGTGAGACCTAATTGCCAATTCATTAGCAAGCTTAATTCTTTGCAGCTGGGACACTAAAGTGGAAATCCTATCAGGACCATTGCCAGGAAAATAGTTATTGAAAATACAGCGGAAATTCACGTCACTGTATCGGGATGTTCAGTTACCAAGTTCGATTACATTACAGACACTACGTTAAATTTTATCAAGATTCTCGAGATAAATATCAGATGAACCAGACCAGATATGGGAACAATAGCCAATTTACAGACGAATGGCAGATGTGCAAGATATATTGTCATGAGAAATGTTGTATGGTACAAGACAGTGAACTATCTTCTAGCAATAGATTTATCAAATGATTAAATATAATCAAGTTCATATTAATATAAAAATGTGTGACAAGAAGGCCAATAGAGTTGGTCACCGCGAGGTTTGAATCAGATATTCTGATGGAATGGCGAAAAGGTTATTCATGTTTCTTACAACGTCTAATTCACTTAAAGTACATGTGAACAACTGACTGGGGGTGTCTTCCTAGAGCAGTTACCAGTTTTAATTTGCCGGAATGGCTATTAAAACAGAAGTAAATAGTTGTTTTATCAGTATAAATTCCTGATTGGGAATTTTCTTTAGGAATTAGTAGTAGATATAATATAACCCGATTTATGTAAGGTGCGTGCGTAGGACGGTATTCTGATCCACATCTCTTCTTGGAATCTTCGAGTTAGAGACCGAAAGCGCGGATATATCATACTTGATGTATCATCGGAATTGAAATGAAATCTCCCCCCAAAATGCTTAATTTTATTTATCAATCCACCCACGGGGACCGAATGTGGCACAAGGCCGGTTTAATGTGGGTATCTCCGAGCCCGTAGGCTCGCCCAAAAATATAGCCTTTGAACCTGCCTAGACGGGTTCAGGGCGTCTACCTCCCCGAACGAAACCTTGCCCTTCGGCAAAGCTTCGTCCGAGTTCCTCTCCGTAATGCAGAGGGTTTAAAATGCTTAATACAAACAATTAGTTATAGAATGCAGTATTTTATGTATTTTTAACAATCTTTATACACAGACACACACACACACATATATATATATATATATATATATATATATATATAAGAAAATTGCAGTCAGTCGCGTTGTGTGTAGTCGTCAGTCGTACATTGCAATTTCCAATTAAGAAATACAAATATGTCAAAGTTTCGATCGATGGGAATTAGACAGTTTCTTTATTGAAAGAATTTATGAGATACAACTCGAGAAATCAAGGTCATACGCAAAGACAATTAAAAAAAGGGAATATAATTATATCCTGAGGGCAAACACCATTCGATTGACTCATACGCAGAGACACTTAATTAAAACAATCCAATACAAAGAAACATTATGTTTATCGTGATCATACTGTCTTTTCAAAGTGAAAGAAACATAGGAAGAGGAAAAAAAGAAGACAATTGTGAGTGTAAAGAAATATATATTAAATAATATAACGAATCAAAACATTGAGAAGAATATAAGCAAGATATAATTGATAAAAGAACAGCATAAAAAATAGTAAAGGAGCAAATAATGACAAAAAACAAGTAAAATAATGAATGGGAAGGAAATATTAAATGAAAATAATAAGTATTTAAAAGAAAAAGAAATAAAAACAAACGAACGGAACAATAACTGCCTGGAGAATGATGCTGAGGAAAAACATATTTGTTTGTAAGAATGAATGAATGAAAGAAAGAAACAAAGAAACAAAGAAACAAACAATGAAAGAAAGAAACAAAGAAAGAAGAAAAAAAGTAAAACAAGTTGAAGCAAAAGAATCAATTGGATTAAGAAAGAAAATTTATGAGAAATATGCAAATAAAATCTGTTCATAAACAGTGTAAAAGTAAATGCCCACTGTGATATTCCTGCTGGCATATCTGGTAACAAAGGTCCCAGGGCATTGCCTCATTCACATGCCTGCAGTGTATCAGTAATGAGAGCAGGTTCTATATAACTAAAACAAAGATATTCACATTAATCAAATCAAGTTATATTCTTCTATGTGTCGTGTAACTTAAACATGTGATTGATCATGACTTTCCAAAACCTAAACTCCTTTGAAGATCTCAGAAACCGTTGTCCCTTTTCTAACCGTCCAACCACCCATTTCGACAACCATTCACGCATGCTTGTGAGATATGTGGTGAGATGCCTTTTGTATTCAAGATGTCCTGGGACTATCGAATTCGCCAAACTCTCCCTCCACATTATTTTTTCAAATAAATTTCAACAGTTTCTTTCGCATTTTCATTATAAGTGTCCCTTTTGCTTCCACTTTGCATGAGATTTCTTGTTTCCATTTAAGTATCCTTCTGTAGAACCACATTTCATTTGCTCCCAACTTTCTTTTCATCCGCGGAGAGGTTGCCCATCATGCTTGGACTCATACTACATAAGAATTAAGCACATTTTTGTTACAAAAATATTTCTGTTTCTTGATTAGTTCTGGGAAGGTATCATTTGCTGATCCAATTTGACTTCTTTTTCCGTTCTAGCATTTTCCGTCGTCTGTTCAAACATTTTCAATTGATGTAAATTTTGTATTTGTTTAATTTTGAGATCTAAAATACTTACTTTGCATTTTGGGCTCATATAGCCTGTTGCTTTGCATCTTGAGCTCATATGTCATCTTACTTTACATCTTCGGTTCATATGTCATTTTACTTTGTATCTTGGGCTCATATGTCATTTTACTTTGCATCTTGGGCTCATATGTCATTTTACTTTGCATCTTGTGGATCATATGTCATTTTACTTTGCATCTTGGGCTCATATGTCATTTTAGTTTGCATCTTGGGCTCATATGTCATTTTACTTTGCATCTTGGGCTCATATGTCATTTTACTTTGCATCTTCGGTTCATATGTCATCTTACTTTGTATTTGGGTTCATATGTCATTTTACTTTGTATCTTGGGCTCATATGTCATTTTACTTTGCATCTTGGGCTCATATGTCATTTTACTTTGCATCTTGTGGATCATATGTCATTTTACTTTGCATCTTGGGCTCATATGTCATTTTAGTTTGCATCTTGGGCTCATATGTCAGTTTACTTTGCATCTTGGGCTCATATGTCATTTTACTTTGCATCTTCGGTTCATATGTCATCTTACTTTGTATTTGGGTTCATATGTCATTTTACTTTGTATCTTGGGCTCATATGTCATTTTACTTTGCATCTTGGGCTCATATGTCATTTTACTTTGCATCTTGTGGATCATATGTCATTTTACTTTGCATCTTGGGCTCATATGTCATCTTACTTTACATCTTCGGTTCATATGTCATCTTACTTTGTATTTGGGTTCATATGTCATTTTACTTTGTATCTTGGGCTCATATGTCATTTTACTTTGCATCTTGGGCTCATATGTCATTTTACTTTGCATCTTGTGGATCATATGTGATTTTACTTTGCATCTTGGGCTCATATGTCATTTTAGTTTGCATCTTGGGCTCATATGTCATTTTACTTTGCATCTTGGGCTCATATGTCATTTTACTTTGCATCTTGTGGATCATATGGTACGTCCTCAAAGAATTGCTGAAGACTAAAATTTAGACCTGCAAGTGACGAAACACAACAGAATTATAGCAAACATTGTAAAGAAACATGTTCTTATGGATTTTTCTGAGCACTTGTGGGTGAGAAATTATTCTCCATCTTCCAGTCTCTCTCCCACAGGCAGGATGCGACATGTCTCTCCCTTGCGCTACCTCTACTTCCATGAAAATACTCAGAAGATATACATTCCATGATCTCACCAATTCAAACCCTCACGGAATGAACACAACATGCCACTTACATAGTAGTAAACCAACCACATTCCCTCCGTATTCCTTCGATGAGTGTCGAGTTCCACTCGAGCAGTTTCCCGCGAATCACTGACTTGTGGAACCGACTCCCAACACAATATTTCCCCGGTCACTACATTATTAACCTGTTCAAGGCTAAGGTTTACCGCTATCTTACACACATATCAAAATACACATTGATTCTTAACTTAATTCTCTACCTCCAGAGGCGCTCTGGCCTTATAAAATATGAAACTTACTGTGAAAAATAAAATGAAATAAGTGCGTAAAAACTGAGGCAATGAAGAAAAAACAAAACAAAGTGATTAAGTGTTTATAGCATGAATTACATCCGATAACAAGACCTCTTATCACGTGGTTGGTGGTTTTAAGGAGCGTGCAACAATCTCTTAATTGCTTTTGTTCCCACCCTGACTCGAGGTGGTAGTTTCTGTTATGATCACAGATATAGGCTAATAGTGAACGGCCCAATAAAACACTATGAAAATATGAAAATACATTTTTATAGTAGCAACAGCAACAATATATCTTTATATAAAAAAAAACCTTACCAACAATACAGTAGAATTACTAAAATTACATTTTATAACAAAATGACCAACAATGTATTTTATCTGTAGTTGAAGGTATATAATTGCGTTCAAAATATATTTAATTAAATCCATAATACTATTTTAAAAATATTTCGATTTCGGCCTTATATACCCCATAGAATTTGATATTTCACTACACAAACTCAACCCACCAAACAGCTAACATGAAAATAACTACTTACCTGACATTAATCCGCAAAAATATCTTAATTTAAATCGAATGTATTACAAAATACAACGGCAACAAAACTACAACATGACACACACACACACACACATATCACTGGCTTTAGTAATAACGTTCGCAGAAACATGTATATGCACAAAAGCTGAGTATTATCTACCATGAATTCAATTTTGAAAGCAAAACGGAATATATCAAGTTCCAAAAAATGTAATTTCGTTATTAAATGACCCATAAACTGATGATATGCCGTTAAATAAACAAATCAATGAATCAATCAATCCATCAGATGTTTATGATAAATATGCAAGATAATGTGATTTTTTTGTTATATATATATATATATATATATATATATATATATATATATATATATATATATGAAAAATCTCATTATCTCTAATGCAGGCGAAATTATGATTAATCATTTGACACTTACGGAAAAGGACGAGAGAGATAGATATGAAATTCTGATACCGGAACATCAGAACATTATTTAATGTTGGATATTGTCGCCTTATCAGAAATATGACTGTCAGGTGATAGCTCTTTACCGGAACCGTTGTACAATCTTTTAGAAAGGTCGGCCGGATAATGTCCGTCGTGACTCTGAATTTGGCTTTGTTATAAAAGCCAAGATAGTGTCTAACACGTGTGAGCTACCACATGGTACCTCTGATAAACTTATGACACTGTGCTTCCAATTTCTCTCGGGTTGTTTCATAAGATGATTAGTGTGTCTGCATCGACATTCTGAGGCTGACATTAACAATTTTTATTCTAATCCTAGAGAGTTTTCGTGCCACATTATCAAGGGTGATAAGATTGTTATCATGAGTGATTTCAATGCAATAGTAGGATGTGGACATGCCACATGTAATCACCTAGGTCAGCATAGTGTTAGGAAATGAAATAACAACAGTCTACTCGTTCTAAAACTATATCATAAGTTTGATCTTGCTCTCGCAAATACATGGTTTAGGCAGCCGGATAAGTTCTCCGGCGCTCAGTGAAATTGGTACAGGCTTGCCTATATATTCGTTAGGTGCAGAGACATGTGTGATGTAAAAGCAGTAAGTTGTATACGCGGTGAAGAGTGCTGGACAGACCATCGTCTACTACGTGCAAAGGTATCTTTGGCGATAAAAAAGAAAATGAGGAGGTATGGGCCGAAGTTTACCAAGGGAATGGACGTATCTCATATGGCCTGTTTGGAAAAGCTTGAACATTTTCAATCTGACATACAGGCAATTGATCTTCCGACTCTGAATATACATTTGCTACGGTTCTATATGAAGCACCTGCAAACTCATTTAGATTTATTAGGTTGAAGAACCAAAACTAGTTTGCAGATAACCAAGAACTTATAAGCGGTCTCCTAGTAGAGAAGAAGAAAGAGATGGATTGGTTGCTGAGTTTTCCTGGACATTTTGAAGGAAAGAAGTTCAAAACAGCTTTTTTTGAAATGCAAATCGTGTATACAACCTGAAATATGTACCGCAAAGAACGCATGGTAGCAATAAAAGCCCTGTCAAATTCACGCATCTTCGTGATTCAAAATCACTATAGTCAGTTGCGTGCAGTTTAATGAGTCATTGACACCTTAACTCAGTAACCTCTCATTGAAGAAAGGGACATTCCTCCCGGCTTTGCTGAGGCTGTGACGTCCAAGAAAATGAAAACTGGCAAGGAACTAATAACGGAATAAATCATAGCTTTTACAAATGTATGGTGAAACTGTGGTCAGTCTAATACAGCTTGTCTTCCATCATGGACACGCTCTGGTTCTTCAAGACTGGAGAGATGAAATACTTTCGTCCCTGTTCAAGAAGGATCCCAAGGACTTTTTGTGACAACTGTCGTGGGATTTCTCTTCTTTCGGGGTTTTGGGAAAGTGTTTTCCAGCGTACTACTCAACTCTCTGCTCAAGTATATTGCACCCATGATTCTCCCGTAGTCGCAATGAGTTTTCCAGCCAAACAGAGGTAAATGTATATGACCTTTACTGTAGGAAAAGCGTCAAGAGCAACATCTCGACATGTCGCAGTGCTTTACTGACCTGAAAAACTCGTTTAATCCTGTGAACAGGGAAGCACTGGGAAAATTCTGTTGAGGCTTGGTTGCTTTGAGAAATTTACTAGTCTAATCTATCCCATGCACGACAATATGAAAGCACAGATTTGTGTTAATGGAGAGTTGCTAGGCTCCATTTTGTTAGAAACTAGGTTGAAACAAGCTGACCTCCTCGTACCTACTCTCATTGCGATATTCTTTGCTATGGTCTTTCTTAGGGCCTTCAAAAATATTGAGGTAGGTATCTCCGTCCGGTATCGTACAACTGGTAATTTGTCCAACTTTCGCAGGTTTGATACAGTAACCAAAACGTTCATTTCATTCATTAGTGATTTGCTATAGTCTGAAGATTGGTATCTCGACATCCATTCTGTAGTAGATATACAACTTCTCACGGATTGTTTATCTGCAGCTTGCATTGAGTTTGGCCTGTAGGCTTGAGGAAGACGGTATTGATGAATAAACCGGATCCGTGCAAAGTTGATGTTCTTCCTTCGATATTTGTCTATGGCAAGAAGTGAGAAGTGATCCACGGTTTTGCGTATTTAGGAAGTACACTCTCAAGAAGTAACACACTTGTTGAAGAGATAAGAGCAGAAATAACTAAATGCGATGCCTGCGGAAAACTTGAAGCCAAACTCTAGTCACAGTCGGACATCACCATTGCAACAGAAGTCAGTGTGTCCCGAGCATGTGTGTCGGTAGTTTTATTGCATGTTTGCGAGACCTGGACAATTTATAGAAGAACTATTAAACGTCTTGAACGCTTCCAACAAAAATGTAGGTTTTCATTAATAAAAGTCATATGGTAGTCTTATTTCCGGCATTGAATCCTTGATCCTGAAATATTGCCTCTGATGGTGCAGCAATGTGGTTCGACTTGATGGCAGGATGCCGAAGTAGGTCATTTTTGGCGGGCTAAGAGATGTCAAAAGATCTAGTTGTTAAGCCCCGTAAGTTATATAAATATTCTGTAAAAGAATGTCTTAAGAAAGCCAGCACTGATCCTAAGACGCTGGAGGAGAAAACGAAGGATAGACATCATTGGATAGAGACGGAATGATTATGCGGACGGCAAAATATGGGGTTATTGTCACACCCCTTCCACAGAAAGGTTCTAAAGTTAATCTTACGTGTAATATTTGTGGTCAAATGCGTCTATCTGATTCAGGTCTGGCAAGCCATTCTAATCGTTTGCCTTATGTGACAGTTTTTCACCTGAACTCCATCTGTAAACTCTGTGGAACTGTGTTTCAATAATGCTAGCGATTTAACAAGGCATTTTAAATCGAAGCACTCCGATCAACCAACTGTTAGCGATCGATTAACATACAGCATTTGTGGCCACAAGTGCAACTCAATGCAATGACTAACGAGTCAAATGCGAAGACGACACGGTAAAAACATGAATAGTGATGAAAATATATTTGTTGAAATGGGGGGGGGAAGCGTTCATGAAGTCGTTATACACGTCCACGAGTAGAGTTACACTATATATATATATATATATATATATATATATATATATATATATATATATATATTCAATTATAGGTGCAATTATAATTCATAAATTCATGAATCATTCATTATCGTCTATATTTGTTTTTTGTATGAACGATTCATGAATTTATAAATATATATATATATATATATATATATATATATATATATATATATATATATATATATATTCAGTTGTATGGATAAGGGTTTGTGTCTTTTGATTCCACTGCTTTGGGATCATCAAACAAACCATGTCGTATCTGTTGATCGCTAAAGCGTGAAACCCAGGGCCATATAACTCATATCGATACAATTGAATATATTAGTTCTATCACTTATATTGAGCACTTTCAAATAAGCACCGCCTAAATAATATTATATATATGTGTGTCTGTGTTATATATATATATATATATATATATATATATATATATATATATATATATATATATATACGTGTGTGTGTGTGTGTATTAGGCACGATCATTCCCTCTTGAATATTTGACCATACGGATAAATGGAGCTATATAAACACATGTATCGGGGATCAAAGCTCATCAGAACAAATGAATTAACTTCCTAATTCTTCAAAGAATTTCTCCTTGATTAACCATATCTTCAATGGCGTAGCCATGCTCAACACGCTTGCCCATTTGACAGTTAGAGAGGCATTTGGTTTTTGGGTTTTTTTTCCTTTCGTGGTGTTCTTCTCCTAGACTGGTTGCCACAAAAGAAATCACCCAGTCTGTACTGTTATTTACCCCTAGCGCGTGAAAGGATTATGATTAGATTCACAAGTTTCCCAAGTGTATTTACGAGTAAAGGAATGTAACGGTCACGAAGGAATTTCGAAATCTGTCAAAAGGCGCATACTTGTCCTAAGCCTTTTTCTGTTTTAGAACATTGATTTCATTTTCTATCCAGATGCTGTCGCTTTGATCGTAGTACAATTTATGGATTGTTCTAATATCCTTCCCAAAAAAATCAAGCTTACATAGCAGATCAAATTGACTAACACTATATTGAAAACGAGATTCAAGCGAACACCTAACAAAGGATGCTTCTCCATCCAAATTTACTTTTATATTAAAATTGTAGAAGACATTTATTTTCTTTCTTTTTTCAAAGTGTGTGCAATAGTAGCAACTAATCATTGCATCCAAAAAGCAGCTAAGGCGAAAGGAACTGCAATGTATGCGATCTACAGGGAATAATTGGGAAGGAAATGTGGTTTTCTCGAATAATAAGAATCACAAAAAAATTAATACATGAAGAAATCGGTTAGGAACTTGCTATGTAGATGCGACTTGAAAAAAATAATTTGCTTATTAAATATATAAATAATAAATAACACTTGAGCTTAACAATTATCATACATAAAGCTGAATCTATGTAACCGAACAAAATAAAACTGGGAAACATTAAGAGTAAACTGCTAAATTAAAAGACTTCTCCGACGATATTCCAAAGTTTTCAATATGGAGGAACCGGAAGCTTGTTTTTACTTTCTAAAACTATTTGTCAGATTTTTCTGTCTTGACAGAAAATGAAATTGAAAAATCTTAAATTATTTTCTCCTCCATACATCAAAACCAATTTCTTCCTCTGATATTTTTAAATTTTATTATTATACCCTATTCGACTATTATGTGTCACGCCATTTTAGAGTTATCTTTACATTTCTTTCATATATCAATAATAGCAAATATTTTGCATAACTTCCTTTAAATTATTTCCCAAGTTGCTGCGTTGTAAAGAGCAAGAAATCGCAATCTATATATGGAGGAGAAACAGAAAATTTTACAGTACATGAACGGGGATGTTTAACAGGCAAAAAAGCATTAAAATTATATATATATATATATATATATATATATATATATATATATATATATATATATATATATATATATATATGATCGACACTCCCGTCGAATTCGACGTATGAGGGTCAAGCAGATCAGTTTCCAGGAAACCGACAGCCCGACACCGGCACAAGAGATTTGATTATAGTGGTGAAGGCCTCGTGCAGGAACATCCACACTTTTTGGAGGGCCGAATACAGAGACCTGGTGCACCGAATGCCACAAGGTTCCCAAACGACCCTCCGCAGGTTTTGAATTCAGAGTTGTCATTCTCGTACACCAGTGGCCATCCAAGGCTATATATATATATATATATATATATATATATATATTCAGCGCTTTCTAATAAGTACCGCGCATATAATATATAAATAATTATACACACACACATATATATATATATATATATATATATATATATATATATATATATATATATATATATATATATATATTTATTTGTATTTATATACAGACACATTTCACACACACACACACACACATACATACATATATATATATATATATATATATATATATATATATATAGAGAGAGAGAGAGAGAGAGAGAGAGAGTGAGAGAGGTAAGTCGAGCAAGTATTCCCAACTTGGTAACATTTAATTTAAAGGAGTTCTCAATATAAAGTAGAGCAATATTATTTATTTTAGAATATTTCATCGAAAACAGGTCAAGCTCGCAACACAGTTGCAGGTGTCTTTCGATGTGTATCAAATACATTTGATAGGCATCGAAAAGACGACTTCAATTGTGTAATATATATATATATATATATATATATATATATATATATATATATATATATACATATATATATATGGTTCTGTTCTTACTTTCTGACTGTAAGACACCAGGATATTCAACAGATATTAACGATATATCTATCTATCTATCTATCTATCTGTATATATATATATATATATATATATATATATATATATATATATATATATATATATATATATATATATATATATACGCTAAATCCCTAACATTTAGCATTATAACCCATAGGGTATGCCTTAAATGTGTAGTTCTATCACACACCTACACAATCACACACATATATATATATTATATATATATATATATATATATATATATATATATATATATATATATATATATATATATATATATATAGTAAAACAAGTTTCGTTAAATAATTTAGACATCCTCTGTCTACGTATTCTCAATAGGATCCTTTTATATTCGCTGATAACCTTTATTGTGCGGTTATTAAATGCCGAGAGGAAAACATCTTTTTGGTTCATATTTTGTTTATTTCGAGTACTTTCGACATACCGTAATGTCATCATCAGGATTTGTTAATTATAGTGTAAGTATTTAGTGTTCATTGTTTTGAAGGATAGAAATTGTCTTGGCCATACGAAAATTAATATTTTTTAATACATATGTGCCAAGAACTTTGTGCCATGACGGTCAACGTTTGAGGGACGGTAACTAGGAATGATCTGGAATAACTCCAGACTTTGGTAGCTACTAGATAAAGGAAAAACTATTAATGATAAGCGCTAGCATTATACACTACCTATTCTACACACACACACACACACACACACATACACACACACATATATATATATATATATATATATATATATATATATATATATATGCATATATTCATTATACATATGCGTTTGCGTGTCTGTGTTTGTGTTTAAATAAACTGAATATTATTCCAATTAATAGATGTTACCTTTAATTGTATTGAATACTGTCCTCGATAACTTAAGTGAATTTTTCACAGTTTTTAGAACTTAATAAATCGTGGCAATTACATGCTGACCATAAAGATACACGGCGATGGATCATTACATATATTCCGTTTGAGTTTGGTAGAACCGATCACCAGGCGCTTTTCGGCACAGACGGAAAATATCACGTGGTCAGTCACCATTAGCTTTTAGTTGCGCATGCGATTTCAACGTATACTTAAACAATCCATCCTGTAACCCTACCTCCATTATATATATATATATATATATATATATATATATATATATATATATATATATATATATATATATATATATATATAGAGAGAGAGAGAGAGACGTTCTTGACGTTAAGATGAAAATCACATTGGAATGCGCCGTAATTTTATTCAACCTAAGTACATTTCTACCTTTTCTAAGATCATCTTTAGGGGTAAATTACAAAAGAAAAAACTTATTGTAACTGCGATAATATATATATATATATATATATATATATATATATATATATATATATATATATATATATATATATATATATATGCATATACACACACAGATAGAGAGAGAGAAACAGAGGTTTAGCAAATGGTGAGGAAAATATATATTCATCGTTATTGTGCGTATATATATATATATATATATATATATATATATATATATATATACACACACTTATATATATTTATATATAATTTATTCGAAAATTATAACATGAATATGTTATAAAATCCCTACAAAAATAGCCATTTTGTTTCAACACTTACAGTGTCTTATTAAGTGATGGATTTGAATATAGACAATTCAATAATATAACAGAAGTGTTAAAACATAATGGCTATTTTTGTAGTGATTTATAATACATATTTATGTTATAATTTTCGAATAAATTATGTTTGTCTACTCTGTATTGAACACTCTTTTAATAATAGTATCTCTTGATTATTGGAATTCATTCCATATACACTAACCCTATAATTCTATAGATAGATAGATAAACTGCGTGTTTGCATACACGAGAATTCGTTTATTCTTTCAAATATGATTTTGTCGTTTATCTCGCCAATTTCATACAAAGAAATTATTTTTGCAGGCAATGATTATTTTCTAATAAATATTTTCTGATGCGCCTATGTCCTTGTAAAGCAAACCATGTTTTTGCCTGATGCTATGTGTTTTTTATTTCATTGTAGGATTTCAATTAGAGTTCTGTTATCCCGATCTGCTTGTCATATCATAAATATCCTTTTCTTTTCTTAATTCATTTGTCTTTTTCAAATATCCGATGTTTTATTTTTTTCCCCTGAAGTCAGAAAAATGAAGGAAACCCAATAAAGAAAATATAGAAAATACGAAACCAAAATATGATTCTGGTGTTATACCATTTTTTTTTTACTTATTATTTCTCATTTGCTTTGTCTTTTCTGTTAAATCGTAAATGGCATGTGTTGTTTTGTGCGAAACAGAAATAGAGAAATCTAGCCGAGGTCAATAATGTTTATGTAATATCAGGCGATTCCAAGTAAGAAAAGATTCAGTATCCATTTACCGAGCAGTCACTACTGTTTTCGGATGAAATTCATCAAAAATATATCTCTTAAAATAATTTTTAGCAAAATAGGTTTCTCAAGTTCAGTAGCTGTTATCGCTTTTTTTCCAGTATTGATGGAGGTTTCCTTCCTAACTTTTTTCTATTTAAAGTTGCGTAGAACATCTTCTTGATCAAGAATTTATTTTCCCTTAGATTTAAATGCAATAATCCTTTTTACCTGTTTGCTACTACTGAAAATCTTGTAATGATTTGCTTTCTGCTATTTGGTATAGTTCACTGTTTGTAATGTCGTAGCGAGAGTCCACAAGTTTCGAAGAAGTAGTATCTAAGATAGCCATACAGTTATATACAGTTGGCTCTTTAGATATTTCTGAACGGGTTTGTCGTCATTAATCCATATGAAAGCCACGATCGGATAAGGATATTTAAGAATAGGATTTGAGTTTTCAGGTTAATGTTTTGGTTTTGTTACAATTTGCTTTGTTGTGTGAAACTGGATCTTGCACAGCCTATTCTATTTTCAATGTCCCTATCTACTGTACTCAGGTTGTTATAATTTTATCCCTACATCGATGTATTTCAAGAGTTTAGTATAAATAAAGGACCAATAATTTTTTAGGAAAATTGTTGTAAAAGAAAGAGTACACAAATTTCAATCGACAGCATTAATGTCTGTCTGGACAATGAATGCCGGGTATTTTCTTTTTATTTCATTATAAGAAAATGAATAATAATACCATTAACATAGCTTTTCGAGCCATTTCTTCGATTGACTCCTTTAAGCAATACTTCGAATTTTAATTTATTAATTGCTTACACTTTCGAAAATCATCGTCATCGGGGTACGCTAAGTTTTCCCGTTAACATTTTATGTCCTTACATATTTTCTTTATGCATGTATTGAAAAGACGAAGAGTGCTCCTGATTCGATGTCTTGAGGCCCTCAACAAAAAACATTTGATAAACTCTTTCTTACTTAATTAAGAATGCATTGCAAATCTTAGTCTTCTATTCAGGATGAATTCTGATATGACAGATAGATGGTCATAGAGCCGCCGTTTGCTAGTGCGCTATTTCCAGGATGGATTCAGTACAGCACGCAGAATCGTTGTATACTTGCTCCCAGTTTATTTTTCAATTATCTATAGAGGAAGGAAGATATGTCAATAGTTTGAATGGAGTCGAGTTTGGTGTTATCCGCTAAGACCGATTTCTAAATATTTGACTACGTGTCAATTACAGCTAAATCTTTGATATTGATAAGTTTTAGTTCCAAAATATGTGAACTAATAGGTCATTTTTATGGTTAGCCTGACAGAGAATTAATGGAGTATTTTGCTTAAATGGCATAAAAACGCTTTGTTCATAATTTATATTAATTGATCGATTGATTAGTTCATATTTTACGGCTTATCAACCCTTTAAAATTATTTAAAGATAATATATATTTTATGTTGTAAAATTGTTATGGTGCGTAATACTGGTTTAATGATAAAAAGTTTAGTCAATTAACCCATAGCTGATGGAGTAGAGGATAATTCATATATTTCCAAAGGGTATTTGCGCGTAAGTGAATATAACGAACCCAACAGGAATTGGAACTCGTCTCTTTGATTAGCATTCCCGACCGATTAAATATTACACCGCCGTACATACCAGTTTACTGCACTTGGTATCTCCACGGAGTCACGCATCTAAGACCAGACACAAAATTGCATATGTTCAGTGACCGTACGAGAACCAGTGTTTCAACCAGATGCGGCCGTAAGTCTATTTACATGAAGAACGAGATTACTTTTTTTACTGATGAACACCGAGCATTTATGTTTACAGCACATGGAATTTCCAAGCGGTCACCCATCTAGGCACAAACAAGTTTGGAAATTGCTTAACTTCGGTGATCGTACGAGAGCCAGTGTATCGACGGGATACGGCTGTACGTCCATTTAAATAAAGAACAAGAGATCTTTTTGCTGATAATTTACTCAATGCAAGGCCCAAGGGCCACCGTACATCTATGTTTACAGGACATGGAATTTCCAAGCGGTCACCCATCTAGGCACAAACCAGTTTGGAAATTACTTAACTTCGGTGATCGTACGAGAGCCAGTGTATCGACGGGATGCGGCTGTACGTCCATTTAAATAAAGAACGAGAGATCTTTTTACTGATAATTTACTCAATGCAAGGCCCAAGGACCAACGTACATCTATGTTTACAGCAGCTGGTATTTGCAAACGGTCACCCACCTCGGTACAGACCAGGTTGAGAACGGTGTTTGAAAATGATGCGGCCGTAATTCCATTTACATTAAAAAAGAAACATTTTTTTTTACTAATAATTTACTCAATGCAAGACCCAAGGGCCACTGTACATATATGTTTACAGCACATGGAATTTGCAAGCTGTCACCGCTCTAAGCTACAGACCAGGTTGGAAATTGCTTAACTTCGGTGATCGTTCCAGAATCGGTGTTTGAACCCGATGTGGGTGTAAGTCCATTTGCATGAAGAAAGAATGAACATTTTTTGTGATAAAATAAACAATACGAGACCCAAAGACCACCGACAGTAGATCGTTATTGAGTGAAATTGTAACGGATGGCGAAAAAAGTATAAGAAAATTATGAGGACGAACAGATAGATATCGGATAATCCTAGACTTAAAGAGACAAATATTTTAGTTGTTTATTCTCTTGGGAGTTTTTTTTTTCCACAAAGTAACAATTCTAGAGAAGAAGCTGTCTGAATGAAGCTTCTTTTTTTTTACTGCATTATCTAAACTCTGCAATTTTGATTCAGCGTCTGCGATTTTATCTGCCAATGATGTAATGTTCTTGGCATAACCTGCATCTGTTATGTCTGTCAATTATCTTCTGCTTCTAGTTTCGTCTCGAGACAGTCGGCCATTATATTAGATGTATTTTTTTTTAAAACTACTTCTTTCATACCTTTTTTCTATTATTTGAACTGTTTGCCGATTGGTGTCGGAATTAAAGTTGTATAAGCACGGTTTTTGAAGGATTAGACATTCTCCCAAAACATTCACATTATCGTTGAACATAGAGGAATCCACTCTATTATCTCCTCGTTGGTATTATTCTACTGACTTGTCTGGTGGCTGATCAACACCTTGTGATTTATTTAACGTTCTAGGGCTGTTATAACTCTGAGTAAATAAATATAAACGATCCCATCTATACAGACACACACACACAGATATATATATATATATATATATATATATATATATATATATATATATATATATATATATATATATATATATATATATATTCACATTTCATTGAATACGTCAAACAAGGTGCTTTTATCGAGTTTTCGTACACTTTCTCAAGCGATCTAAGAATTTTTTTTTTCTTTTCGGATGAAAAATTATATAAGAACTGTCCGAATGTTCTTTTTATCCGAGCGCTTTCGGCTATACATTTAACCATTTTCAAGGATTAAATATTTTAACTGTTAAATAACAAATAGTTTGTTGCATGCATGTTTTACAAAACGTTTTCTTTTTCCAAATGTTTTTTTTGTTTTTATATAATTTATCATCTGGAAAGAAAAAAATATTACATGGCATGAGAAACTGTATGAAAAGCTAAATAAAAGCACATTGCCTGTCGTATTCAATGAAATGTGCATGAAAGAATGATTGCTACCTAAATACACAAATATACATACATACATACATACACACACACACACACATATATATATATATATATATATATATATATATATATATATATATATATATATATATATATATATATATATATATATATATATATATATATATATATATGACAATGGTATAGTTGAGCTGCATTCACTCTTAACATGACTGATAAGATACTGTCTTTAAGCTTTTTATTCCTTTTTTCTCGTGTTCGTACAAATATTTTCTTTTCTGGATGCAAAGTGTGTAAAACTGTCCAAAAGTTTTTTTTTTATATACGAACGCTTTCGGTAATTCAGTTAGACATTATCAAGAACGATTTTTATTTATTTTTAACTGAATGTTGTGGATTTTCTCTGTATGTGTCTAAAGTTACAGGAATGTTTTATTTCCCAAACACGGTCACCATATTGTGTACGTGTTCGTATTTAATGGTATTGAATGTTGGCATTTCCCTTTTCATTATTAGTAATTCTATAAAGTGTAATTACATGATGAGGATGTTATTACATTTGTAAGATATTCCTACATATAATACTATCTTAAAATCAAACCGTCTGTGCAATTCTTAAATGGAGCGATCAATTTTGTGATCTTCTGTAGTTTGTTGTTGTCTATCTCATACAGTAGCACTATTCTTCTTAAAGAAGAAATCTCTGCCAACAGAAGAAAGAATGATCTTTTTTTACTGATATTTTACTCAGTACAAGACCCAAGGATCACCGCACGTCTATGGTTGCAGCAGGTTCAAGACCAGGTTCGAAATTGCAATCAAATATTTCGGATGTAAATCAAAATAGCGAGGAAAGAAAGCCCCGTGTAAATGAAAACCCAGATCAAATGGCAGTCAGAAGAGCATCCAGTGCGAAGAATATGCAAAGACGTTGTGACTTTCAAACTTCTGAAGAATCGGAAGGACTAATCAAGAGCCCTCCGTAAGAGCTAACTTAAATGCTACTTGATAGGGCGGATTTTAAGCTAGTATATACATACATACATACATACATACATATATATATATATATATATATATATATATATATATATATATATATATATATATATATATATATATGTGTGTGTGTGTGTGTGTGTGTGTATTTATGTATGTATGTGTGTGCGTGTGTGTGTGTATGTAAAAGAACCTGCAAAACCTGAAAAGAACAAAACTATTATTATTTATTGTATGGTTACTAGATGGTTTTGGAGACACGGTAGGTTGAAATACCGAATAAAAATTTGAGTTTGGGTTCAAATGCAGATCAAATATGAATTGGACAGAGTGATACGATAAAGAATAAGTAAGCAGTATACAGTCTTTCTCCTATTTTTTATTTTATAAATGTGTCTAATTGTGTCCAGATAATTTTGTTGGTAAAATACAAGAAGTATATGGCGCTTTCTTATCTCGAATTTTTGTTGAGATGTATGTTACAATTATGGCCTGAAAAAAGAAACGAACCGAAAGTTTCGTTGACGCACGTGTTGACAGCCCGTCTGTGTTGACGGGTTGTCCAATCGTGAGAATATCACGCTTTCGTGCGTGTAGAGCAGAACAACGTGGTCGATTTCCATTTGGTTTTGAAGTGTGAAAAATGGCAATCATAATGAAAATGTTATAACCACTCTATTACAATTATATTTTAAAACATAATTGATCTTTCATTTTTTTCATTTTTTTATGGAAACAACACTTTTTTTTAATTTATTGATTTTTTCATAGACACGGCGAAACAAATTTCGGATTACAGTACATGGTCAGCAGAATCTCGATATAAATACTGAACTAGATCGACGTTGCTTAAATTTGGTTTGGCTTATTTTGTTTTACGGTATATCAACCTCAGTGGGTTATTTAATGCTGACTAGATTTTTATTGTTGTTAATATTCTTTTCAAAATATTATTGCTGTTATTAAAAAAATATTTTTATACTTTCATGGTGTTTTGACTCCAGTTTTGATGTTAAATATTTGCTCAAAACTGGGAGACTAACAGGTGCTACAACCCCGAATGAGGTTGGACATGGCAACTAAGAGATGGTTCTACGCTTCTGAAAATAAACTGATCAGAAGACTTGCTGCCGGATGCAGTTTATCATCATACCCAGGATCTTAAATTGGGGGTCTTGCCCCTCTCCAAATGTTCAGTCTGCGTATTCTTAAAGCCCCAGTAGACAGGATATCTTAAGTTTGATGTTTCAAGTAACATTTGAACGTAGACCTACTCATGATGTGCAAATCGAATGTTTTCCCTATTTTAGGGATTTCATTAATTCTTTTGGCCGAAAGTTGACAGTCCTCCATGACATGTTCGATAATTTTAGAATTTGATACCGTTGAAGATCGCCCAGTGTGTACAGCAGTCTGGATGCCAGAAGTCTGGCGGCCACTTGTTCACAATTACGACGAACTCTAAACCATCAGGGAGTTACGTTTAAAGTTTTTTTTTCTCTGTGCAGAATCTGGATTTTAGTGATGTCAGGCGATCAGCAGAAAATATATAATCCAGTTTTCTTTGGTTTGTTTCAGTCATTGATCTGAAAAATTATGTAAAATAAATGGATGAATATGATAAATTACTACTTTGAAATCTAAGAGAATAAAGTATACAAAGCCATTGCGAGAATAACGCCCAAGTTTAGAGAAATAGATCGGATCCAGAAATATCGAGTATCTCTCGTATTGTTTTAATCATTTCACAGCAAGCAATGCAATAAAACGACTAAGAGGCAAGGTTTTTCTTTAGATCGAAAGTGTTATGGTCCAGTTTAGGACCATGGAAGAGCAACACGAAAAAAAGTGTAGAAATAACGAAGGTATATTACACGAAATAATAATACAAGATGTGGAAATTATTAGTATGACTGTCAGCCTAGTTTGGAGTAAACTACTATCGGCTCGACTCGATTCGGTATCTAGCCAACCACCACAAAGGTTGCGTATGGCACAAGGAGGAGTTTAACGTGGGTTTCCCAAGCCCGTAGAACCCGTATAAACGGGATCGGGTTGGTCAACCTCCTCGAACGAGATTCTGCTCTTCGGCGGGTTCCTCTCCGCTAAGAGGCAGAGAGTTCGACCGTCAAGCCGAGAAGCTCGGCTTGATTCGGTATCTAGCCACCTCAGCACGAGGGTTGCATGTGGCACAAGGCCGAGTTTTACGTGGGTTTCTCGAGCCCATAGAACCCGTATAAATGGGATCGGGTTGGTCAACCTCCTCCAATGCGATTCTGCCCTTTGGCGGAGCCTCGTCCGGGTTCCTTTCTGCTCAGAGGCAGAGTTCGACCGTCAAGCTGAGAAGCGCGGCTTGATTCGGTATCTAGCCACCACTCCACGAGGGTTGCATGTGGCACAAGGCAGAGTTTTACGTGGGTTTCCCGTCCCCATCGAGCCCGTATAAATGGGATCTGGTTGGTCAACCTCCTCGAACGAGACTCTGCCCTTCGGCGAAGCCTCGTCCGGGTTCCTCTCTGCTTAGAGGCAGAGAGTTCGACGGTCAAGCCGAAACGGCTCGACTCGATTCGGTATCTAGCCACCCTTACGAGGGTTGCATGTGGCACAAGGGCGAGTTTAACGTGGGTTTACCGAACCCGTAGGCTCGGCCAAAAAATGCCCGTAGAACCCGTATAAATGGGATTGGGTTGGTCAACCTCCCCGAACGAGAGCCTGCCCTTCGGCGGAGCCTTGTCCGGGTTCCTCTCTGTTCAGAGGAAGAGAGTTCGACCGTCAAGCCGAGAAGTTGTGCTTTATTCGACCCTCTCTCTTGAGAGGCGTAGTATACATAGTGTTAGGAAGAGTTCATTCTGTGCTTATAGGTAAGGACCCATGACAGAAAGAAACTTAGAAAACTCTAAGACGATTCGGGACATTAAAAGACAAGTATTCTGTGAGAGAGAAGATGATATTACTTTTAAAGCTTTGAATATCGTATTAGACAGGAAAGCCAGAGATCAGAAGAGAAATCCACAAGGGAGTAAGACGAAAGAAGAATCAATTAGCAGAGAATTTACGCTTTTTAAAAATTTGTAGTCGTTATGACCTCAATCAAGGCAGTAAAGCCACTATAACGTAAAGGTTTACAGGTTGTGAAAGAATTAGGAACAGAAACATTAATAATGAGCAGAAAGAGAAAAGAGTGATCAAGAGGACAGTAGACAGCGATTGACATTGCGTTTAACTGTTCGCAGATTAAATTTGTCTGGAAAGCATGGAGCCAGAAATTCCACAATCGAGAATTGCGTAAATAGAAACTGTTAATCTATCTAGCTCAACTATCAGTCGATGATAATTCGACTCTAATCTAGTACGGCGCTTAAATTTATAAATTTTCTGTACCATAGCAAAGGGCTTATCTGAACACTCGCTTAAACATGAAAAGCAATTACAACAGTAAAATAAATAGGCCTAGCTACTAATCTCGTACTGGGTTTAAATTAGTGAAGTACGGCTAATGAAAAAGATATATCATCAGAAGAGTTATGATTAATGCAGATTATAAAATATCACAAGAAATCTACATTACGGTCTGGGAAAATTGAATCGTTTGATTTGTTTTATTTTTTACGGCTTATCAATCCCGTGTGGTTTATTTAAACACGAAACGTATTTTTTGGATATATCCCAAGAATAATATTTATTTGCGAGGGCGTTTCGAATTAATTTTTTTTAAGAATAACAATGTTTATTTTTTTAAGATAAACATCTTACGCTTTAACCTATAGTTGGGTGTAGCCGGTGGATTAATACCGTTCGCAATGGTATTTACGCGTAGTGAATGTGAGAAACTTAGCTGGAATACGAACTCGGATTGCTGATTTCTTATTCAGAGCCGCTATACCTCAAAATCACTCCACATCGAGTAACTGACCGAATAATTGCAGATTCTTCATAGGATTTATTTAGCACATAGTATATATATATATATATATATATATATATATATATATATATATATATATATATATATATATATATATATATATATATATATATATATCTTTCTATCCCAGGATTATCATAGCTATCTCAGCCATTCGATATAAATCTTTCACATTCTATTTATATTTTTTCTTAGTCTGTTCATAGACACAGATCCATTATTGCCTTTTCCATATCGGCCAAAGTATTTTCATATCTTTATCTATACTTCTCTCTGTTTCCAGTCGTTTATGAAAGGTAGTCATGTTGCTAATCATTGGTTATTTTCTTTTTTGTTATTTGACATTCATGAAGTTATATATATTTGTTAGATTTTCATAATTAAAACTAATTTATTTTCTATTCCTTGACACGTGATTTTGTTGATTTTGTTTTGGGCTAGAATTCCTTTTATATGCATTTTTAAAAATCATTGCGACTTCATTAAATTTATTCACGGTTGCATTCATTGTCAGTTTTCTGTCTTTGCAATAATGTTTCTTTGCTTTTATTATTTCCTCTTTATCCAATCTACTATCGATTAGTCATATTACTTTCTTCTTTCATTTAGATATGGTTCCTTCTTTATTTTGTTCAGCCACTCAATATTTATTTCATTTCTTTTTCCTTACCTTCAGCTTTACTTCAACAATTTTAGAGCGCGTTTCTTTTCATTCCGGCCATCTTATTTTGGTTCACACTATTTGCCTTTCTTGTTTCTGTTTCATCTCTTTTTTATTATTTTGACTTTTTTTGTTTCATTCATAATGATTACTTTTGTCGTTGCTGATGTTATTTTTAAAATATCCATTTGGTTTTGCTTATTTTAAACTTTGCTTTTCATTTTTCTTTCTTAGACATGATTTCTCTCATCGCATCCATTTCTCTCTTTTTTTATCTCTATTTGTCTCTATTCTCTCATATTTCATTTTCTGCTCTCGTTCTTTCTATTCCTATTTTTTTCTCTCTCTCTCTCCTTCTCATTTTGTCTATCTTTCTTCCTTTTGCTCAATCACTCGCTCCTTTTTTCTCTCCTTTACTTTTTCTCTCTCCATCCCTCAATTTTCTCTCTCCATTTCCTTTTCTCTATATCATTTCATTTATCGCCCCTTTCTTCCAATTTTCTCTCACTTCTACTCCTTTTCATTTATCGCCCCCTTTTCTTCCAATTTTCTCTCACTTCTACTCCTTTTCATTTATCGCTACCTCTTCTTCCATTTTTCTCTCACTTCTACTCCTTTTCATTTATCGTTACCTCTTCTTCCAATTTTCTCTCACTTCTACTCCTTTTCATTTATCGTTCCCTCTTCTTCCAATTTTCTCTCACTTCTCCTCCTTTTCATCCATCTTCTTATTCTTTTGTTTTGATTGTTTTCGTTTTTCTTTCTTATAATCTTCCTTTTTTGTTTGTGTAAATTTTTATTGTTTTATTCAAACTAAAATTGTTTCTTCTTTATTCAACCCTATAACTCGAATGTTACTTTCTGGTTATTTTTTACGATTTTCCGTTCCTTCCTCTTCTCATCACAATTTTCCTTTCTTTGATTGAAATACATTTATTCCCATTTATGTTTTTTTAAACTTAGAAAACACCTGAAACACTTTCACTGCTTCTAGCAGTTCTCTTTCTCCTATATATTCCTTAATTATTATGTCTAGTTGCTTTGTCTTTTCAAATCATTATCGACCTCACTTTTACGTTGTCATCTTAAATTTACTTTCTCACTGCACACTGGACAGACTGGTTGTCGCCTGCAGCAGAAATGAAAGTTAAAGAAGTTTTAAGAAACCTCCTGTGTTTTATAGAGAAGCCATTCATTTAATATTAAATACATAACAACAATACAATAAATGAAAGTGCATTTCTATCAAAAACGGAAATATATCGTGTGGAATGAAAACTTGTCTAACATTTACAAGAATCATTGATTAAAATGGAAACAGGAAAAAGAACAACGCATTTTTTTTTTTTTGGTTCTGGCTGAAAATGTTTATAAAATACTTTAAAATAAATCGGACATACAGTGAATTTGTGTCTGATGTTTGTGTCTGGAAAAGCGAGTAGCAAGTTTGTCTCAAAGGACATTATTATTGTGATGAATTCACTTCATACTAGGAATTATTTACATATAATTTAATAACACAGTTAACTTTCTTCTTTTTCTTCGTCTTCTTTCTTCTTCTTCTTTTCTTCTTCATCTGCTTCTTCTCCCACTTCCTCTACTTCGTTTTTTTTCTTCTTTTTCTTCTTATTCTTCTTTCTCGTTTTCTCCTCCTCCTAATCAGTCTCCTTTCTTCTTTTACTCCTTCTTGTTTTCTTTTTTCTTCTCCTGGTTGTTGTTGTTGTTGTTGTTCTTCTTCTTCTTCTTCTTCTTTTCTTCTTCATCTGCTTCTTCTCCCACTTCCTCTACTTCGTTTTTTTTCTTCTTTTTCTTCTTATTCTTCTTTCTCGTTTTCTCCTCCTCCTAATCAGTCTCCTTTCTTCTTTTTCTCCTTCTTGTTTTCTTTTTTCTTCTCCTGGTGGTGGTTGTTGTTGTTGTTCTTCTTCTTCTTCTCCTTCTTCTTCTTCTTCTTCTATGTACCGTGAACCTTCAAAGTTTGACCTTTTGTTATTTCTTGTAATTATTGTTTTCTTCATACATTTACCCTAGTTCGCTTGAAAAGTTAGACAGTTTTCCACTTTCCTTCTTTTCCCTCAACAACTCTTAACATTGCTTGCCTTTTCACGCCTTCTCACTCACTGGTACTGCCATCCATTTAGACTAACGCATTAAATAGATTACTAACTGCTTTTCTCTGCCTAAATCTCATACCAAATTTTCCACGCCGTCTTTCCTCATTATATATGCCAGAAGAATGCAAAGACTTCGATGATTAGGTTGATGCAATTTACTGGCTTAAACATACAGTATATCGAAAACTGCAGGTTAGAGACATATTATTGATAGAATTTGATCTAAAGTGTAGCCAATCCTCTGTATAAATCTTATTCATGGGCTAGACAAATATTAAATTCTTTTAAAAGATTAGTTAATAAGAGTATTTTCTTCAGACGTTCAGTAAATAATATAAAAAAAAGCTGATTTGCTTATGCATATTTCGACATTCTTCATTTAAAGCTTCTGGAATAACTTAAGGTATATTGGCTGTCAAGTTTTTTACGAGTCAATTCACTGATATCTAATTAATGTATTTGATGTATACCATCAAAAATATAAATGAATATTTTATACATTATTGCTTCTGAATTTTACAAATCTGACGATGTGAGGAAAGGAGAACTGAATAAAATTTGATTAATTTAGCGACATGTCAAAATTTGTCGGGTCAGTTAATGCCAAAAATAAAGACTTTGTTCTAGAATACTCTCCCAACTCCATTCACGCTCTTCAGGAGTAGCCTCGCCTGAATTTTCCCCTAGAATGGAATCTCAACTGAGTGATACGCACACATATCTTATCCTGGCTTCTGCTATCAATTCTTCTTCTTCATTTTCTTCTTCTCTTCTTCTGCTTTTTCTTTTACTGCTTCTTCTCTTTGTTCTTTTTCTTCTGCTTCATTTGTTCTGCTTTTTCGTAGTCTTTTTCTTCTTCTTCTTCTTCTTCTTCTTCTTCTTCTTATTCTTCTGCTTTTCCTTCTTCTTCTTTTACTTTTTCTTTTACTTCTTCTCTTTGTTCTTTTTCTTCTGCTTGATTTTTTCTTCTTTTTCTTTGTCTTTTTCTTCTTCTTCTTCTTCTCTTTGTTCTTTTTCTTCTGCTTCAGTTTTTCTTCTTTTTCTTTGTCTTTTTCTTCTTCTTTTTCTTCTTCTATGTTATGTTTTATCTTCTTTTTCTTCTTATTCTTTTGCCTCGTTTTTCTTTTTCTCCTAATTCTTCTCCTTTCTTCTTTTTCTTCTCCCGCTTTTTCTTCTTCTTCTTCTTCTTCTTCTTCTTCTTCTTCTTCTTCTTCTTCTTCTGCTGCTGCTTTTGTTGTTGTTTTTCTTCTACTACAACATGTTTTCTTCTTTTTTCTTCTTCTTCTAATTATTCTTCTTTCTTTTTCTCCTTGTTTTTCTTTTTTTTTTGCTTGTTGTTGTTGTTCTTTTTTCTACTTCTTCTCCTTCCTTTTCTCTTACTTTCGAATTTACAATTTTTGAATTGTGAGGAAAGAAGAACTGAATAAAATTTGATTAAGTTAGTGACAAGTCAAACCTTGTGGAGTCAGTTCACGTCAAAAATATAGACTTCGCTTGGAATATTCTCCCGACTCGAGTCACGTTCTTCAGGAGTAGCCTCGCCTGATCCCCACCCCTAGTATGGAATCTCTACTGAGTGATACGCACACATATCCTTTCCTGGCTTCTGCTATCGTCTCTAAACTAGATTCCAACAAGACTCGTGGATTTGGCTATACCTCTACAATTGTCCTAAATAGATATGCTCATGAACTGGTTCCTGTACTTCCCATACTCTGCAAGAAATATAACGCTACTTCTTGCTTGCCAGCTTGCTGGAAAACCTAATCTGCATTTTCTGTCCTTGAGGGCACTAGTAAACCTTACGAACCCTTGAATTATCGCCCTATTAGTCTTTTAATTGTTTTTGGCATATTACTATATGTTCTATTGAATAACGAATCCATGCATCTCACTTCATACGACCTTCTTTAGGATAAAACGTACAGCTTTCCTTTCACGGTATTATTTTTTCTGTCAGTCGGGCTATGACTATAAATATTTCTAATGAGGTCGACAGTATTTGACCTTCTGAGCTTCCCAACAAGTCCAAGGGCTATGCTGTCTATGGACGAATACTTGACATACTCCAATCACTCTTAACAAATCCAATGATGAACAGACAAGGTTCTCGAAGATTTCACATTAATCCGGTTATATCCATCAACATAAGTTGTTTCATACCTACATGACGCTTCCGATGGCATCAGTTCGCAACTAGGTATTAATACTGATGGCACAGTTATTTACTTTTGTCTTAGTAGCAATTTCTATAGGACCAAAATTTAAATATAGTACTTGATCTCGAAGATATCCTCATATCAGTGTTCAAATGGGGTAAGAAATGGTTCGTGATTTATAACACCTCTAAAAGCATTTAACCAACATAGAAACTTTTTCTGCCTTCCATAAACATAGATGATACTAACCCCCAGGCTAGTAAACCATTATGCCATAGGGGTCCTCGTTTTAGACTGAGAGGAAATAATGTTGTACCAATGGCGAATTTTGCTGCGAGATAAGTAGCCTCCTTCTGTCGTGCCAACATATTTTATTCGGTAGAATACCACTTGTAGATATATAAATCTAGCATTCGCTAATGCATTAAATATGGCTGCCATATCTGGTTTATTGCTCCTGCTATATATCCAATATCCAAAAAAGGGTCTGTAATGTAATCGATCCTAACATGGCATCTTCACTTCAGTCACTTCCCGGCCGTTTTCATGTGATCTCCCAGTGTATAAATCTTTTAATGACAATTTCTTAACTCTTTGGTGACTCGACTACTATATTGCCGATTAGGTCTCATCCTTTTAATGTGGAACTAGCTAGATGTAACCGAAAGTTCTATTCCAATAATTTGTTTCCTCAGTCTTCACGATTGGGGAAAACTATACCGGTTACGTATTCTCCCCTAACACATACAATTATAAAATATTTCAGGCAAATGCCCATCGCCATATTCTGTCTTTCTGAATTATTTTAAGTTCATCCCTAGATACATTAGAAGATCAATATACGGTAGCTGTGGAGGCCATTTTAATGCACGTTGTTGTTTTCTCTGAAAAAAAAAATTCTCCATATACCTGATCTTCCAGGGGAATCGGGTTTTATCAGAGCTATTAATGTTTATATATTAAGTTTCACTTTTTTTAAATACTTATTTTTTCTGACAGGAGTGGCATCCAATCTGGTCTCCTGCTTCTGTAGCCCATGATGCGTGTTTAAAGATGCTATTTTTACGTGTATTACTTTTTTCTTAGCTAATTTTTTTAAAGTTCACTCCTTAATCTACATTCAGAAAAAGACATGTTCATGCTGTCTGGCAGGAACAAGTGATGGTACTATCTACCGCTCTTATTAATCGTAGTAGTCGTCATGAGCAGTTTTCAAAAGGAATAGATAGAAAATCAAATTATGCAGGACTGGCTGCAAACATTTAATATGAGCGGACCATTCGTTGAGCGTTACACAGAAAGCAATTAATAACAAACAAATAATATTAATGAAATATGCAAGTGTGGTTAGTGTATAAATGTTCGTATTTGAAATGCACAATTGTATAAGTCTTTTTTTTTTCAGGACGATAAAATACGTATTGTTTGTGAAAGCTGAATTTTGATGGAACTATACGTAACAACATTCTACCGTTGCTAACTTAGTTCGGTTTGTTTTGTTTTACGGCATATCAACGCCAGTGGGTTATATAAAGCCAAAAAGACTTTTTTATTGATGTTAATATTTTTTTTTCAAAAATACATTGCTGTCAATTTTACTCATATACGGCTTCATAGTGTTTTGATCCCAGGTTGGGGTTTAACTATTTGCCTCAACGGATCAGGGTTGACCAGGGAACGGTAGCAAATAAGCTGGTACCACGCTTCTCAAAATCTACTGATCAGAAGATTTGCTTCCGGGTGTAGTTTATCTTCATACCCAAGAGGGAGAGGCGAATTTAAGAAAATTGACCAAGTTTTGTGATTCATTTTTCGGCGAATCAGGTTTGAGTAAAATGGACCGGAAATGTCATTTTGTTTATTTTAATTTTATTCATATAATTTTTGCAGTTTTCAAATAAGATGTTGAATAATGTGATTGATCAGCACAGATTGTAATCAGCACTGCACTGCACCCAATTCAATGCAAATCTCAAAAACCTAGAAGCCATCGTTATACAAAATAAAAAGCCTGCATTAAATAAAATATCACACACTACAGGAAACAGTACTTGGACGTGCACATGATATATTTAATGGATTCATATATACATAGATACATACACACACACACATCCACACAGACACACACACACACATATATATATATATATATATTGTGCGACCTAATCCCCAATAACCGTTACATATGTCATCACAGTAGGTTATTTCAAACTTGTAGCTTCCCAGAGAATAAAAGGATGTGGACAAAAGAATTCATCCAGCCACACATACACCATATTGGTTGGACACCTCGAGGAGGTTTAATGTTTTAGCAAGCTTGTCTCGCTAGAACAATTACGAGTGAGTTCGATCCTCACTGGGTGCCCCATACATTCGCCCTTGTGTCACATCTATGCTATTTATTTATATAATATAAAATGTTATAATAAACGGTGTATTATTTATAGTCTTTATAATGAACTCCAACACAACTATTTTAATGTAAACATTTTTATAAGAAGAGATGCTAAAACCTGAAATCCAACTGATTTAATATTACTCTATGATTGTACATATGCTATTTTTGATTAGTTGGAAATTATTTTAATAATTACCTCCCATGCACAACAATAATGCCACTAAAATGCAAGGTAGTAAAAAAGAATGAAACTAGTTTAGTCAGGGGGAAGGGCAATAAAATGGCTTTCGATCGATTTTGCATTAACATTTTTAATATTGTAGGTGTTAGAAATCAGGAATCCGGAATATAATTCTATAGACCGGAAAAGAAATTATTAGAATATAATTTAGGATTACATCTAGGTAGTTCAACACTAAAAAGATGAAACCTAATTGCCAATTACGTATTACGCATGAATTAATTCTGTTAAGATACCAAGGAATACATTAGAATAATTGCCATGAAATTATTTATAGCAATAAAGGAGTGAATCGACGTCACGACTGTGGAAAAGTTCAAATCGCCAAGTCAGGATCGTAAAAATCAGAGACCCTGCTTCGAAATATTTGCTGGACGTTCTTCAGGGAGCGATTTTTGGCCAGATACATCTACTTATAAAGTGTGTTTCATTAAGACGGATTATATATAAGTGTGTTTCATTATGATAGATTAAATTCCGCAGTAAATAAATCAGTGTCATTAGTGAAAATTTATTTATTTCTCTATTGAATCAGGCATTTTTATTTATGTCAAATATGAGTGACAAATAATATCGACCAAATGACCGCCAAATCTGAAAGAAAATGAAAAAATCATTAGTCAGACTTAATTCACGTTTGAAATCGGTCCAAGTTATTGGAACACAATTTATTTATTGAAACTCTTCCTGCAGCTCAGTGGCTTAATAGAGACTTAAAGAGAAACTTATAGGCAATGAATTCATTGTTTGTAATTTCGTGCTTTTTAAAACTCCTGCATCAATTAATAGCATCATTAGGAATATACGATTATTCTAGTTCCTTTTTTTTTGATATCTAATGATAAATTTTAATTTCACGCTATAAAATATTCACAGGAAAAATTGTTTTATGCCAAACATTTTTGCTTCCTTTACAATATTCAGTCAGTCAGTAATGTGTCATGCGTGATACACGCTAAGGCGGTTATGTATCCTTCAATATATGACTCACCGGGAATTTTTCCCGCAATAGGTTGCCATTTCTTTCTGCGGTAGATCAGTTGCCATCCAAGGTTATAGAACACTGTTATTTACTCATAGATGGTGGAAAGTAGGAGACGATTCATGTCTTTCCTAAGGGTATTAGAACGTAAGTGAACGTAATGCATTCGAATGGAATTCGAACTTGGCTCTCTGATTCCTCAATCCGAGCCGCTGTCTATTACTTATTACAATATTCATTGGTTTAATACTACTAATACACATGAACCTTTTCTATTTGTCAGAATTCTTTCTGGTTCTCCTAGAATAAATGAAGATTTTCACGTTAAACATTTGCGTAGAAACCTATATGGATGATTTTTAATTTAAAAAAAATATATATACGTATTGAACAGAGAATGTTACACTGAATTCGAAGGCGTACAGAAATAGAGACAGATGTTTCCAGGAATTGAAAAATGGGAGCCATCACTTCTTAATGGTATCTAATCTTCTATAGGTCTGTGAATTCTGTATAATCTCTTTAGAATTGAAGAACAGTTGTTAAGCGGAAGATATGTGTTTCTACCAAAAAAATTCAGACACTATTATGGAGAGAACTGAAACGAAAATTATAATTATAATCAGAAATACGGGTGAAACATCTGAGATACACAACGAGGAAAGGAAATCAGGAGAATATAACACTAACGAGATATTGAAGGCAAGTGGACCATATGAAAATAGCAATTAAAATTCTTAATGAGATTGTGCGAATTGGTTGTGAAACCCGTGCAATGAAATGTAATCAACAGTTATCTAGAAAACCATGAGACAAGACGTTGTGGAGAGACATAATCTTACACCTTAGGAAGAGACATGAGAAATGAGAAAAGATACGAATTACATTCATTTTACACTTAAGTGCAAGTTGTATCATTACGTCGTGCAAAACAAATATTTATTAATAAATGCTTTGTTGTACTGTAATAATCGAATTTTTGGTTGACTCCATGTAAACAAATATGGACGCTATACGTTAACACAAATAAACTATATAACCTGCTGAAGAAAGGATAGTAAATGTTAATGTTTTCTTGTCTCACAAATTACTATTGTTCTGGTCTAAGATAGAGAGAAACCTGAAATTACTTAGCTTTATATTAATATTAAAGTTAATATTAGCTGTTTACTTATCAGGAAACATTCTGTATTTATGGACCGAGCAGCGAGTACTCCAGCCGGTTGAATTTTATGAAATAATTCTCTTGTAACAATTTAGCCGCTACCGTTCTTTCGAGTATTAATGGACGTTTCCTTCCTAGCCTTTTATTTGAAGTCGTTAGGAATGTCAACATTTTCATTATGTCATTATTTTCTTGTCTGTTTTGATTATGACCTTATTTTTTCGCTGATTATAATAAATTCATTTTAGATGCTGCTGCTATTGAATTCCATCAAATGATGCGCTTTCCTTTATTTTGTACTGGTCTTTGTTTTGTTGCATAGCCCCCCGCCCCACACACACCCCTCATGCTGGGAGGTCAACAGCGCCAATTCGATAAAAGGTTTTATCATCTCTCTCGGCCGGTAATCGCTAGAATTTTTCAGTCCAGAGGTCAAACTTCAAGACAGAAATTGAGGAGCCATTTCAGACACGAAAGTGAACACATCTACATTGCTCGATGTGTAAGAACGAACTTGCTGAAAAAGCATTTTCCATCTCTTATTCCCACTCTAGCTCAGCCTGTTAAAATCTACCCCATTATTATGGCTTCCAACTGTCCTTGAAGGTCAACCTCCGAAAGTAGAAGCCAAAATAAACTTCTACTAAAAAGTAATAGTCTGCAAAACTATTATTTAACTGTATTTACATTAGTCGGACTATTGTCCTCATCTTTGTCGCCATATTTGTCACAAAGTTTCGGCCGTTGTACACTCCGGCCTTCTTCAGGTAGTTCCAATAGTCCGACTAATATAAATACTGTACATAATACCTCATCTCAGAAATATAGACAGACTCTATTATTTAACAGTTTGTGATACTGTAACGCCAGTCCACAATGTTCTAAGAAGGATGGTTCCGCCAACATATACTGGCTTCATTCGATTAAAACCATTTTTAACGATTGATCTTAGAAAGAGGTTTTATACAGTTGAGTATCTAGATATTCGTGAACGTGTTTGGGTCCAACATGACTTCCATATGAAAGTTTCGTCCTATTTAATAGCATGAATCGAGGTTTAAATTGTTATTTACGTTTTTGGACGAAACTACTTATAGTATATTCTATGTTCAATTTCCTTTTTACCTATACTGATCTGTTAAAAGTGATTCAAAAGTGTCTAGTATTTCCTAATTCCACATCGTGATATTTTTTTATGATGGATTCATATAATCTTTTATGGGTTCATTGTTTCAGTTTTGGAAATTTTAAACTGGTTGCTACTATGTGGAAACCGTAGTAGAGAAATACTGATTTTGAAGTCAAGATCATTATTATCCAAAAATATGAACACATATATCATCGGCATAGCCCCACTTCATCATCAATACATTGACCTAGTGATTGAAATAGGGTTTTCTTCTATTGATAGATTTGTTTGGGATGTGATATAGAATTCTTAAATGATCCGTGCCCATATCTTCACATAGATGCTGGAAATGAACTGGAAATAGCCTAGTAAAAGATTAAGTAGACTGGTACTCTCATTTCTTCCTTGTCGCAGACCTGAAGAGACTTAAAATTATACTGTATTGAGAATCTCACTAGACACCTACGATTCTGTAGATTGATAGATATCCGCTATTTGGACGATGCATTCAATAGATTCGGATCTTAAAAATGCAAGTAATGTTAATTTTTTCAGGACAAATAACTCTTAACTTATCTAAATGGAATCTATTAAATTATTAAGAGATTATTCTTTCATCTATTTAAAAACAATGTGAAATATTATTGTCTTAGTTGTATGCTTAAGAGGTGTCCGCTTTCGACGTTGTGTCATGTTACAGAATGATGAGAGGGAGTTACGAAAGCAAATTACTGGTCGGAAGATTCTTTGGGCCTGGAATTCTAACAGTGATAGATTATCTTTGTGTAGGTTTTAGGTATAAGACCAAAACTGTGCGAAGGCAATAGAGGATAGCAAGTATGTTTATGAGTTAACACACCTCTCCTATTGCAGATTGCTTTAGAAATGACAGGCAGCACGTGGCGAAATGCTAAGCAAATAAATACGCGTGCGTTCATTTAAACATCTTCCCGTTAACGTCTAGAATCGATCCTTTTCCCACTCCTATAATAAAGCGAATACTGCGTTCTGTTCATACTGCCTATGAGCTCGGAAGAACTGAAGGTAGTGTCGATACGAAAGTCAACAATAACTAAGTTCCATTGATTGCTGGGAAAATAGTCGGCAGTTCCGTCGTAAAAGGAAGTACAGCTATCTTTCTACCATGCATTATTTTTATAACAGTCTGATCAGACGAAAACTTAAGTTTTCCCTGTGACGGCGTTGTGCACCCATCAATTCTAAGTCTTAATAAATTTCAAATAAATTTGCACGAACTTGGAGTCGATTAATTATTTTCGCCTCTATAGCGCCTTCCCCACAGACCCAACGCTACTTTGTTGCTATCTCTTTGGTACCATTTCAACGGAGATGAACCAGTTTAATCATTTAAAGCTAGCTTTTGCCATGCTACGTCAACGGCGGCGAAGAGCCTACATTTTAACAATATCCCAACATCAAGTAGAAATTAACAAACAGATTCTTCCCGAGGTCGGTGCGTGCATGCTTCCCTGAACACTAACATCTTAAATTCTCCAAACCAAGAGTCAAATTTGTCCATTTTAACCTCGTAAACCCTCCTTTATTCGCCCTATTCTCATATTAATATAACGCACCTTATCCAGTAACCCCCTACCATGAGTGGCTCTTGAGTATGTTTTATTTTGAACATTACAAAGAAAATGTGGCATGATGTCAGACATTCCGTACATTTGATACCTTTCTCTGTTTTATTTAGCGCAATGTTATAACTTGATCTCTACAGCAAAGAAATATGAAGTCAGGAACATGCTGAAATCTATTAAAATGAAATCGGGTGTGTCAGATCTTGCATCTTCGGGATTTCTATTCTTGCTTATCACTGAGATTATATCTACAGATTCCATTCAAATCATTCAATATATGGCTACATAAACAATAATCATTTTATTGCTCTCTAATATTATCGTTCCTTGATAAACCTATCTGTAAAATATGTAGCGTGGTTTTCACGCAATGAAATTTCACAGGTTTTAATTGAATTCAATACCCATAAGGAAACTAAATCCAAGAGTTGATGTGTTCTGAGACAAATATTTAGACGGTTCAATTTAAGAGGTACCGAAATAAGTTTTGCAATTTTGATCACCTCAAAAAGATACAAAACCAAAGAGCTCCGAGGGTGATTTCAAAACCAGAAAGGGCATATAGGGACTAAATTTATATCGGTAAGTGAACCAAGATATACATGGAACTGAACATAGCTGAATATATGCGATACACATAAAATGCAACCGTATTGTTGGAAGTTATATAAACGTTTGGTTTTGTTTAGCAGCATATCAACCTCTACGGAACAGCATGGACGCTGATCAGGAGGTTTTGAGGAGGGTGGAACCACTTTTTAATTGCTGGTGTTTCCAGGTCCACTCTGAGCGAGGGTGCAATCACCTGTTAGGTTCCGAAATATGGGCAAATATTTAACCCCCAAACTGAGGAAAACCACTATGAAAGTGTAAAAATTGGTTTTAATAACAGCAATAAAATTTGAGGAAAAATTATTACAAGCAATACGTTATTATCAGCAATACATTTTACAAGAAAATATATTACCAGTAATACATTTTAGAAGGAAAAATATTACCAGTAATACATTTTAGAAGGAAAAATATTACCAGGAATGCATTTTAGAAGGAAAAATATTACCAGGAATGCATTTTGAAGAATAAATATTACCAGTAATACATTTTAGAAGGAAAAATATTACCAGGAATATATATTTTTATGAAAAAGAAATTATTACCAGAAATGCATTTTTTAAGATAAATATTGCCAGGAATGCATTTGGAAGAATAAATATTACCAGTAATACATTTTAGAAGAAAAAAATATTATAAGCAATACATTTTGGAAGAAAAATGTTTCGAACAATACATTTTTAAGTAAAAAAAATATTAACAGCAATGCATTTTTGAAGAAGAAAATATTACCAGAAATGAATTTTTGAAGAAAAATGTATTATATACCATACATTTTGGAAGAAGAAATATTTCCAGCAATGCCTTTTTGAAGAAAAAAGTTATTACCTACAATACATTTTTGGAAAAATATTACCATGAATAAAAATCTTGTCGGCATTACATAACACACCCAATGGTTTATTTAATGCCGAAACCTAAATAAGCTGAACACAATTTTATGTCTTCAACGATATGTATTTTCAATGCAATTGTACAGTTTCGATTACTGATAAAATTTATTTCTGGTTAATTTTATTAAAAAAAAAATTTGTTAGTCTTTTTACTATTAATATGTATTTTTGGTCATTTTTATATAAAAACTGCATTGCTGGTATTTTTACTATAAAAACTGTATTTTTATACTTTCATAGTATCTTGTTTGGTGGTTCTCCATTTTCCATAAATGGGACCCTAACTAGCGTTACCACCTCTGGTCAGAATGGACCTCAGAACAACACGAATTAAAAGATGGATCTCTTCAAAACAATCAATCTTCTGGTCAGAGCCCTTGCTGCAGGATGTAGTTTATTGTCATGATGTAAATCATTAAAATCAGAGTCAAACTAATGAACTATCCAGGTCTTAAAGGTGATAGTACTTCCTCTGAACTCACAGACAACCGCTACAGAATCACAAAGAACTTTACCAAATAACAAAGACCCTGCAGCTTGAATACTACAAACAGCATCAGCAACTAGAATGCTACCATGTGACCGAAAGAGAAAAAAAATAAAATCAAGGCATTGTCCTTCCACGCTTCCTTAAACAAAAGTTGAGTAAGGAAACAATATTTCAAGATGTTAATTATGAACATGAAAAGCCAAATATTTCAAGTGATATACATAAATTATTTAATTTTTAAACCACAGTGAGGCTAAAGGATAATAAAAGGCTGATGTTTCCTGTATGGAAACGATATTTGCCATAACCATTTCAATAAAGTAAAAAACGTTCAAGAAATATGCATCGCCTTTTGTGTAACAGTGCATTCATTAACTATCAAATTTATCTGCGAAGACGACTCACATTGGCTTGTCATAAAATGTATGTCTTTTAACGGAAATGTCACTTGGAAGCTTTCGGATCCGCAGTTGTTTTCAAGTTTCCGACAAGCGTATTTTAATTACCTGTTCGATGAAGGTATTAGCTAATTAATCTATTATATTAGAAAGTCGATATTATATTATCACTGAGGATCAAAACTGATCGGTAAATCTACCAGTTATAAAGCCTTTAAAAAACAAAATTGAGATAGATATCACGAAATCATTTTACACAGCTCCTGTTTTAAAATGAGCCAAGTTTTATTTGGTGGCACAATTCACAGCTGTATTGCTAATTGACATCGACACCAGGCATTCAACATTTAACACCGGCAACGAAAAAGAAATAAAAATCAAAGACAATGTATAAAGCATTATTTTGAATGATAGTGAACCGACGGAACGAAGAAAAAAAAAGAACACATGACAGAAGGATATTGATAAGCAAATAGCTCCTGGGATTAGTCGCAGAATAAATGGTTCACACCTCAAGAAGAGAAGGGAACCGTTCTTTCTTTTAATATGCTATTAGCCTCAAAGTTATTATTATAGGAATTTTGACTGAACATCACGATTGTCTTCGCGGATGATCAATACAAAAATTACATTTATCAGTTATTATAAGGAAACTGAAAAAGTGGGTGTTCAGTTTATTATCTGTTTATTTAATGTCTAGTTTTTAAATATGATTTCGGTTTCATTTTATATTATAATTATTTTCGTGGTTCATAAAGGCGGCATTTACTGAAGAACTAATTTCGATATCAATCATCTCTATATATTAGCAGAAGCCAAACTATAACCTTTCTTTGTGTCATACGCATTTGTAACTTTTTAAACAATGCTTTGGAAAACATGCCGAAAAAAATTATGAATAATAATAATAATAATAATAATAATAATAATAATAATAATAATAATAAACCCTGTCGTACTTGGATGGTTGGAAAATATACCAATAGACTCATTGAAAGGTTACTTGGAAGTCCATACCTTAAAGAAATGCAAAACATTGTTCTCACAATTACAGCCCACAAGTTAAGAAGCTGTTTCTTTGTGAAATATGTGCGTTTTTTTTAATTTGGTCAGTGAAAAATATCATAATGGCACTTTTAACCTTAGGTCTTTGGAAGGGAGCTGGAAAGAAATGTGTATACAGCAGAAATCAAAGAAAATATAATAATAATAATAATAATAATAATAATAATAATAATAAAATCAGGAATTGTATGCTTATTGATATAGCAGTACCATCTGAGAGAAAACCCTCCATGAAATTTATCGAGAAAGTGCCCAAATACAAGGACCTGGAGATCAAGATCAATGTGGGGAATGAAGACTGAGATTGTACCAATATTAATCAGAGCTCTGTGACTCGTGAGAAAAGGAATAGACAGTTTTCTTAACAGTGTCCCACGTAGCAATAACATACAAGTAAGCCAGAAGATTACCCTACTAGGAACATCCCATATTCTTAGAAAAGTGCAATGAATTAAATGATAATTCTCCTATAGTTCCTAAGGACCATAACAGGATACAAAGTGTGAAACTCACGCAAACCAACTAATTGAAAAAAAAGCTATCAAAATATAAAAACCTGGAAATCAAAATAGAAAAAAATGTGAAAATTGAAAAAATGAATGGTACCAGTCAAAGTACAACACTGAAAATATCTCTTGAAAGTTCAGCTTAAAAGAAATACAAAAAAATATCTTGATAAGCACAGCTGACCCACTTAGAAGAACTTTGTACATGTACCACTAGTGATATTATGGGACTTAGAAAAACAAATAAGGAAATAAAGACATAACAGCAACAACAATACCTTAGATTTTATAGCAGACTTGGTAGGTAGTGTGGCCATAGCAGAAATCGAAATATAATAATAATAATAATAATAATAATAATAATAATAATAATAATAATAATAATAATAATAATACAAATAATATAATACAAATAATATAATAATAATAATAATAATAATAATAATAATAATAATAATAATAATAATAACAAAAAACGGTGCCTCCTTATTGATATGGCAGTCCCTGCTGACTGCAATGTATCTTTGAAGATATTCAAAAAACTGTCAAAATACAAGGACCTTGAAATAGAGGTCTCGAAAATGTGGCATATGGGAACATCAAAAATCCCTGTTGTAGTTGGAGCCCTAGGACTGGTTGGAAAAGATTTCAGTAGACTAATTGCAGGGATTCCTGGAAGCCCATGCCTCAAGGAGATACAAAAATTGTTCTGACAAGTACAGCCCACACTTTACGTAGGCTCTATCTATGTAATTTTTTTTTTTTTTTTTTTTTTGTCAGTGAAAAGTGTCATGATGCCATTTCTAACCTTAGGTCCCTGGGTGGGATCCGGAAAGAAATGTGTAAACGCCAGAAAGCAAAGAAAATAAAAATGATAATAATAATAATAATAATAATGAAATTGAATCACAAAGACCCGGGCATATTGTTATAGTTAAGGAGAGTAGCAAATTTCTAATTATTGAAATTGTTGTTACTTATGATATGTAGCGACCGACGGACAGAGTCACTGTTTTGATAATCAGGAAATTCTTAATAAAAAAAAACAAAAAAACCAGGCAAAACATGACACTAGAAAGTGAGTTATAACAAAGACAGAGTTCTTAATAAAAAGGTAACAGTTTTATTGTTGGCAACCAACGACTTAATTAAGATTATATAAATTTGTTGATTTGTGAGAACAGGAAACAGACACTACCTGATAAGGGTTGAAATATTAAAAGCACGTATAAATGTTCCAAAATGTAATTGTGTGGATATGCAAATGTGAACAATTTAGGAGTCCAGAAAAAGGAGCATGGTTGCCACATGCAAGTGTTAAGTCTTTGGAATGTTCGTTTATTGGGATTCTCGATAAAAGGAAAGAATTCATTTGAGAGAAGTCTCCTGGCAATCCAAAACTAGCGGCGTGCTGAATAAAATGTCGCACGTAGCATTTCGAGACGTAAATCCCGAAATTTGGCGGGAAACCAAATGAAGATTCCTTTATGCTAAGGTGAATTTAAAGTGGAGATATGCCGATAAAAAAAAGTCGCCAAACTGATGCGGTTGCTAGGTAACGAAACATGATAGCGGGGGCCAACATGTCGGTGTATTTGCGAAGGAACGTTAAGAGAATTAACATACAAAAACAATGAATAAAGCAACGAGAAAGAATTCAAAGAAAGAAAGTTTCGGGTTTGCTCAACGGAGCTAAAAACGACATAACACAACCGCCCAACTCCGGAGCTGAAAAGAAAGACAAAGAAAGGAAAAGCAGACATACTGCATCTCTCCGGGAGAGAGGATAAGCAGAGAAGAAGAGGAAATTCAGTGGCTTGCGACTTTCCAAGAAGGAAAAAGGGGGAGGAAAGCGGAGAAAATAAACAAGACCAAAACCAGGCAGGAGGATTTTCAGCACCAAAAGGCGGAAATCACTCCTACTTCCTTCAGGTAACTCATCCGCTCAGGAAAGCGATCATATCCATCAGGATCACTAACTAGCCCCTGGTGAAGGGAAGGGAGCTGGTATTGACCTTCCCCCCCATCCACCACTGGAAAAAGGATGTGACACAATATATTTTTTTATTGAGGGGGACCTGAGTGTTTCCACTCAGGTCACTGGTCACATTCCAGTCTTAACTGGTCATAGTCAGTCGGAGTAGAGAGAGTAGGGGCGTCAGCACGGAGCAGCTGCGACAACAATGTCCAATCTGCCCCAAAACATTCTCCGCCCGGCGCTCCTGGTGGAATACTCCGGGGAAGAGTTAGAGACAGTATTTACCGTGGAATCCCACTGAAACAAGGATACGACACACAATTAAGAAAAGACTCTGCATATATTAGGTTGGTGCAAAAATAATGACCTAATAATGTCGTTTTTTGACGTTAGAAATACGTCAAAAAACGACATTATTACGTCATTATTACGTCATTATTTTTGCACCAACCTAATATATAAGATCATTATGGTAACGAATCTTAGCTGGTCTTTGTTTCCTCTACCTCCCACGATTGGCTATAACCTATGTGTTTTACCTAAGAAATTGAGTAGACGTTTGGAAAAGGTATTTTCTTTAAAGCTTTCTTACTGGTATTCCGGAACGTATATCTAGTTTCTATATATGATAAATACATAACTTTTAGTTGCTGAACTGCTGTATGCAGCAGATACACTAGTGGGTTCCAAATAAACTAAACTAAAACGACGCTATAATCTGGCTATGGACTTGAAAAAGCTAATGGAGAATTATTGCTGGAGTAATTCCTATATTAATGCATCACCTTAGAATAACACATAGAAACTTGAATGATTTCTTCGGGAAAATTGAATTTGAGTCCAAGATTGCAGACCTCAAGAAAACTGCTATCTTTTATTCTGTGAGGATTCTCCGAACATTTCTTCAGTTGAAAGGAATCTTGTTACCATATCTTAAGAATTTAATTTCCATGGACTTCATCAATGTATGACACCTATATACTACAACAACAACAACATCTACAACTAATACTACTACTAATAATAGCAATAACAATAATAACAACAACAACAACAATAATAATAATAATAAAGTTGTTGATATTTTCCATTCCTTCTCACCCACATTATTAGAAATAATGATATGCTTGTGCAGATAGAATACATGTTCAGCCATGGTAAAATTTCCTCTCATATGACTGATCAAGAAAGTATGGACATGAAATCGAAAATAAATAGTTCCTCCATAAGCCAGAGAAGTCGAATCGAAAACAAATATGATCATGTGGGACTTCAACATCCAAAGTAATTGTGTCCTTGAAGCCACGAAACCAAACATCACGGCTGTTTTCAAAAAATTGCCTACCCATCGAAGTAGCAGTTAAATAAACTAATAAACTTAAAAATACAACAGCTTCCTAATTGCAATTTGGATTACACCATCCTTACAGACAAAAAGATCGAGACAAATAGTATATAATTGTCAAAATTCGAAAAGAAAAAAAATGTCCTACTCATTGATATGGCTTGTCCAGCAAACAAGGAATTTGAATAAATAACTATCGAAGTATAAAAACATGGAAAGCAAAATAGAGAAAGTGTAGAAATTGAAAACAAGAATAGTAGCAGGCATAGTAGGTGTGCTTGGAATGATAAAAAAGGAAAACAACAACACATTAACAAAATCCCTAGAAATCCTAGCTTAAGAGAAACACAACACATTGTCTTGATAAGCACAGCCCACGCATTTAGAAGAATTTTGTTCATATAACGCTAGCGATATTATGGGAGTTAGAAAAACAAATCATGAAATGAAGCCATAACAACAACACCAGTACCTGCCAAAGGTTTTCTGGCAGATTTGGTAGGTAGTGGGACCATAGCAGAAATCGAAATAATAATAATAATGATGATAATAATAATAATAACGATATTAATAATAATAATAATAATAATAATAATAATAAGAAGAAGAAGAAGAAGAAGAAGAAGAAGAAGAAGAAGAAGAAGAAGAAGAAGAAGAAGAAATAAGAATGAAAATAGAAAAATTCGTTTCCTGGTTTGAGTAACATCTCGAAAACGTTTACATACAAACTGGCTTGATAATTTTAAGGCGTGTGAAATTTACCTGCCATGAGTGTAGAGAGTAGAAATAGTTGAAAATTCGGTAAAATGTATTTTAGCATTTCATAGATGATGAGGAATTAAAACGTGGTGTACCCAGTTATACGTATTGAAGATGAGCTCTAACAATCTTTTTTATGAGCCGTATCCATTCGAATCTAAGTTACAATATATTTGGTAACCCCTATATCTTATGCCTCAGTAGATTAATGGATAGCGGCTAAGATTGAGGAATGGGAGGTCCGAGTTCGAATTCCAGTCATATCCATTACATTACGTCCGAAAACCCTTAGGAAAGATATGAATCCTCTTCTTCTCCCACCCCCTATGAGGAAGTAGTCGGACAGTCCCGGTTCTATAGATGGCAACTGGTCTACTGCAGAAAGTAATGGCAACCTGCCACGGAAAAAAATCGGCCTCGTCATACATGATCGCCTAAGCGTGTGTCATGCATGGCACATGACTGACTGACGTAGCTTCATGACACTTTTTATACGTGCTGTTCCCTTTCAGCATATAATAGATCATGGCACTCCACAATTTCCTATTCTTTGTAAATGTAAGCAACGTGTTTGTCTTACTATCATATGAAGTCCTATTCAGTTATCCGTTTGCACAAATTCGTAAGGTATGTTACTGGATATTCTCTAAGTGCATCAGTATTATCAAAAAGTTAAATATCGCTGAAAAAATATAGTTTCAATATGTAACAAATTTTTAGCCAAATTTGCCGTATCTATTTTGGGTTGGGCAAAATTATGAGTCTCCACAACTTCCTGTATTTTCTAGTAATGGTTGATTCTTTACTATCCCTTACATCTTCCGTTCTTTTATCCATTTGCGCTAGCTTCTTAGATTATTTCTCACCGACTCTCTTGAAATCCTCTTTCTTTACTGTTTCCAATAATTTCAACTGTCTGTTTCTGGTTCAAATTTACGGTAACCTCTTTTCTTCAAATATTCCTTCGTTGGTTTCATCCATTTTTTTTTTTCAAAATACTTCTGTAGAACCATTCTCTTCATCTGTGGCTAAATTGTCCAGTGTTCACTACCGTGTGGAAGTATTGAAATTCCTTAACAATTTTGTTTGCATTCAATGAAATTGCCAGTTTCTTAATAATTTGTTTAAGCATTAGCAAAGTAATTTGCACGATATTGGCGTCGTTAGTTATCGGGTCATAACTGAATTTTCACTGAACCTTTTTCGCGTATTGTTAATATTTCAAGAACGTTAAATGTGCTTCTATACGCTAACAAATTACCGTTCAAGAATTACACGAGCGTGAACTTGTTTTAATCATTGCCTTTAATGACAAGAGTTCTGCATTTGCACTGAAGTCAATTATTAACAAACGTGATGATATTCAGTAAATAGGTAAAAATTCACAAGCTAATAAGGATTCCCTCCGATCTGACTACACAGATTTTTTTTAAGCTGGAGTTAGGAAAAAAAAATGATGGTTGCTAATCTCGAAAAGGAGAGTTCAATTGTGACATGATTTTTACCTTTTTAAGATTACTGTGAAACTTACAAATTATTGGGGAAAATCATATAATTTACTAGCAGCATGGGCCGGCGTTGCCCGTGCTTGGTTCAAAAATCGTACGACTCATACAGTAATAGCTATCACTTGACTTAAAATATTTTTGCCCTTACTTGCCTTTAAAGGAGTGCCCTTTGCCGTGCTGATGTTGCTACATGCCTTACTTCTTGCCTATCTCACATTGCGATTTTTTTCTAACCTCTATACTAAACATTAAATATGTTACAAAAAAAGAACTAAACAAAATGAATACAAAATGATCAGCTTTAAAAAAGGACACGTAACTGGAAAAACCGATTGAAAAAAGAATGTTAACAACAAATACTTTTCACACCCAACCCAGTTCTGCAGAATCAGAATCAACGTTGAGTTTAAGCAAACGAATGAGCCAATTGGAGCAAAGTGCCATGCAGATTTATTTTTTTCCCACTTGTGACGAATCCAGATATCGACTTTTTTGCATCCTAGCATGCTAATTATCATTCGTATCGTTCAGCTGTTGACTCTCACGCTGGCCAATAGAATCTTCCTCCCTATTCGTGGCAGCCAGCTATATTCTCTCACTCTGGTCAGTAGAAAATGGCTGCAAACTACATGAAAACTGCTGTAGAAGCATGAAAAAATCCATTATTTCCACTATCGATGGGAGTTTGGAAATGCAACATCGGTGTTGGTCTTCCCGCTAATTTGGAGCATGTGCATATAAATTTTGGTGAAAATCCGTCGAAAATTGCGGTCGTGCATTCCTTACACAGACACACACACACACACATACACGCACACATCCGGCCTTTTATAGATAGAGATCATTTCTTGATAGTTATATATAGCACTACAAATATTTTCTTAAAATTTAATTTTGTTTTAAATGTCGTTTTTAAATATGCTGTGATATTTTTGTAATGTCAACGAGCAGTCGTTGCCATTTTTGTGTCGCTGACGAATATTCATTGTCACTTTCGTAATGATCTTTATAGTAGAGAATTTGTAATCGCAGATAAAACTACAGTAAATCGTTGAACAAAACTGGTGTCAGACAACTTCGATAAAAACTGGCACTAATAATATTTCTCGATAATACTCGCTCGAACAGTAATCCGTATATTGATCCGAATAGAGAAATGGTATAGTGAATAGAGTAGAGAATAGCGGTACATATAGTAATAGAAGATAGGATAAAAATAGTGATCCGAATAGTAATAGAGGATAGACTAAAAGTTACGATCAATTAGACGTCACACAACTTTAGATTTATGCGTTTCCTCTATGGTGACGTGGTCAACTTAATTCAATAGTCGGATCGCCTTTGTTTGCTCACTGGCGATCTTTGTTCAAACTCAAATGTCGGTAGCGATACTTAATTCTTATATAAAAGGTATGTATCATAATAGCAGCAAAGATTTTCCAAATTTACTGACTGGAGATGGAAGGAAATAAACAACACTTACGCCATGTTAATTTGTTTATATTATGAAATATGAAAATGGGACTCAGTTGACAAAATAATCCGAGCAATTTACGGAGAAGTTTCTATGAAAAAGATATCTTGAGAGTTAGACGCAATGTTTTGGGTTGATGATATTTCGTTTACATATAATGCATGGTTGGATAGAACAGCCAAGGTCAATAGAAAGCAATTGAATATTTGACTTGAGGATAACCATTGTTACCGGATTATAACAATCTTCGGAAAATATCACCGACTGAAAATCAATTAATCCGTCTAGACCTGGTTAACAATTGTTTCCAAAACGTTGTCGAGGGAAATACTGGAACGTACTATTTTAAATGTGAATCGCTATAAAAACGTCACTACTAGGTTCAGTGAGTTAAACGTATTATGAAGGGACATGAAAATCGGTTATCTTAAACTTTAATTGGAAGAGAAGAGATCATAAGACAAGCGTTATGATCAACCCTTAAGTGTACCAAAAGAAATGTGATGTTATAGTTCAGCTGGAAGCGAATTTTCTCCTACCTTCCAAATTAAACGCTTATTTATATTATAATAGCAAATGAAGACAAGGATAGATAAAGATTGTATAGAATTAATTAATAAATGCAGCATAAATAAGTCATGTTTTGGTAACTAGTGTGAAATCTAATTCCATGAATATGGCTGCTTCAGACGAAAAAATGTACAATCGTTAATAAAACTAATTTTGATGAATACAATTCAGTTTCCTTGGCATGTGCAAAGTAAATATAGAGCAGTTACTTTATGCTGGGAAAGAATGGAATGGAATGGAATTAAATTATGAACATTCCTGAAAGCTGTCTGGAGATAGTGGAAGTATTAGGTTGGTGCAAAAATAATGACGTAATAATGTCGTTTTTTGACGTATTTTTAACGTCAAAAACGACATTACCACGTCATTATTTTTGCACCAACCTAATAATATTGTTCAATTAAGTTAACGTCAAAAGATTTTTTAAAAATATTTTCGTTTTTTACCTCAGACATATGGAGCTATATTTCTAGGTCACCATTCATTTTTTTTTTTTTAAACGGCCACATCAGGTTGTAACACCTCTTCCGGAAAGATCACCGAAATTAAGCAACGTCAAGCGTGGTGAGTACTTAGATGGGAGACCGCTAGGGTATATCAGGTGCTGCAAATTAGGAAGTGCGGGTGGTGTTATGGATAATAGCTTGCAATTGTTAATTGGTGAGTCGAGTTCAAATAGCTGTTGGGTTCATTATATTTCCTTCTGCGCAAATAACTTTTGGAAAAGGTATGAATAGACCACTTCTCATACGGCTATGACGTTTATCCTTAAACTATTATTATCTAAAGAATCTTTTTATCTAAACATAATCTAGCTTTAAATAACCTAAAAAAGGGTTGATAAACCATAAAAACAATCAATTAATCAACCTCTTAGATGTTTCACAAACGCGCTTTTCAACCCATTGTTAGTAAATTCGATCGAAATAGATCCGACATTTAGTCTGAGAAATCATTAACTGTAAACTCGGTATTATCTTTTTATTACGTTCTTAGAACTTTTGAAAAATTGTCATCTGATGCAGCGCGTTGGGTAAAAAATACAAAATTTATCTCACAGGGCAAACTCCAGATAATATCCTACCACCTAGATTTATTCGTTATTTTCTAATACAGACCTAGTAAAAACGAAAGTTATACTTACAGAAAGAGATGTCTGAATTGTCCAGGCGACCTAATGTTTAAAGATGTTTGACAAATCTGATCTACACAGGGCATACTGAAGGCAAGATGGACAGAGGAAAACAACTTATAACCCTCTTAGTAAATGGATGGCGGAAAAAAAACGTTTTAGGAGAGATATCAAAAATACAGTGTAACCCGGATATAAGAGAGTTGTCGGGGCCGGAGAAGAGATCTCTTATATATGGGTTTCTCTTATATAAGGGTTTATCTTATATCCTGGTTTGGTCTATTTTGTTTAGGTAAGTATGGCTCTAATTTGGGACCAGAGACAATCTCTCTTATCTCCGGGTTTCTCTTATATCCGAGTTACACTGTACTAAATTATTGAGAGCTGCAAAGGACAGGAAATTGTGGAGAGCAGTGATCACCTACGTCCTGACGGAACTCAGTATATAAAAGAAGAAGAAGAAGAAGAAGAAGAAGAAGAAGAAGAAGATCTGATTTTTGGGGACATTGTATAGAAGCCATCGTGTCATGTCGAGCTGTCCAATAAAAGCCACGATCCTCAGTGATGGATATTTTCAATTTACTTCTACTTAAACAATGTATGGTTATACTCCAATAATCACTTGATATTTCCTCATAAAATGTCTAGCAGTACGTCAGATCACAATGTCCACTGTTCAGTTACCCTGAGGTATTTTTATACCATAAATACTACAATATTTGCTTTCGATGAAAATACATATCTCTTTTCGAACGCGGAAAAATAAAAATAAACAAATATGTAGCGGCCTTTAAAATTGATTGCTTTGCAAGCTTGTGCTTCCTGATCTCTCCAGAGAAGGAGAACCTGTCAGACTTAATCTTTACTCAAAGACATGCCAGTGTGACCTTTCGGATAAAGCTGTTTCTGCACACTTTGACCTTTCCGGTTTTAGGAACAGTAAAATAGCTACGTAATGGAGATGTCTAAGGAATGTTTTCTTGTGAAAAAAAGTATCCAATCCAAAATAAATAAATAAATAAAATAAAGAGCAAATGATACTCTATTTTATTTATCGTCACGTCATAAAATTGCGACACCCGTGGAAGAAGTGCGTGGATTAAATTTTAAAAAATAGACCTCATTTGATAACATTCCATCTTAGGGAGTCAATGAACTTTACAACCGAGTCTTGCATCTTATTCAGATTGTGTTATTTCATTCATTTACACAAGCGTAAGTACCTTAATTTTGGTTTCTCTCTGTCCCTCAAAATGTCTTCTGTGTGTCAAATTCGCGACGAGCTCTTAACTCATTATTTGTTTAAAATAATGCAACTGTTTCTTCATGATTCGAAGTACAAGATTTTGGTCACAGTTTCTGATATGACCCGGAAAGGGATATATTTGATCGAAGCAGCTAAGTGGGTTTGGCTACTGTAACCAAGTAGAATACGGTAGCAATAATCTGCTAGTACTCGTCGTAGTCGCAGTTAATTGGTGTAGACCAATAGGATAGCCAATGGCGTAGTCCAATGGGCGTCGTCATAGACTTAAACTCTGTCGTACCTTCACGTCCGTCTGTATTTATGACGGACACAAGCCAATCATATTCAAATGAGGGAGAACACGGGTGTATTCCATTGCATATTCCATTATATCAGTTTCATTTAAGCTTCCTCGTAAAACATCTGCTCGATCCATGGTATTCTAAGCATTCTTCAGTAGAATCTAATCTCTGATTTATCAAGTCTCCTCTTAATCTCCTGGGAAATTGTCAAGCATTTTCTGATATATCGAAAGATTTAACTTTGGCAGTTAATGTAATAAAAAAAGTTGGAAAAACCTCGTGAAATGAGATATTTATAACAGACACCATTTTTTTTGAGTTATGTAGTTTTTACATATATGCAAATATCGTAAACTCCAAGAAAAAAAAAAAAAATCAGCAAAACTTTTGCAACCTGCGCGTTGAAGAATATAGGAAAGAATAAATTCTCATGTATTTTCTTTTCAATTGGATCTTTGTATTTTCTGCCAATGAGAATAAAAAAAAATGTGTCGTTTTTCATTTGCACTAATTAATGCGCCATTTTGAAAAGTTGAATTACTGTTGAATATTTTTTCTCAGCGATGAGAAATAAATTTCATGTCTTTCTTAGTTCAGAAAATGAAAATTATACTTTTTTTTCTGTTTCATTGTTGGCTGTCTCTCTTTTTTCTTACAGCCACAGAGTAACTATTTTTTAAAAATATATGTTTAATTCTTTTAAATTTTAAAGAAACAATAATTCGCAGTATTTCTTAGCTTTGTTTAATAAAAATTGATCTGCAAATAGTGAAGTACGGAATATTGAGGATATGCTACAATTTCTCTGACTGAGTTGGTATATGCTCGATGACTCGAGATTCAGCCGCTTTTAAACCTGTAGACTCTCCTTGGATTATAAGGCAGCCGCCTCACTACGCAAGTCCTTGCTACCAGGGCTCCTGCAGCAAGTTGGCGGGGTTGCTATATTCAGTGTTTTGAATTCGGAATTGCCTTTCGCCTAGACTGGTTACTATGAAAGATAGAGAAAGATACTTCAAATGCATATTTTGGCTAACAGGGACTTTTGTGCCATCAGATTAACGGAGTGTCAAAAGGACGAGTTTTCCATTGACACCTATTTGTTTAATATATTTTGTTATAAATTCTCAATGACAAAAAAAAAAAAAAATAGAAAAAAAAAGAAAAGAGATAAATCCAATTTCATTATATGCTCAAGTTCCATTACAATTCTGATAATCGTTCTTTAAAACAATGAACAGTGCCGTGGGGTGATGAAATTTAAAATAATAGAGATGGCAAAGTAAAAACCGACATTCTGACACTCCGTATTTTGTTTCAGGCACTAAGGTCCGACTTTGTCCATATTTTGTAATCAAATGCAGAAAGTATATAGCAAATAATTCTTTATATAGCATATATACTAATAGATTATATAGTAAACAATAATTTTTGTCAATAAAAAAAAATCACAATAATAATTATGGTGAAATAAATCAATTCTTTCGTTTTTCATTTAGATGTGGCAAAACATAACAATAGAAAAAGTTGTTTTGTTTATGTCATAAAACTTGAAATTCTAATTTAGTCTGAGCGTCAAACTGCCTGTAGTTAAATAAACTCTTAGCTAAATTTACCAATTATACAGGCTTATAAATATGTTATATGAGAAGGTTATTATAAACAGTTTCCATTGTGAACTGCAGATTTGTTTAACAGAAACAACATCTTTTGCCTTCTGCTATTTATGTACCTACATTCACCCAATACAGTGTAACCCGGATATAAGAGAGTTGTCGGGACCGGAGACACAGTCTCTTATATCCGGGTTTGGTCTATTTTGTTTAGGTAAGTATGGCTCTAATTTGGGACCAGAGAAAATCTATCTTATATCCGGGTTTATCTTATATCAGGGTCTCTTATATCCGGGTTACACTATACAAGACTCAAGATCCACTAGAAGAAAGGACTACTGAAAAAATGAATGAGAAAAAGGAGGGCAGATAACATATGAGGAAAAGGAGTACATACGATTTGAAAAGGAGTACATATGATTTGAAGAGGTTAAAATTGGACTGTTCGGGGTAGCGTCCACGCTGGTGTAGCTCTCGTCGAAAAAATGTTTTATTTGCACTTCACTGGTTACAGAGGATTTTTTTTTAAGAAATAGATACTTAAGACGTCGCTTGTGTGTCCTAGCTGGCAATGTCTGAATTGATGGAATTAAGGAGATGAACCGATGTTATAGACATAACGATAGAATAGCGATAGGCTTGCATGTGCGATAAAATAATAGTGAAAAATAATTAACCCCATACAAGATCGAGTAAAAGATTTTGAACTGACCGGAAATTTAGCATTGGACATATTCAGCCTAGATATGGAAGCAATACTGGTTTTCCGGTTTATTTTAACTCTTGTAAAGAAAACACATGACAGATGAATTCAGGTACTTTTCGGGGTGAACAAATAGCCTACAATTTTTTATGCAGCTTCCACAACCGGTCGGTCCACATTAGGTTTGGAGTAAACCTGAGTGTCAATAAGCCTTTCAAAGCATGTAGGCTCGTTTAGATTGATTGATTTGTTTTTTTACAGTATATAAAGCCAGAAAAATATGTTTTAGATTGTAAGAATTTTTTCGATATAGTAATGATGTGCTGATACAATTCATACAGTGTAACCGGATATAAGAAACCCGGGAATATAATAGAAACCCGGATATAAGAGAGATTGTCACTGGTCCCAAATTAGAGCCTGTATTAATGTATATATAATAGACCGAACCCGGATGTAAAAAGAAACCCGGATATAAGAGAAACCCGGATATAAGATAAATTTTATCTGGACGCAAATTAGAGCCAGTGTTAACGTATATATAATAGAACAAACCCGGATTTAAGAGAAACCCGAATATAAAAGACTACTCCGGTCCTGACGACTCTCTTATATCCGGGTTTCACTGTACTTATTATCCCACAGATGGAGTGGGGAGAAGAGAAAGGAATTTCAACACATGTGAATATAACGAACCCTACTGGAATTGGAACTCGGCTCTCCGATATCCAGTTCCGAGTGGTTATCCATTAAACTACCCGCATATCCACGCTTACAGCACCCGTTATTCTCAAGTAGACACCCTTCTAGGTACTGACCAGATTCCACGTTGCTTAATTTCTATGATCGTACTGGAACCGGCATTTCAACGTGATGTTGGTGTAAGCCTTTTTTTTTGTTGTTGTTTGAGGTAGTGTGGAACGTCAGCTTCTCGATTGTGGCATTATTCTTTCTTTGAGCTAGATATGCTGTCCATTTAACTTTGTTGATATTTCGCAAGTGGTGTGGCTTCTGCCATTTTATGCAATTCTTTGTTTTCAGTTCTGCCATAGAATTGAGCGCACATTTCGTTGTTCAACTTCTATGGTCGTACGAGAATCGGTGTTTCAAACTTATTATCACTGTAAGTCTGACTCGTTAAGAATGCAAAATTTCATGGTATTTGTTTGTTTGATATTTAACGCTATATCAACTCCTTGTGGGTCATTTAATTTTCTAGGAAGCTTCCAATTAATAGAAATATATTTTATTCTATTTTCAAAATTGAATATATGGTAGATGATACTCAGCTTTTGTGCATATACATGTCTGTGTGAACCTGAATAATAAAGGTAGTGATATGTGTGTTTTATGCTGTAGTTTTATTGAAGTGATATTTTGGATTGATTTAAGAAATTGTAGGATATTATATGGCTTGATGCTCTTTCATGTTGATTGTTTTCTGTTTTTAGAAACATATCAATCTCTATGAGTCATTCAATGCTGAATTGTAAACAATTTTATGGCATAAACTAAATATATTTTGAGCGAAACTGCATGCATTCAGTTACAGATAAATGAATTTCTGGTCATGTTTCTCTAAAATGTATTGTTGTTAATTTTACCATAAATAAACATTTTTGCTAAGTTTTACCTAATACACTATTGCTGCTACTTTTACTATAAATATATTTTATACTTTCATAGTGTTTTTTGTTTGGGCGTTTCAATATTTGCCCATATCTGGGACCTTAATGGATGCTACCACCACGGGCCAAGGTAGGCCTTGTGAACAACAGCAATTAACAGTTGGTTCAACGCTCATCAATATTTCGTAATCAGTAGCCTTGCTGCCGGATGTTGTTTATCGTCATATCCAGAAATGTGTTTATTGTGACGGGAGAAAAATTACGTTTCGATCCGAATTAATGAAATGATATTAATTAGCCTCCAGAAGTATTGAAATTTTGAGCTGTTAGAATTTAAATTTAATGTATTGGGGCTTCAGATTAAGTCTCACTTAAAACAACACCACTCAAAAAATCGATCAATACAAATGTCAGGGAACAGTTGACAACACATACCCTATTGTCCTAAATCAAAATAAAATACTACAAGCTGACTTTGCACTGTATATAAGAGTAATCCTCAGTCGAATATTCAAGAATATTTTAAACTTTATTTAAAAATTATTAGCCAAATACAAAGCCTATAAGCCACTCTAGTAAGAGGGTTAGTAAATGACATTGTGATCAAGAAGTGCATATTAAGAGGACATGTAGAATAGACAAAGATTGACCATAGCAACCAGCGGGGGTGGGTAGAATAATCGAGATTCCGTTCCACACTGAAACAGTACTAGAAAAGAGGCTGTCTGAGTGGAAGTTATTTTTTACTAATAAATTATGAAGGAAATGTCGACTCAGTATACGTGGCCTGGTTAATTCTATGAAGTGGCGGAACAAAGCAATGTGGCATTTATGAACATCTGCCATGTTAAATAGCCATAGAATAGCGTTGCAATATATTCGTTCTACGATAGGAATCAAAAGGCATTTTAGAGAAAGGAAAACCGACACACATTTGAATATAGGTTCAAAGGAAAAAATGTTTTCTGACATTACCACTTAAATACATTTGGGTGATTTTGTCTGTGTAAACAGTCTGCAGAAAGCATGTATTCAATAAAGAAATATGCTACAGAAAGAAAAAAAAAGACAGAATCTTTTTTCTGCTTTCTCGAGGAGACTTTTAACGCAAGCATAACTGCGTTCTTATTCGTTTCGTGTTTCTTCAGAGTTTTATTATTTTTTCTTTTTATTTTTTGATCGTCCTGGCGATTCGTTTAATCTTAACATTTACTCTGTAGCACTGACATTTTTTTTTTGCATAAGAAAGCTCGAAGACAAGTAGACTAGCTACTTCAGAGCTTATCTTCAAGCACATCTAAAGATTTTGCTGTTGGAGACAGACGATAAACTGTGGAGAGTTGTGGGCTATAAAAATCGATCAAAGAATAAAACTAAATAAGTTTTCTAGGAAAATTACTGTCATATGCCCCTTTCTAGATTTCTTCTTGTATGAAAAAAAGAACGTGATTAAATAATGATAATGAAAAGCAAAAGGTTTGATAAACATCAAACATAACTGCGGTCGGAGAGTGTTTCACTGAAAGTCGAACAAATAAATTTTGTTCGACTGTTCGGTTGAAGTTTTTGACACATAAACGGATACGCTGATTTATAGTCGATCTGTTTAACAGAGATCGGGTATTATTACTGCCACTAACACTTAGAATCAGTATGAGAAACAAATGAAACTTCTTGGACAGACTGTGGGAAAAGAAGTCTAGAGGAATATGACTTTCATAGAATATATTGAATGCAAGATATGTAAGCGCCCGTATACGGAACATTCGCCGTAAACATTTTTGCCGTAGAAAAACTATACTTTTAACATTGTAATACGCATATTAAAAAAAATGCGACGAAATTGTCTGACGGCAAAAATCATATGCGGCAAAGTTTTCCTACGGCGAAAATTCATGAGGCGAGTTTTCCTACGGCAAAAATGTTTACGGCGAATGTTTCTAGAACCATTCAAACTGCTCTAATCTTTTATTCAAGTCAGTGTAAAACGTAAGGCCAAGAAGGCGCAAGGTGTTTCTCTCCTAGTGTTTAGCGCCAATGATAATGCCAGGCGGAAAAGTTTCTCTATGTTAGTTAAATGACAACAGACTTATCTTAGAGGTGTGACAATGTAAAAGACATTTCCTACCCCATTTCAAACACTGATTAAATGATCTTTTCAAGAGCAGCTTACTAGTTCACTGTTGCGTTTAAGAAATATTTTTATTTTCTGATGTCAAAGAATTTTCACATTCCTCATTCCTCAGCATATATTTCAGACTGCTTACATTCCGGCTTTGAGGATTCATAAAAATTCTATTTGCCCATCAGGAAAGAAAAAAACATTTTTTTCATTGCTCCGTGTCTCAATTCCTGTTTTATCCGTAAAGATTTGAACGTTTTTTTTTAACCCATCCAATTCTCCAATTTCCATACGGCGCCTTCACATGAATCGTTTTAATCCTAATTTCATACTACCAGTATCACAATAGTGTCACACTAAGCGACAAAATCCGTCTTATGAAAACTGTTTTCCACTTTTTCATAATCTTTTCCCCATATATACAGAGTGTTATGGGTAAATTGTCGCCATTTTATATTTTTAATTTCCTGCATGCGCTTTGATTGTTTTTTTATTTTCGGGGTGAATACTAGGGTGTCGTTTCCAAATTTCTGGCGGTGAATTGTGTCATGGTTCTCTCTTTCTCACTGCTCTACTGTGCAGTCGAGAAAATAAAAAAACAATCAAAGCGCATGCAGGAAATTAAAAATATAAAATGGCGACAATTTACCCATAACACTCTGTATATATGGGGAAAAGATTATGAATTGGTGAATGGAGCCATCAAACATTTTCGTATTTACCATTAGACTCATCAAATCTTTCCGAATCTTTTGTACTCTATTTAGATTTACAACCAAACATTCAGAAATGTTCATATTAGAGCGTTCGGGGTGAATACTAGGGTGTCGTTTCCTAATGTTTGATGGCTCCATTCACCTTCCCAATAGGCCTTAGACTCAATACGGAAGCCTACATAAAGTGTCTTGGAGAGATAGTGCTGCCTTGGGCCAAAAGGGTGTCTGCTGAAAGATCATATATCTGACAACAGGTCTTCTACAATGCTACACAAGCAGGAAAATCCAGTCATGGCTGTCAGAGAATTTTTGTGACTACATCACTCCTTACATTTGAACACGTATCTCCCTAGACTGCAACCCCCTTGATTATTATGCGTAGGGTGCAGTTAAACGAAAGACCAACAAAACTCCGAGTAGCAGCAAAGAGGACCTGAAGGCAAGGATTATGGCAGCATTCTCCAGCTTAATCAAGAAGAGTTGCTTGAGATTCCGAAGTACCTGGAGGCCGTGGTTGAAGCTAATGACAATGTTAATGAATAGAATTACTCTTTAATATTTCAAGACGTTTTTATGTGTATTTTTGTTAAATATATCTGTGAAAAGGAGATGTCAGTTTTATTTTCATTTTTGCCTAATTTAAACAATAATTTATCCAGCGCACCTTATATATATATATATATATATATATATATATATATATATATATATATATATACACACACACAAACGAGCCGCCCACAGATATATATTCTATATGGTATGGATCTCAATGAACATGTATTGGTTATTATATTTTTCTTTATATGAGAAAGTGATTTCCTAAAGCCAACTAAAATCAGATTTCGTAATTGACCGCTGGTGGCCAGAGTTTATAATGGATAAATCCAATGTAATCCAGAAGTAACGCTGAAAATAGTATTTTTATTAAACTGTTATATTTAACCAATGTATCGTTGCATCGCTCTGCTCTTGTTTGTTGTTTAGTTTGTTTTGGCGGACGCGCGAATGCGCGTACAGCCAATCTCCATCCGAGGAAAAGGAAGGTAATGTTTCCGCCGGGAGCAAACGATAAAGAAGAGAAAACAATTGTATATTCCAAATGAAGAACAAAACATTGTGAAACAAACATATATAAAATTTAGTAAGAACGATGCCAACAAGCGAAAGACAAAATGGCGCTCTCAGAATTGTTTACGGGAGTTCATAAAGCGTCTAAAGATATAAATTTTGACAAATCAATATGCGGCTATTTACAGGTTTATAAATATGTCTATGAAATGTTTGTACGTGTGAAGATAATAATGAAGAGAGCTCCAGTCCGTGGAGTTAAGTGGCCAGATGCAAGCCTTTATGGGGTTGCAGAAAATGTCTGACAGCCATGACTGGGTTCTCCTGCTTGTGTGTCATGATGAGCCCTGGTGATAGACATAGGATCTTCCAGTAGCCACCCTCTTGTTCAAAGGCAGCACTAGCTCCTCAAAATTCTTGAATTAGACCTCGGTGTTGAGACTGAGCTCCTTACCAAATATTCGGAAGATCTTTTCTCACCAGAACGCTAAGAATCTGTTTTCCGAGCTACTGTTCCATTGTAATTATCTTTGGTCTTATCTGATTCTTTCCGAATTCGCTGCACTGTCCTCATATTAACACCCAAACTCTGTAAAATGTTTGTATTGGAGCTTCAAGCGGGAATGCCAAGCAATGCAGGATGCTGTTTCCAAATTTTGAAAGTGAATGATGGTCTTTTATCACAGACAATGCCCAACTGACCCTACTATTCTCTGTGTGTATAAGAGAGAGAGAGAGAGAGAGAGAGAGTTTGAGTGTGTAGGTGAGAGCGAGAGAGTGTGTGTGTGAGAGAGAGAGAGAGAGCGAGAGACATGCTTATAGTTCCATGGATAGAAGTAATTCACTTCACAAGTTATTGCAGTCGACATAGTTGGCTATTCGGACAATATCTTATCTCACTTGGGTGGATCTCTCTGTATGGCGTTAGTGCTCGAATGAGGAGGTGGTCCTTGGCGTGCGCTGAGTAAGCAAATGGACATTGAGTACTCCTGTGGGTGCTTGCTGTAAGTACTCTCATGTGCGCTCTCGTGTGTGACAAATGCTGGACCATGTTCAGCTTTTTGCTGTTCTTATATAGGCCCGAAAGTGAATGTTTAGTATTTTTGTCAGGTCCCCATTGGTAGAGAAATTCATGTGGGTGTGTTTAATTATAGAACCGTCTAGGATGACGCCAAGGCTGTTTCACGGTTTTGTTTTGAACTTCCTGAAATTGAAGTTGTAGGGGGTAAATTGAAAATATATTCATTTTGTATTCACTTATTTTTATTTACAGTGTAACCCGGATATAAGAGAGTTGTCCGGGCCGGAGAATAAATCTCTTATATCCGGGTTTCTCTTATATCCGGGTTTGGTCTATTTTATATACATTAACACAGGCTCTAATTTGGGACCAGAGAAAATCTATCTTATATCCGGGTTTATCTTATATCCGGATCTCTTATATCCGGGTTACACTGTATTTTTGAATTACCAAAATTACACAGCCTGTCTGAATTTATTACGTAAATAAAATAGACCTCAGTAACTAAAACAGTTTTGAATAAATATTTGTCAAATTTAGACTCGTGCATTTTCACCCTTAGTAAAATATTTAAATAAATTCTAATGGATATTTCTCGACATATTTAGAATTTACAGAAATATACTGACTGAAGTTAGTATGCAGATTAAACTAATATTAATTTAAGACTAATCAAATAAAAAAAAATAATTTCTTTTTTTCATAAAATATGATGAAACATGGGTAAAGAAAAGGATCTAACAACTGCTGAAAAACAGAAAATAGTAAAATTATTGAGTGAGGGAATGTCCACATTGGAGTTATCAAAGGAGATTTACAGAAATCACCGAACGATAAAGGAGACTGTATATAAGCAATTTAACTCGAAGCAAAGGACAGAATGTTTTAAGAACTTCCTCGTTAAAGCGACACAAACATTTTTGACCAGTGCTAACATCTTTGAAAAGGCTGTAACTGAGAGAGTCGAGAAGGACAAAATGTGAAGAATACGTTGTGAATTAGTCCCTGTAAAAATATGTCTTCGGCAACCACATCTCACTAAAACCAGTATTTTAAAGCGACAAAATTGGGCCAGAAATACATGAAAATTTACTTTTCTAAAGTAATTTTCACGGACGAAACGTGAGTGACAATTTATTGATCTGGTGGATGGGCCAAAGGATGGAATGTATTCAATTCAGACGTGTCTGTGGTTAAAAGAATGCAGCATGGGGTATTAAGATTTGTACAAGAAATGTCGACCAAACCATTATTGGACAATTCAAAGAAAAAGTTCAACTGAAAAACTGCTAACGATTGCGATTTTATGAACAAGATTTCCTTTGCATGGCACAATTGACAGTCTGGCACTTTCAAAGTGAAGTGCGTGTTTTTGTACGACAATTCTCCTACTCGTGATTCTAAGCTTACCCATGAACTATTTAAGCATAAACGATTCACAGGAGAGAAGATAATGAAATGGCCTCAATCAAGCACCGATCTTAATCTGACTGAATATCTATGATCAGTTGTGAAGATGAAATTATATGAAGGTGGCAAACAAGATAACAGCAAAGCAGATATATGGGAAGCAATTAAAACTGCCATGTCTGAAACTGAACCTGCTAAAGTACAAATAAATAAATAAAATCAATGGATACGATTACTGGATGTTATTGAGAAAAAGGGTGACTATATTAAAATGTAAATGATTCAAAGACTTATCATACGTGTTTTTATTTGTTCTGTTATATATCAATGTTACATATCAATTTTTGACGATTTTAAGAGATTTTTTTTAAAGTAAAATGTGATTATTTGCATTGCCTAATAATCTCTTACAAGGCAGGTTTTAGAATACATTAAATAACTTCAATAACTTATTAAAACATATTGATACTACCTAAAATTTAAACTCTGATTTACTTTTGACGTCTAAGTTGATTCTTTTAAATCCGTTCATGTTTTTTTCAAACAAATTTGAATTATTGAAGTTTATATGATTTGCAGATAGCCATCACACATACACATACATCTCTCTATCTTTCTCTGTCATATATATATATATATATATATATATATATATATATATATATATATATATATATATATATATATATATATTAGTCCAAGTATAGGATTGGTGTATACGGAATAAATTCCAATAGCCAAAAAATATTCTCAAAAGTGTGCTCATTACATTGCCTAACATTATGACATTAATAATTATGACTAAAGTTCTTTGTCAAGGTTTTTGAATTCTGGTATGTTTGTATTTTGATTGGTCATCGAAGCTTCTGTAACAGCGTTTCATCTATCGAGGTGTGTTTGAACATTTTAAAACACTTTTTTCTACAGTCAGCACCATCAACTGATAAGATACCAGAAGTGATGAAATAAAATGACTATTTTTGTAGTGATTTAAAAACATATTTATGTTACAATTTCCGAATATAATATATATATATATATATATATATATATATATATATATATATATATATATACTATAAAATGAAATGACAGTTGGAAAAAAATCTTAGATTCTGTCGACACGTTTAGTTTCTGGGAATTTAAATATATATATATATATATATATATATATATATATATATATATATATATATATATATATATAATTTACATATAATTTAACTATATATATATATATATAATATATATATATATATATATATATATATATATATATATATACATACATACATATATATATATGCATACATATATAGATACATACATACATACATATATATATATATATATACATAAACATATATATATATACACACACATACACACACAAACATATATATACACACACATACACACATATACATATATATATATGTGTGTGTGTGTGTGTTTAATATGATAGGATAAAGTTACTTAACTGTAAAAATAAAATGTTGATACTATTTTTCCGACTTGGAAGTATTTGGGAATTTCCCATTTTTCAACGGGTATATTGTTTGAATAAGTTTATTACCATTCTTTTTTAAATGACTGCGAGAAAATTGAAAAAATGGAAATAAATGAATTCAGACAAAAGACCCCTTGAAGAATGGACAATTCCTAAAAGCTTCGAAGTCGTGGAAAATTGGTATGTACAGCTAATTAAATTTATCATATTATCGATGCTCTATTTTTAATATTAATATTATTTTTATGTTTAATATTGAGCACTGAACTATAATATCCTTAGACCTTATATATATATATATATATATATATATATATATATATATATATATATATATATATATATATATATATATATATATATATAAAAACAAAAATTCTAATATCAACTCTAGCGCTTTCATATTTGGGGCATTGTAATTGTTTACACAATTCACTACGACATATTTGTGTTTGATATCGGATCTGCCAAATATCTGGTCAGCCGTCCCGGGGAATTTAAGTTTTTTCTACGCTTTCTTTTAACATACCGTCTTGAAAATTACTTATTAATAATCAATGAGGAAGATTGAATGATGTCTTCTCATCAAGCATGTTGTTTTCAGTCTCAAGGAATGGCTGCTAAATATCGCTTTCCACAAACTTCACTATCTTCGGTAGGAATTCTCGTAATTTCTTTGCTACGTCTGCTATTAACTCTCCCTCATCTGTATATCTTATGTACGATAAGATTATGGCGGCCAATCATGAATTCTGGTAATATTTTAATTGTCTTAACATTGTCTCACTGCACAGTTTGCTAAAATCTCACGAAAAGACACATCTTTGATTACAATTGTTTTTAGTTTTGTATATTTGCAAAATCAGTTTTCTATCCGTATGCTGGCGGTTTCCTGACAGCATAAGTTCTAGATTATTCTAATCTTTTCTTTTTATGTGACATGTCCTTTCAGGACGTAATCGATCATGTCTATCCACCTCCCTCTATCTCTTGCAGCTGCCAACAAGTTCCTTCCCTCAGCTTCCTCCTCCAGACCACGTTCTATCATCCACCTACACAAGCTCATTAGGTATGTCACGCGCTGCTTTCCCTTGTCTATCTTTCCCTCTATTAGACCCGTGAGTATCAGGTACTCCAGACCTTCTTTCCTCATTATGTGTCCCAGAAACTTCAGCTGCTTCTTTCTGAATGTTAAGTATAAGGCTTCACTTCGTCTATCATTCCGAAATATGGCATGGTTATCTAGCTGTTTCAGAAGTTTTTTTTAAGATGTACTTACCCGCGGCTTTGGCATAATCTATAAAATATAGGTATACATACTTTTGTATGTGTATTAGTCTTTCTGATATCCTTCTGAGAATGCATATTGCCTTTCTTGATCAGTTTCTTTAACGAAATGAGACTGTTCCTGTTCTATTTCCGGTTTAATTCCGCAGCGTCTTCTTTTCATCAGAATTCGGGCGATAAGTTTTCTTATATGGATTCCAACATTTCTAGCATTTACAGCTAGGTACCACCAAGTCACATACACTGTAGCGAACCAACCTCACTCCCTATGTATTTCATAACTAAGAAATAAGATTCACTCGAATGGCTTCTTCTCACGAACCGCTATTTTGTGGAATCGACTCTCAGGCCGAGGCTTCGTGGGCCACTACAATCTTAAATTGTGCAAGTCTGGGCTAACTGTTATCTTCCGCACATGCACTTCTTAACGCTTACTCTTACTCATCACACATCAAACTCCTTCACTAAGGCTCTACCTCGAGTGGTTCTTGGGCCTTGTATAGAGTGAGTATTAATTTTTTTTTCAAAAATGATTATATCAAAATGAGAATTCTATATTTCTGAGATGAGGTATTATGTACACAGTTTACATTATTCGGACTATTGTCCCTATCTTTGTTGCCATATTTATCACAACGTTTCGGCCGTTGTATGCACCGGCCTTCTTCAGGTGGTTGAAATGTCGAATTGAGCCCTTTATTTCGCTCACTGGTGTAGACTATTCTAGTTCTACGTGCCATGTCTGATGGATGTCATTTATCAGTTAACCAGGGACAGTGGATAAAGGCGTTAGTTAGATCCAATGAGAGGACCCAAAGAGTGTGAGTTCAATACCTGGTTAAGGCGGTGTATAATTTGGAGAAGGGAATTAACAGGAGATAACTGATAAATGACATCCGTGTCAGAGTTGTGAAAATATTTGAACGTTGATTTTTCAAGGGAGTCTTTGTGCTTCAATACTCATTCATCTTTGTAGTTTGTTAATCAAAAATAAATAACATTTATACATTTGATCCATGCCGCCTCCCCCTTCTCCTTCTTTTATATATATATATATATATATATATATATATATATATATATATATATATATATATATATATATATATATATATATATATATATATATATATAAAATAAAACAATACGCTAGATTTAGCTTTTCTGTTCTGTCGAATAAATATAGCTCAGTCAATCTGACTGATACCAAATCAGTTGGGTTTCAATCCTGGCTTGAGGCATTCGAATGTCTAATCGCACTGAAGAGCTGTGATACAGCAAAACAGTACTGTCTCCGAATGACATTATATATATATATATGCACACACACATATATATATATATATATATATATATATATATATATATATATATATATATATATATATATACGGCCATTGGTGACAGGTCACTTTCAGGTTTAAACGCTATCTTCAGGTCATCGTTTAAGCATGAAACAGATATTTGCCGCTTAGTGTTAACCTCAATGTACACTTTTATATTCACGTTTGCTCTATCACCCTGTAAATATACCATGCATTAAAACTATATTTCTATCGTGTATATATATATATATATATATATATATATATATATATATATATGTGTGTGTGTGTGTGTGTGTGTGTGTGTGTGATGTTCATGTCGGTATAGTTAAGTCGGTGTTAACTGTAAGGAGTGGTATTAGAAGGTAAAGGGCCAACCTGATATTTAACTTACTGAAGATACCTAGTATAGTGTTTATACTTTCCAATGTTTAAGCCAGACAATAAGCACCAGACAGAGTTCAGTGCGGGTGGTAACTATCTATCTTAAAGGGGAGAAGTTATATTAAATATGTCAGAGAATATTAATCCTATAAAAACAAATTGGGGGCATTAGACATAGGGAAGAATAAATTTAAATTTCAAAATAAAAATGTATTTAAAAATAATAAGGTAACGCAGACATAAGGGTTTAACGGAAAGAGAATTAGTTGAAAATTCGAAGTAGATGAAATGTCATAAATTATAATTAATATAGCATAAAAAGGTTTTAGATGAGATGGAAGTGAGAGAGTTACTTAAGGTAGCTAAAAAAGGCAAAATAACGCTATGGAATTTTTATTATTTAGAAGGAATTGGAATCGGAGGGTGATCTATGTAGCAAATTAAGAGAAATTTTATCATGGAAATTTAAATTTGTTTTATGTCGACATTTGAGGATTAATTCGTTCCACTGATTTAATAGTTGGCTACAATTATTGTATTTTATTATTACAATTTTTCCCTCAAAGCATAAGTTACACCTATCTCAGAAATTTTTTGGGTTTTTTGCAGAGATTTAGGCAAAGATTTTATCCCCTCTAAATCTTACTAGTATCCATTCGGATAATATACCCCAGATTTATTCTACCTTTACTATATATATATATATATATATATATATATATATATATATTATGAGATGGATTAAGCCCGACAATTACTTAACATTATATTTATAGAAATATTTTATTTAAGTAAATGATATGTTTTTTAATTGAACAGTATTAATTACATTTACCAACCTAATTGTTCAAGGAATTTTGCAGAAAATATGCGCTCTCCGAAAGGAATCGAGCCTGTAACACTTATGGGAACCATCATTTGACCTGTGGTGCTGTTAAACATGACGATTACTAGTGGGTAACATCTGAACTAGTGGAATCAAGTAATATAGCTCGTCCAGCAGAACCTAGTAACGTTTCGCCTGGGAAATAGGGTTGTAGGGTGGAAATTAATCACGAACAACGTCCCGCAAACATATTTGAACTCTGACTCCTGCCTCCATATGGCCACAAAACACAATTTGGGGGGTTGTCTTAAACTTTACAAGAGTCAGGTCAGATATTTTCGCACCGCCATAACTTATCTTCTCTATACCTTTCTTGAATATAAACATTTTCATGTTAACTGTCGTGATGGCTTTACTCTGTGCTACCTAGAATTCATGAATTTAAGTACAGTGCTATATTGAGTGGTAGATTTGATTACACCATGATATAAATTGCTAGACCAAACCTTAGTTTCGATGATAATATTTTCTTATCCGTACACTTGTACAAATATTTTTTCGGCTTCTTGCTTATTTGTCAGCTACAATCTTCAAAATATTATATGTAAACTACATTCTCAGTTTCAGTCACTTTCAGTAACACCTGACTTCATAGTGGCTCTGTTTCATTTCCTGTAGTGAAATAAAGTGTAGATAGCGATGAATAGACTGAGATAGCTAGCGAGTTAGTGATTCCTCTGGGTCTATTTAATATTATTTGTAAATTACGCATTTTCGTCTGTGCCGACATCCCCTGGTCGCAGCGCCAACCGTGTCGTTGTATCCCAGTCTACCACGGCACCAACTGTGACGTCCTACTTTGATTCCCAGTCTGCCTACCCACGTTGTGATTTGATCCAGGCAGAGGAAATCAATCAGTCATCGGGGCCGTACTGCAAACCGAGTCCAACGGGGGTGATACCACAAAAATACGCATAAAAGGCAACAAAATGAAAAATCAAAAGTATCAAAGAAAAAGTTAACAAACTTTATGTCTAGTTGTTCGATACATAGGACTGCATCTATCTCCCGACCCGTTCTATGGATTGTGACACGTCGTTTTCCGCTAGGCAAGTTTTAACACTTCAAGTCGTTTGCTCTTTAAGAAATTGGTGTTTCGGTGGGTCTTTGGACGAAAGTCAAAAGAAAACTTATTTCGGTGATCTGGATCTAAGTCTCTCTTCAAAATAATTGTTCTTGGTTTGAAGATGTGGGTCTGGAAAATGTGCGGGAATCTGGTCAGCTATCTGCGAGGCTTGCCTCAACCGGAGACTGACTCTGGGAAATGCTGGGTCTCGACTCTCGGAATTGCTCGTTGTGGCTTCGTTTATATGGGCGCCGACCAAAACCGGGGTGGGTTTGTCGGCGCCGGGGGGTTCCTCGATAATTCTAAATACATATCCACCTCTCTGGTTAGGAATTTCCACCTTTTTCAATTTTGGGAACCTTTCCTCACTCCCACCTTCTCATCATACTTCAGAGGGGCGTGAAATGCACTCCCCACATCTTCGTGGCAACCTCTCTTACTCATCCTCCAGATGCGCGGCAACAGCCTCCCTCGTGCATCACGTGATCACCACTCGACCAATGATGTCTCAGTCGAGCGTGGACGAATCTGCGGCTTTGTTTCAGGAGAAAAAATATATTGCTTAAAAAAAAAAATTATATCTTCCTCTTTCCTTTTTCTTCTCATTAATAGTTTATCATTTCTCCAGCTGCGAACGGGACAATATGACAATGGCGGTCATAACTCTTGTTCTACACGTGGTTTACGTCAGGTGTTTTATCGCTAATTATCAGAATGTGTGGTCTTCTCGACATGGTCTCAAAAAGGAACATCTCCAAAGTTCCAGTCGGTCTGTCGCCTCGAAGAAAGAAAAAAAAAAAACACATTTATTTTCTTTCGGCACAATTCCTGATAACAAAATGTTATTATCGCAGGGCAAGGATGCTCGTGGGTGTTTTTTTTTAATTTTTCATATCTGTCTAAGTCTTTTTGTCTGTTTTTCGTCACTTAACGAAATAACATTTTCATTTGAATTTTTCCCTCTTTCTCTGGCCAGTCGGTCTGTAGTTGATAATAAGATGTCTTTCCGTACCAATAGTTTGTTTTCATACCCTTAGATAACACGGCCGATGCCAAAACATATCTGATTCTTTCCTTCCTTCCCTTTCTTTTTACTCAGAATCTCCCTATCATTGTAATGACACTCTTTCGCCATTTGTTACTTATCAAAATATCCTTTTATCCATTGTCTCTCAGCTGTGTGTGTGTTCTTGCTTAACACTCACGGTTCGGTTCTTAGCTTCTCTTTTTCTTCTTTTCTCTCTTTTCCTTTTCTGCCTCGTTAAATGGTGCCACAATCCTCCCTTAACCGATTTGTCATTTAGCCGTAAATGACACCTAAACCCAAATACACCATTTAACATGCATCATGCATTTGTCCCATACAATTCTATACTACTTTCCTACATGCAACGTAATGTTCTCTTTCAAGTTCTTCTGTTCTACATGCGATGTAATGTTCTTTTTCGTCTTCTTCTGTTCTTCATACAATGTAATGTTTTTCGTTCATTTTCTTCTGTTCTACATGCAATGTAATGTTCTTTTTCTTCTTCCGTTTTACATGCACGTGTAATGTTCTTTTTTCAAGTTCTTCTATTCTATATGTAATGTCATGTGTGCGTGTGCCTGTGGGTGCAGATGTGGTTACTATGGCTTGTTCTTCTTGGTCAATGTTTTCCTCTCCGCTGTGGGAGGTTTTTCCGCCGCACGTGGCGGTTTCACGCCAGCCTCCTCCGCTGGTCTTCCTGCAATTTCTTCGCCGATTCTGTATGAGTAAGAAACACTGCTAGGCATCTCCCTCTCGAGTTGCCGCATGCTCATTAGATTGTCGTTCGTTAATCTCCTCTTACTCTTAATCTTCCATACCACTATACCCCCGATGGCTATAACTATGAATGTACCCATCACTATTGACCAACTTATCGCGATCTGCTCATCGCCTTCCCAAGCCATACCTTCATTTCCCAACGCACTTAACTTGTCCCTCAATTGATCCATATTGATCTTTTCTATCGACTTCATTAGTTCTGGCATTTTATTCAAGGTAACATTGGAGAATCCCTTCACTATTGGCTCCCATAATTCTGTACAATTGACTAAGCCTCTGCCAATCATTTCTATGATTGAATCTTTCTCTTCATATCTTTCTTCTTCCTGGTAATAGGGGGGTAAGGACATAGATATCCCAAATGCCGAACATCCCATGGGTAACTTTAACAGGGATAATAGTGGCCTTACTCTTAATGTCCTTGTGGATTCTCCCCCACACACCCTAGACAAGCTGATAGGTTTCTGTGTGGCTACTGCCCACACCCCGTCTGAAACACTGATAGCTTGTGGTAATGCCGTGTTTGCTAATACCTCTACTTGGCAAGTTCTCTTAATTCCCTCTGTCTTCCCTTCAAACATTTCTAGTATGCACATCTTGTGGTTACCAGTTATATAGATAGAGCTTAACGAGGTACAAGTCCCTAGAGCATCATCTCTACACTTTCTAGCTTCTTCAGCTGTTAGCAACATGAATTTCGTTCTCCCTGAATTTAAAGCTATGTATTCTGTTTCCACCTTGCACCTTGCTATCATTCCTGTAAGGTAACAAAATTCTCTTGTTATTCTTCACAACCATTCAGTCTTGCTCAATTCATCACTCAATTATTCCATAATTTCTTAATACGTTCAGCTCTTCCCTCCTCTAACTCCTAGCAGACAGAATGGCCCGGACAGGTGTGCGTGGCGTTCACTCCCAAAGGTCGTACTTCATGACACCACTGATGGCCAGTCAGCAATGCCAATAATCTTGTTCCGTCCTTCGTGAGATGCAGCCCGCGACTCCATCCCCTCCATCTACATCCACCACAGTCAGCTAGCAGTTTTTTTTTTTTGGATGAGCCAGTGTTGTTACCTGTCGACACCGAATGTTTCTATTCTGCACAGCCTTCTTTGTTCTACTGAGATTTCGGGTTCTTCACTCTTCTTAATCTCATCTTCAGAGGTAGTTCCTGCTCAACCTCTAACCTTCCCTCTGTGTTTAATTCCCGTTCAGGAGGTGTTTTGTACTCTTCTTCCTCCCCTGACTCTTCCTTCTGTTTAGAGTCCTCGCCCTGGACGTCTCTAATACCTCCTGACCCTATGTCTAGATCTCTCCTGTTCCTTAGCTTTTCCTTGAGCTGGGAAAAAGGTATTTGATCCTCTTCCTCCCACTCGCTGGACCCTTCGTCCTGTTCAGGGTGCCTCTTTTTAGAGCCCTTGGCTGCTTGATTGGATCTCCTCGTCTTTCTCTTCCTTTCTTTTTGACATGGGGGTGCGATGGTGACCTCGCAGGGTCTTCTCTGCACCGATTCAGTCGACGACTGAACACCGCTGATATCCGCCGAGGGTTCCAACCCCGTCACTCGGATCGCTTCGTCTACCTGGCCAAGTCGATCTATCTCCTCATTTTCTTCGGAATCTTCCTCCGTCTCCATTTATTCCGGCTCAACCAGAGTTACCTTCCTTGTCCTTGTCTTCTTAGGCCTCGGCTCGCTCATTTCCAGGTTAGCTATTTCAGCCTTCAGATCATTTGCATGGACCCTCCTTGCTCGTCCTGCCACTTGATCGCATATTACATATGATACTGGACCCGTCTGCTCTACTATCCAGTAGTACGGTTCCCATCTTTGGTCCAGCTTTCCTTCTCTCTGGTGGATTTTATATTAGACAGGGTCTCCAACCTTCAATTCTACTACCTTTCTTTCAGCATTCACTCTCTCATTTCTTTTCTTCTAGGCCATCTTTATTCTTCTTCTGGCCTGAACAAATATTTTATGTTGTTCTAGCAACAGCTGATGATGATCTTCTCCCATATACTTTCTTCGGTGCTTCAATAGATTATCAACAGGCAGGACCACGTCTCTGCCAAACAACACAAAGTAAGGCGAAAATCTGGAGGTTTCGTTTATCGTAAACCTCACGGCCGCAAGAGCCTGTGTCAAATACAAGTCCCAGTTTCCAGTGTCCTCTCTGACCAGCTTGGCCAATACATCTCCCAAGGTTCTATGAAACCTTTCAACTTTAGCATTTCCTTGGGGTGATATGGAGATGTTTTTACATGCTCTATATTCAAACCTGTCAGCACTTCTCTCATTATGCTGTTTATATGCTGTTTATATTCTCCGTGCCATTATCTGTTACCAACTGCACAGGGGCACCATACCTAGGGAAGATTTCACTTATTATCAAACCGGCCACAGTTCTAGCCTTCTTGTCTGGTACTGCAAATGCCTCAGTCCAATTTGTTAGCCAATCGACAAAACTCACTATGTAGTTGTTTCCCTACGCAGTTTCCCCATATGGTCCTGATACATCCATACTCACTTTCTCGAAGGGGAAGTTCGGCACGTCCGTCTCCTCCAATGGTGCCATCTCCTGCCTTCTGCTCTGCGACTGGCACACTACGCAGCTCCGAACATAGTTAGTGACCTCTCCGTACAATTTGGGCCAATAGTACTTTCTTCGTATTAGATCACATGTCCTATCAATTCCCATGTGACCCAACCTCTCGTGGCACTGTTCCAATACCTCTGGTCTTAAACTTTTGGGCACATACAACTTGGGCTTGACTTCCTCATCCCTGCCTGAGAGATAATACATCCTTTCCTCTATTATGGCATACTTGGTGGTCTCTCCTGCCTTCACCCTTTCTCTCAGGGCAGCTATTTCACTGTCTGCCTGCTCCTTCTCAATTCCTTCTGTCCAGTAGGGATCGGTTATTATCTGTGTGTCCCCTTCTTCGTCCGATTCTAACATAAGGCGATCTTTTAGCTTATTAGAGTTAATTACTCCTATTCTATAGGCTTTATCATCTACTCCCTGCTCTACTTTTACAGATCTTTCTTCCAGTTGTTTCGGTATTCTTGAGAGTAAATCTGCGCACGTGTTTTCCTTCCCTGCCAAATGCTCTATCTTACAGTGGTAGCCACTTAACTTAAGTGTCCACTGTTGAATCTTCTTATTATTTGTCCACTCTGCCTGCAATAGGTACTGCAGAGGTTTGTCGTCTGTTTTTATAGTAAAGACCGCACCATTCATGTAGTAGTCCAGTTTTTGGAGAGCATACATGATAGCATATGCTTCTCTTTCTATTACTGGCCATCTCTGTTGTGTCTCTGAGAGCTTATGAGAGAGAAAGTATATCGGTACTTCCTCTGGTATGCCTGGCACTGGTCCTTCTTTATCGGGACACGGCTGGGTAAGAACTGCTCCTACACACTGCTCACTGGCATCAGTGTATAGGACCATGGGCTTGCTGAGGTCTGGGTACGTCAGCAGTGGGACGGCTGTCAACTGTTCTTTTAACGTATCAAACGCCTGTTGACAATCCTCTGTCCTCTTGAACCTAGCGTATTTCTTCGTCAGGGCTACTAGTGGTATGGCAATTCTCGAAAATGCCGGGACAAAGCGTCGGTAGTAACCTATAGCTCCTATAAAACCTCTTACCTGTCTCACTGTCTTAGGTTCTGGCATTTCCTTTATCACTTTCACCTTATCCATGTCGGGTTTAATACCGTCTCCGTTTATAACAAAGTCCAAATATCTAGTCTCCTCCTTCAGAAACTGACACTTCGACAATTTCAATTTTAAGCCGTGTTTTCTTAACCTTCCCAACACTTGTTTTAGATGGAAAAAGTGTTGTTCTACTGTCTCCGAAAATATTAAGATATCGTCCAAATATGCCATGGCAAAGCTCTCGTATCCTCCTAACACTATTGACATCAGCTGTTGGAAGATTCCCGGGGCATTAGCTAAACCGAATGGCATCACCCTGAACTGGAACAGTCCTAGGTGACACGCAAATGCGGCCTTCTCCTTGTCAGCCTCATCAAGGGCTACCTGCCAATACCCGGACCTCAAGTCCAACGTAGACAAGTACTTTGCCTTCCCTAATAATGCCAATATGTCATCTATTAGTGGCAATGGCACCGCCAACGGCTTCGATATAGAATTCAGTTTCCTAAAATCTACACAAAAACGGTGCCCGCCATCTTTCTTACCTACTATTACGATTGGGAAGCTCCAAGGGGAGATCGATCTTTCGATCATCCCAGCTTCCAACATCTCTTCTACTGCCTCTTCTACAAGGGGTCTTTTATGAATAGGTGTCCGGTAGGGTTTTAATTTCACAGGGGGTGATCTCCGGTGTCGATTTTCATTTTGACTCTGTGGGTCTGGCAGAATTCCTTGTCTGACTGGGCTACCATATCTCGATTATCCCTTAGTAGACATCCCACCCTGGTTCTAAATTGATCCGGTTCTAATATATCTTCGTCCACTATCCCTTCTGTTTGCTCTACAGGTTTTCTTCGTTCCTCTTCGAATCTCACCCGATTCAGAGTCCGTAGGGTTAGCGCTTTCCCTATCTCTTCCCCTCTCCTAACCTTTATAGTCTTTTGGGCCTGGTTCACCATCATAATGGGCACTAATTCAGCTGCCTCCACCACCATCTCACACAGAGTTACCTCATTCTCTTCTAGGCCCTTCCCCTCCACAGGGACCAACTGCAGGGGGCCTTTTCCTATTTTCTTCCCTGACATTAATCTACCCTTTCCCGACACCGCCGTTCTAGAGGGTAGGTTTACATCTTCTTCCACCACTATTATTATATCTTCTTCCGGTGGGCATCCAAATGGCGTTCTCTCGCCATTCACTATCAGCACAGTGGGGTTGAACTCTATCTGGGCCCTCTGGCTCCGGAGCCAATCTTCTCCCAAGATTGCCTCCGTACATAGGTCGGGGGTTACGTAAAAATTTTGGGTGCTTCTTAATTTCCCAATCCTCACAGGGAGCCTCACCATCCCTTTTATCTTCAGGGGGGCTCCATCTGCTTACGTGACCTCTATGTCCGCTTCCCGTAACCTACTCTTCCGTTTCACCCGCCTGTATGCTTCCTCTCTCAGCAATGACACAGATGCTCCTGTGTCTACCAGAGCTTTCATCGCCTTACCCCCTATCTCTGCTCTACAGGATAGCTCCTTCTCTTGCGTCAGCGAAGAGAACACTTGGGCTTTCCTCTTCCTGGGCCCCCACCCTTGGGTCATCCCAGCCATAGGCGCCGGCAGCAATAAATCACCTTCATTATTCTTACGGGGGGAAGTTCTGCGCTTTTCGCACCTGGACGGGCCCGGCTGGATCTCTCCCAGTCTCCTGCGGCTGTTCCTAAAGATACAGCTTCTCTTCAAGTGCCCTGGTCTCCTACAAAACCAGCACCTTCTTGCCGGACAGTTCGCCGCAAAGTGGCCCACCTGACCACATGTCCAACATTTTGCTCTTTTTCTCTTCAACTGGGCTAACTTCTCGTTTACTCCCGGGGGGGACCTGTCCTCTACCCAAGCGGCTCGCCCGACCACTGGTCCAAGCTTTTATTTCCCTTCTTTTTAACTGGGCCACCCTCCCTCTTAATTCCGGGGTGGCCCGCTAGCTTTTCCCTGGTCTTGTCTCTTGGGCTCGGCCTTCTTTGTTAATATCGGTGGGGCGCCTTTTCTCAGCCCGCACCACTTGGCCAGGTGTCCTTTCTTTCCACACCTGGTGCACCTGTCCTGTTCGAAGTCTGGGGGAAAACCATTCCGCCGTTCTGTGGTCCTCACGCCCACAGGTCCAGCAGACCAGCCCGTATCTACCCGGCGTGGGCTTATAAAACCCATGCCTGGTTGACCATGCCTTTCTATTGGGGTCTTCTTCCCACACCTCAGGCTGATCTACTTCTAGCTTGATCCTCCGATTCCACGCGGGGGGTCTTCCGCCTTTCCCCCTTTTTCCGACCTCTTGATTTAGTATCCGGTTCCTTCCACACCTTTTTACCTTTTCCCATACGCCCTGGCTCTCCTTGGCCAGCTCTATTGCCGCCGATAGTCTCACCGGCCCCTCTTTCAGCACGTCGTGACGAACACGCTCGTCACTTAGGTCCTCCACATACAGGTCTGCTAACTGGGCCTGCATGACCGCATTGTCTTTAACCACTTCTGGGAAGGCCAATGATGAGAGCTTCACCGCTCGGGCCCCCAATTCTCCAGGGGTTTCGTCCCGCAGCTTTGTCAGCTTTAAGAGGGCCCTCATGGCCTCTATAGCCGTGCCCTCGTCGGTGAATTCTTTGGTCAATAGTCCCTTTAATCTTTCCCAAGAGAAGTGGTGTTGACTCTCCAAGAGCTCCTTCATAAACTCAGAGGTTTTCCCCTTTGTGGCATCATATGCCAGATACAGGGTCTCCTGATCTGTGAGTTGATATATAATTCGGCTCTTCTCAAGGATTGCCAGCCAGTTTTTGAAATCTTTCCCACTGCCGTCAAATGCTGGGACCCTCGGTCTACCCAACAACTTTCACAGGTCAGCTGACAACCCTTGTCTAACCACCTCTTCATCCCCCACTGTTCTATCTGAATCATAGTACGACATATTTAAAGAGAAAGACAATCGACGCAGCAACAATCGAGGTTGGGAAATCAAGCAAAGTGTCCTACCTTACAGACGATTCTGTTCTCGTTCCTCTCGGTCCCGGGTCGTTTTGAGTCCTATTCGAAATTTCTCAGCAACAGCGGTCGATCCAGGATCCTGTCCTGCTGTCACGGTACTAATTGTGGCAGTGGCTGTTCCAGGGTCCTATCCTGTGGTCACGGTATCAGTTGTGACGTCGTCCCCTGGTCGCAGCGCCAACCGTGTCGTTGTATCCCAGTCTACCACGGCACCAACTGTGACATCCTACTTTGATTCCCAGTCTGCCTACCCACGTTGTGATTTGATCCAGGCAGAGGAAATCAATCAGTCATCGGGGCCGTACTGCAAACCGAGTCCAACGGGGGTGATACCACAAAAATACGCATAAAAGGCAACAAAATGAAAAATCAAAAGTTCAAAGTATCAAAGAAAAAGTTAACAGACTTTATGTCTAGTTGTTCGATACATAGGACTGCATCTATCTCCCGACCCGTTCTATGGATTGTGACACGTCGTTTTCCGCTAGGCAAGTTTTAACACTTCAAGTCGTTTGCGCTTTAAGAAATTGGTGTTTCGGTGGGTCTTTGGACGAAAGTCAAAAGAAAACTTATTTCGGAGATCTGGATTTAAGTCGCTCTTCAAAATAATTGTTCTTGGTTTGAAGATGTGGGTCTGGAAAATGTGCGGGAATCTGGTCAGCTATCTGCGAGGCTTGCCTCAACCGGAGACTGACTCTGGGAAATGCTGGGTCTCGACTCTCGGAATTGCTCGTTGTGGCTTCGTTTATATGGGCGCCGACCAAAACCGGGGTGGGTTTGTCGGCGCCGGGGGGTTCCTCGATAATTCTGAATACATATCCACCTCTCTGGTTAGGAATTTCCACCTTTTTCCATTTTGGTGAACCTTTCCTCACTCCCACCTTCTCATCATACTTCAGAGGGGCGTGAAATGCCCTCCCCACATCTTCGTGGCAACCTCTCTTACTCATCCTCTAGATGGGCGGCAACAGACTCCCTCGTGCATCACGTGATCACCACTGGACCAATGATGTCTCAGTCGGGCGTGGACGAATCTGCGGCTTTGTTTCAGGAGAAAAAAAATATCTTGCTTAAAAAAAAAAAATTATCTCTTCCTCGTTCCTTTTTCTTCCCCTTAATGGTTTATCATTTCTCCAGCCGCGAACGGGACAATATGACAATGGCGGTCATAAATCTTGTTCTACACGTGGTTTACGTCAGGTGTTTTATCGCTAATTATCAGAATTTGTGGTCTTCTCGACATGGTCTCAAAAAGGAACATCTTCAAAGTTCCAGTCGGTCTGTCGCCTCGAAGAAAGAAAAAAAAAAAAACACATTTATTTTCTTTCGGCTCAATTCCTGATAACAAAATTGTATTATCGCAGGCCAAGGATGCTCGTGGGTGTTTTTTTAATTTTTCATATCTGTCTAAGTCTTTTTGTCTGTTTTTCGTCACTTAACGAAATAACATTTTCATTTGAATTTTTCCCTCTTTCTCTGGCCAGTCGGTCTGTAGTTGATAATAAGATGTCTTCCCGTACCAATAGTTTGTTTTCATACATTAGATAACACGGCCGATGCCAAAACATATCTGATTCTTTCCTTCCTTCCCTTTCTTTTTACTCAGAATTTCCCTGTCATTGTAATGACACTCTTTCGCCATTTGTTACTTATCAAAATATCCTTTTATCCATTGTCTCTTAGCTGTGTGTGTGTTCTTGCTTATCTCTCACGATTCGGTTCTTAGCCTCTCTTTTTCTTCTTTTCTCTCTTTTCCTTTTCTGCCTCGTTAAATGGTGCCACAGTCACTACATTTCTTCTTCTCCTTAAAGAAATTTTTGAGCAGTTGTTAATGGCAGATGTTATAAATGTTAAATAGATAGAATGTAAACGCAAAAAATATTTACAAAATATAGAATATATGTCAAAGCATTTTTTAAAGAAAATTGGTCTGAGATAAAAAATACGTTTGATTATATTATGAAATGGATTAAGTCTGACATTATATATTTAATATATTTTCTGTTTATATTTTATTTTTACAGACAGAAATATTTAAGTAAATTCTCTGTTTAGAATAAACAGTATTAATGACATTTTGCCGGCCTAAAGAAAATATGTCTCCTCTGACAGGAATCGAACCTATATCCTACACGGAACCATCATATAGCCTCACGTTTAGATACCATTTAACTACAGAGAAGGCGACTGGCTAGCAAAGTGAAATTACTGTTTTTAAACTACAAATTTCCCATGATTTCTCTCGAACGTTCATATCTGATCGAAGTGTATCTTAACGTGAACAGATGACATCATATATCATGAAAAGTCCAAAAATTATTTAATATATTTTCTGTTTATACCTTATTTTTATACATGCAAATATTTAAGTAAATTCTCTGTTTATAATAAATAATGTTAACAACATTTGCCGGCCTGAATGTCCGAGAAATATCATAGAAAATATGATATTTTCTCACACTTTTTATTATATATTCTATGAGATTTCTCGGGCATTCAGGCCGATAAACGTTTCAATATACACTCATACTTTAATATCGGCTTAAAACAGAATTAATATCATTGTATAAAAATGTATATAGAACTGATTCGTTAATTCAGTGGATAGGAATCGTGTGTTCAGTTCCTGGGTAGCGTAGCACATGACTAATTCAGAAAAAGAGCGAGAAATAAATTAGTGATACTAACAAGAACATGAGGAGCTATCCTTAGTTATGGGCAGCGGACCGGCAATAATCCCCGAACAGGATATAAATTAATGGCTTCTATTTAAAATTCCGTAAAGTTTAATCGGATCGTCAAATAGCTGTTGAAGACAAGAACATCGGTCAAAACGTTATGGCATTGAAACAAATAGGACATCAGTCCAAATGAAACAGATGTAAATAATAAAAACCCTTATTCCAAGAAACTCAGTCTAAAATACATACATTTTTACATACGTTGGAGGGCGAGCGAATGATTAAAGGTCTCAACTGCGTTGCCATGCTAATTAATATATACAGGGTGCGATGGATAAATTTTCGTCTAAATGACACAGAAATCAAAATAACACGGACATCTCATTTTAACAGGTATATTTTCCCAAATTACACAAAAATATCTTGAAATATTAAACATTAGATTTATGCAATAATATTGACTTTGTCTTCAACCACGGGCTCCGGACGAAATCTTTTCTAGACTTTCTCCTTGTATAATTTGGTGAATGCTGTCATAATCATTGATTTCAGATCATCTTTGGTGTTACAAGGTGTTTTTTTGTACTCTCGCTTAACTGCGCCCCACATATAATAATGAAGGGGGTTGCCGTCTGTTGAGATAGATGGTGAGATGTAAGGGATGAGGTGATCGGAGAAAATGCCTGACAGCCATGATTAGATTCTCCTAATTGGGTGAACTTGTGCAGAATCCTGTTGCCAGATATATGATATTGCATAGTAACCTTCTTGGTCAAGGGCAGTACTACCTCCTCAAGATACTTGATGTGGGCCTCCATATGATGAATGGAGGTATAACGTCGCAATCACTAGTGATCACTCCAAACAGCTTCGGAATTACCATCCAACTTCATCCGAATCTTATTGAGACTGAAACACACTGAAATATTCGTATTGCAGCTTCCGGCGCGAATGCCAAGCAATACAGTATGACGTTTTCAAACATTTGACGGAGTGAATTGTGCCATTGGGTTCTTTTTCTCACAGACGGTACTCAACTGACCGTACTAGAATGTGCAGTCGACAAAATAAAAATAAAAAAAATTAAACAACGTGCATACGCGAAATTAAAAATATAGTGTTGACAATTTACCAACCGCACTCTGTGTGTGTGTATATATATATATATATATATATATATATATATATATATATATATATATATATATAAGTACGTATGTATGTATATGAATATATGTATAGGAGGCACGTGAGAGTAAGATGAATCATAGAGACGAGTTTGAATTCCAGTAGAATCCAGGACATTCAATTATTTACGTGCAAATAACATTTGGGAAGTTATTCTTCCTCTTCTTCTCCCTCCCCAGCTATTGATAAATAGCAGGAAAGCCTGGGTTCAATAGCTATGCATTAGGAAAATACAACTCTGAATACAAAACCTGCGGAGGGATATTTGGGAACATTGTGGCACACGGTGCACCATGTCTATGTATTCGGTTCTTCCAAAAAGTGTGGTTAGTTCTGCACAAGTCTACGCCACTATAATCAGATAATTTGTGCGGATAGTCAATTTCTAGGAACTAAGTTGTGTGACCTTCATACGTCGAAAACGACGGGATAATCCAATATATATATATATATATATATATATATATATATATATATATATATATATATGTTTAATCTATCGTCTGGTTCGCAATCGACGCAGGCCTTTGAACAGGAGTAGAGGTAGGTTTATCCCTATACTCATGATTGGTTTTCTGGATCCTTCTAAAGTTTACTTTAGCCCTGTGCTCCTAACACATGTTTTCCTTACGCTAATGTTACGCACATCCACACAGTAGCCCTCTACATGGAGTGCCTACTGGGACTTGTATTGGGTGAATAAAAAAAAAAAACATTTTTTGCTTCAATTTCAAGGTAGTAAATCCCTGTTTAAATTTATCTCTGGTTATCCCTATGACATACACGAATAGCAACATCATTTAGATGATCAATTCTTCTCAGGATAGGCTCTCTGTTATTTAAAGGGTTCGTCTCTTCTAATAAGTTCTGTTTGGGACAAATCAGGATATTCATGTGCCCCGTTTCCCTTGTGGGTCTAAAAACATTTGATCCTTTTTTGTACCATAGGTATATTTGAAAACAACTTGTATATGAAGATCAGGCTGACATAATTAGAAACTGATTTAGTTCAAGTTTTTTCCTCTACATATTTTACAAGGCCTGACATACGTTTATAAACTGTAGTAAATAAGATCTAGATGAGATATCACACGTCTTAGTCAGTGAAATGAGGACTACCTAACCCCCTAGATTAAACAAAGTGTTCGGTTCAAAATACACAGATGTTTACCGGCATTGATAAGCACTTTATCAATAATGATAACCCCTCATCTCTGATATGCAGAAAATAATTATTTCGATTGCCTGTCAGGAAATTTTTAATATTTCAAAATGTTAAAATTTAAAATGTTTACATTTTTAAATTTTTCAAATTTTTAAATTTGAAAAAAATTTAAATTTTTAAATTTAAACTTTTTAAAGTTTTAAAATTAAAAATTGTTTTCATTTAAAATTTTTATAATAAATTAAGGTCTCATAAAAAGCGCATTTGGCCCAAGATGTTTACAGATAATTTCCTTACTAAAGAATCTGAACTGTTTTCGAATAATTTCTATTCAATATCTGATAAATTTCCTGCAGATTTTATTAAATGAAACCCATTGCAATACATCGTTAACTGTTAATTCTGATAAAAAATACACAATAGACGTAATTTTTGACATTATACTTATAAACAGTACACAGTATTAAAAAAAATACCAATAACTATTCCAATTTTACCAGTGTCAACGCAAACAACTATTCGGTCGTACTAAATCATTAAGCAATGTCGTTAAAAAGAAAATAATCTATATTTTCCCCGAAATAAAACTTGTTTAAAATAAGTACATTAAGACATATATGTGTTTTATAGGCTTCATAATCAAGAATATTCTTTTCAGAATAAAACAAAATTTGTTTTTCAAATTACTGTTTACTTCGTCTTAATACAACTTGCAATTTGAATAGCTGGTTTACTATTCTTAATAATAACACTTTTTAAATAATCGGCAAGTGTTTTTTTTCTTTTCCTTCCGATATTTTGAAAACAATCATTAAACGTTAGATTTTATTTGTTTCCTTTCTTTATTCTTTTACAAGAACATTGAATAATTCGGATTTTCTTACTGTCTCAAGTAACACTCCACGAATATCGAAAAATATGACTGTTTAATTTAGGTCATTCATTTCTTCAGTTAAATTTAAATGTACAATAATTTGTGTTTGTTATCATATGATAGACAAACAGTATATATATATATATATATATATATATATATATATATATATATATATATATGTATGAATTAACATATATATTTTTATATATCTAGAATATTGTGTAAAATGTATGATAGAGGGAAAAAAATTCCTTGTTACACATTTTGTCCCTTAACATTTTTACTAATTATTTTCGTAGACTTAACAAGGAAATTCTAAGAAAAATTAAAAAATCACCAGCGCCTATCGTTCATCTGTTCGCATGTGTCGTCGTATCAAATTAAAAAAAATTATCCGTTGAAGTCTTGAAGGACGAAACGTGTCGCAAGTAATTTTTTTCCACTTTGTCATACATCCCCCCCACACACACATATATATATATATATATATATATATATATATATATATATATATATATATATAGTCATCCACAGACAGACTGTTTCTCTGTATCACAGCTCATCAGTGTGGCTAGACGTCCGATTGTCTCTAGCTAGGACCGAATCGAAACCCGACTGAATTGGCGTCAGTCGGGGATTCTACCACTAAGCGCACGGCAGTGATGATGGTGAATTTAAGCGTATTTACTTTTAGATAAACGCACAGTGACTGTGAGAACTTGATTCGATTTAACGAAGAGTCTTGCATTATTAACTGTTGTAGTCACTTTTTACATACACACACATCCTCCTCAGAGAGCTCAACTGAAATAACTTTTTTCATGAACATACATTGTCATCCACAGACCGACTGTTTCGCTGTATCACAGCTCATCAGAGTGATAGACGTCCGGTTGCCTCTAGCATGACTGAACATTGAGGTCAACACTCATTAGCGACATTCTGTTTCGTGGTTAAACGCAATCGATAGGCCGTGTGTGTTGTGACTCATTATATATGCGGGCTAGTGATCTATTATGTATACGTCCATTTTATTATTCCAACGGTTATTGAATGGGTGTTAACGGTTACGTTTCAGATTAGATAAACGATCAAAACCGCTTTGAAGATCTGGTCATTTTGAAGATAATCAATAAACTGAATTCCTTTTACATTCTAAAATCCTGAGGACATTCATTTCCCTGTAGAAGATATGACCTTGGCCTATTTTGGAGTATTTCCACTGCATGGACTGTGTCTTTGTTTCTGGCTCAAAGTGATGAAACCAACACTCATCTTGGTTTAAGAAAACGTTCAAAGAAACTAGCTGGAACTGCCTCACGCAGTATTCCTGGGATATGATCAGCCTGGTGCGCTCTTCATCAGGCGTCAGAGGACGTCGAACCCAACTAGCAAAAGCCCTCGTCATGTCAAGTTCATTATGCAAGATATTTTCAATCCTCTGAAAGGATATATTAATATCATTGGATATTTGATTTATAGTCGATCGCCTGCATCTCATCACCATGTGGTTAACACAATGATTTTTTTCTCTGTGGTGGCAGGTGAAGAACATCCCTAGCTTGGTCATTTTGTAGAGTCTCTTTTTTTCTCCTGTCCGCATTTGCACTGTTGATTAATCTAGAGCTCCATCCAATAAGGCAGCAATCATGCCAGGAAAAATTTCTTTGGCGCTAAACCCATTTTCTGCAGGTACTTAATAACACCACATTGCCAAATTCTGTCCATGTTCAAGAGAAGTCATTACTAGTTACTTTTAAAGTTTTATTTGGATAGACAGATGTCAGTTTACCTGGAGAGAATCAGTTCAGTCATTAATAAGAAGTGAAATGAATGTATATAAGTTTTCACAGCCTTAGTATCAATCATAATCAGCCTATAAACTTTTCAGCCCACTCGGGGAGATTTATTTTTTTCATGAGACGCGAAATTCTCCTGAATGATTTAGCAATCAGTGTACTCTCTATACATTTTAGGCCTAGTCAAATGCTTTGGCTGGATCTAACTAACACCTTTATCCACTGTGCCATATATCGTTGAGGACAAATGACATAGCTAGATCTAGCAACAGGACCCAAGGAGTGTGATCTCAATAACTGGTTAAGGCTGTGGACAACTTGGAGAGGGGAATTAACAGGAGATAACTGATAACTGACATCCTTTAGACATGGCACGTGGAACTAGAGCAATCTACCCCAGTGAGCGAAATAAAGGGTTCAGTTCGACATTCCAAACACCTGAAGAAGGCCAGGGCGTACAACGGCCGAAACATTGTAATGAATATGGCGACAATGATGAAAATAATAGTCCGAATAATGTAAATAGTGTACATATTATCTCCTCTCAGAAATATAGACAATTCTGCGACATGAAATAAATAAAGACGTCAGGCGTGTGCCACTAGCCGCCACTGACAGGGCCTCTGAGATAACGAGGTTCTTGAAGGTCATTGTGAGGTAATTTTTTTTACCCTTACTACTAATAGTGCATTATACTCACTGGCAAGTCCCATAAAAATACTAAATTAAATAAACTGAATAATGTTGACATGTAGATAAATCAACCTGTCAAGTAACAGCTTCTCAAATATTGAAAGGAATATATGAAACGGTGGTTTGCAGAAAACTCTTCGACATCAAGATTATTTCTTTTGTGAATTTCTAGGGACTCAACGATTACAGAATTGTCCTGTCATCCTTCTGTTTTAAGCTTTCAGTGCCAATATCTCTGTATACATTGATGTGCGAGAAAAGGTTATTCAATTGAAGAGGTAGGTTTATCCCTACATTCATGATTAGAACTGGTTTTCCGGATCTTTCTAAAGTCTGCTTTAGCCCTGGTTCCCATAACACATGTCTTTTCTTATGCTATTGATATGCACATCCACACAGTGACCCTCTACATGGAGGGGCTACTGCGACTTGCATTGGGTGAATATTAATAAAAAAAAAGCATTATTTTTTGCTTCAATTTCAAGGTAGTAAATCCCCGTTTAAATCTATCTCTGGTTATCCCTATGACATACACGAATAGGAACATCATTTATATGATCAATTCTTCTCAGGGTAGGCTCTCTATTATTTAAAGGATCAGTCTCTTCTAATAAGTTCTGTTTGGGACAAATCTTGATAGTCATGTGCCCCGTTTCCCTTGTGGGTCTAAAAACATTTGTTCCTTTTTTGTACTATAAATATATTTGAAAACAACTTGTATATGAAGATCAGGCTGACCTAATTAGAGACTGATTTAGTTCAAGTTTTTTCCTCTACATGTTTTACAAGGCCTGACATACGTCCATAAATGTAGTAAATAAGATGAAGATGAGATATCTCACGTCTTAGTCAGTGAAAAGAGAACTATTTAATCCCCTAGATTAAACAAAGTGCTCGGTTCAAAATACACCGATGGTTACCGGGATTGACAAGCACTTTATGAACAATGATAACTCCTCATCTCTGATATACAGAAAGTAATTATATCGATTGCCTATTAAGAAATTTTAAAAATTTCAAAATATTGTGAAGGTAGAAGGTATGCGTATTAATGTTCCCTGCCACATGTCCTGCATTATTCCGAAAAGCTTGACAAAGAAAATTCACGATGATGTCGCTGCCAAAATACAGGTTCTTCACCCTTTAATTTTAATCATTTGATATTTCAGAAGGATATTAGAATAATCTAGAAACTATGCTAACAGCAAATTGACTGCATACAGATAGAAAATGAGTTCAGCAGATATACAAAACTAGAAAGTGTGTAAGACAATGATTTCTCTTCTCCTCGGACTTATTCAATCTATACGCCGAGGCAGTTCTGAAATAATTAGATGTCCTACCAGAATTCGTACATTCGCCGCTACAATCTTAACAAAATAAAATATGAAGATGACAGAATATTGATAGCAGACACGGAAAGAAAACACCAAAAGCAACTACAGAATATTTTTAAGGAAAGCGAGAAGAAAGTAATAAACATAAACGTCAAGAATAGAGAAGGCATAGTTGATAGCAAAAGGGTAAACTCTAAAAGCAAATTACAAATCGGGGATGCCAAAATCTAAAAGGCACAAAGAAATGTTCTAAACGAGGACGGAAAATACGACACTGAAATCCAAAATGAATTGGCATGACGAAAGATGGTCTCCAAAATCTAAGCAGAGTATTAAGAGACAGAAAAAAGAAAACCTTATTAGAAACTAAGAAAAGAGTACTGAACTCTTACGTGATATCTATCCTCCTACATGTCGTTGAATGTTGGATAACCTCCTCAAAGATGAAGCAGAGACTTGAGGCAACAGAAATGTTGTTCTACAGAAATATGCTGAGAATAACATAGACCTAACATGTGAACAGCGACAAAGTGCTGGAGAAAATGGAAATAAAAATTAAACTCTACTTTAAATCAGAAAGACATATTTGAAATTTCCGGAGCACATAATATGGAAAGTGGGCTTGAAAAATCTGACCCTGACAGTACATACTAAGAACAGGACAGAGGAAAACAACGCATAACTTACTCAGTGATTTTGTAAATGGATATCCGAACAAGGTTTAGGAGACATAACAAAAAGACAAAATAATTAAGAGCTAAATGGACGGGAAATTGTAGAGAGCCATGACCGCCTACTTTCTGAGAATTCACAGCACATAACGAAGAAGGAAAATCAAGCTACAGATTTCGTCATTAGGAACTTCAAACAGCTACTTCAAAAAACCAATGATATATTGAAGGAATTCTTCGTGTACGTGATGGTGAAAAATACAAGAACTACATTATACAGGCATGAAGTCATATCAGAAACGACATCAAGGTTGTTCTCAAAGCGAATTGCAGTTTATTGAATTATTCTTTTCCAGTTTCTTAATTGGAATATATACACAAATAATTTTTAAAGGATACGGATTTTTTTCTATTGAATATCGTTATCCCATTTTTATATAACATACGCTGTATATATGTATGCATTTGAATCGATATGCGGGAGAGTTTAGAACGTTATTTTTCTTGTTTAATCCATTTAATCATTATGCTTCATTTATTTTTTCTTTTGCGAGTAGCTCATTATTTTTCGATGGATTATCATTTACAAAATTCCGATTGCCCATTATAAAAATTCTTCTCCGAATAATATGTGTATTAATTGGAACTTATATCTTTGGTATATTCAGGTTTTATTATGTTTGCATTATTAATGATACTAAATATAGTTTTAAATCTGTAACCGTTTTTTTTTTATATATTAAACCAGTAAACGTAGATTTTTAACTACACGAATAATGCTATAAATCTGTATCTCTTAGATTGACTTATCACCGTGTACGCCTACGAGTGATTTTACCTATCGTGTTATGTGTCAGTTATTGTGCGTCGCGATCTGAGAGTGCGTGCATCAGTGTGTCGATCTGAGAGTGCGTGCATCAGTGTGTCGATCGAACTCGGCATGTTCATATCACTGTTTGTAGCAATCAGTGTGTATCGCCGTCAGTGTTCATCACTACACATCAATGTCTCCATGTGAAACGTCTGTCTATCCGTCTCGTCTACCTGTCTATCACTCTCTGGGTGAATAAAGTATTGTCTGTGTGTCTTGTTGTGGGCACTTCTTGTAGACTTCTTCGTTTCCAACACGCTACACATTTACCTCGCTAGGTGTGTTCCCATCTGTTTGGCAACCTGTCTCTATATGTAGTCCGCTTTCCGTCCACATGATTGTGTTCATCCATTTTTTTCTCGGAGTGCGTCTTCTGTCTATCTGCCTGTTTCGGTGAGTGCCCAACTGTCTGTCTACTACTTTCGGTGTGCATTCCTCTGTGCGTCTACCTGTCTCAGTGGCCGCCACACTGTCTATCTATCTGTCTAGCTGTGCACCACAGTGTCTATCTATCTTTATGTGCGTTCCTCTGTCTGTTGACCACAGAGTGAGCACACTTCTCCTTGTCAACCAGTCGATATGCGCCTCTCTGTAAATTTGTCTCAGAATGCGCTACACTGTCGACCCGTCTTGTTGTGCACGCGTCTATTTGTGTGGTTATCTGTCTACCTTGCAATGTGGTCAGAATATATGTTGAATGCTGTGTGTCTTATATATATATATAATGACCATCAACAAAAATCCATGAAATATAATTAGTAATACATATATGGTTATTACAAATTATATTTAATGGATTATCACGGATGATCATCATATATCTCTCTCTCTCTCTCTCTCTCTCTCTCTATATATATATATATATATATATATATATATATATACGGTAACAGCTCATTGGTTCAAAGTAATTAATCTTAAAAGAAGCGGCTTCTTTTACCCAATTCGTCATATATATGATTATTACTAATTATATTTAACGGATTTTCATAGATGGTCATAATATATATATATATATATATATATATATATATATATATATATATATATATATATATATATATGATGATCATCCCTGAAAATCCATTAAATATAATTAGTAATAATCATATATGTATGTACACAGTATTTCTTTGGAAATGGAAACGGAGGGGTAAAAATCCACGATATTGAATTGTGTAAAAGAAGCCGCTTCTTTTAAGATTAATTGCTTTGAACCAATGAGCTGTTACCGTAGATATCATTCATTGGTTTATGGTTGTAAAAAAATTCTAAAAATGCTGATAAATTAAGGAACAAGATCCATAGAGAATTAAAACGTTTAAACGGCAAGGTTAAGATAAGTACTAAGGTTAAAAGTGAAGCTTTTCTAGATATTACCGTAGATCTTGTTAATGATGTATGATATGAAAAATAATACAAATCTAATATATATTTGATATGTCCCGGAAAGGGATATATTTGTTCGAAGTAGCAAAGTCGTTGTTGACAACTGTAACCGGGTAGGACAATCTAGCAGGTAACCGTAATGGACTGGTCCTCATCATAGTAGTAGGCAATAGGCGTAGACTATAGTCGTCGTTCATGTAGCCCATCAGTCTGTATTTATGGCTGACACCAGCCAATCATATTAATGTGGAGGGAACACAGGTGTATTCATTACATCAATATTCAACCTAATATTAACCACACTTCATCTGTACTCAAACATATACCCTCATCTACAGAATGCATGATTAGCAATAACTCATCTGACAATGGTGTGTTTCATAAATATAGCGGTGTTTACAATACTCTTTAAAAAAAATAGTGCTTACAAGTACGCTGAAATAAAATATAGAAAATATGATTATAGCAATCTAAGGAAAAGAAATAGGATTAGGGAAATCAAATGTTATCCTCCACCCCCCCCCTATTTAACCAATCGGTCAGTAGTAGGTTAGGTCAGATGTTCCTCCATTTAATTGATAAACATTTCCCAAAAAGTAACTCTCTTATTAAAATATTTAACAGAAATTCACTAAGAATTAGTTATAGCTGCAACGATGATCTTGAGAAAATTATAATAAAACACAATAATCAAATATCAAACCAATTTAAAAATTTTGATAATAATACACATACCTATGTAAATACTGTCGATAATATTAACCAATGTAATTGCAAGAATTCTAACGATTTGCCATCACGTAACAAATGTTTGTCCAACTCTCTTGTTTATCTAAGTACTATTTCTACAATAAAGAATCAGATTGTTCAAAAATTTTATATTAGTAGTACTAAAAATTCATTTAAGACTAGGTGGCACCAACATATCTTATCCTTCAAAAATAATAATGATAAAAAACAGTACATCTCTTTCTAAATATTTTTGGAATTTAAAAGAAGCTAATAAAACTCTTACGGTAAAATGGAAAAATTTAAAATACGATAGATCATGAAGATTTTTAAATGAACCTTGTTTCTTATCCTTACATGAGAAACTAGAAATTGTCGTATTTTCTGATAAAAAATATCCTTATTAAACTAAAGAAGTGAATAAACTGTAAATTATAGAGAGTCTACCTGTTACTTTACAATATGGTTAAACTTTGAATCTGTTAATTCTTTTTCTTATAGTAATAATTATTAGATGAATTGCAGTGCACCTTATATGACTTACTATTCTGTTTGTAAGACTCATTTGGATTTAATATACCACTGGATTGATGTCTAGTTAGTATAATTCGCAATTTATATGGATGTACAGGTGTTTAGATAGTATTATTAAAATCTTACTTTAATTATTCAGTAATATTAACATCTTATATGGTTGCCCTTTACTTAACGGTTTTATGTTTATTTGTATTTATGATCTGATTTCCTATTTACCAGTTTCTTAAAGAGGCCTTCTAATCACCAAC
>OZ010577.1:37734741-37739741 GCA_963932145.1 Acanthosepion lycidas | reverse complement strand
TTTGAGTGTGCCAAATTATTAGAAAAGTCTAAGAATTTAGTGAAAAGATGGGCCATAAAAGCAGTTGCAGTGATGCTGAAAAGAAAACTATCACCTCGGAACTCTCAAAAAGTAAATCTACCCTAGAAATTTCTAAAATGATAGGGAGGTGTCATCAAACAGTGAAAAAGTTCACCACCGACCCTACACAAGTACACAAAAGAGCAGATAAAGGTAAGCCGAGTGTTATTTCACGTCGTCTCATGTCATGAATTAAACGAGAGTCTACGAAGAACACTGGACTTACCAGTCAAGAACTTTTTAGTCGCATTGGGGATCCTACTGTGTCTAAAAGTACTCGGTGTCAGTATCTGAGGGAAATAGCAACAGCAGTCAAACTTGTATCGAAGCCTCCGTTGACGAGAAATCACATTCAAAATCGCTTGAAATGGACCGAGGACAATATGAAGATTAATTTCTCTAAGGTTTTGTTCACAGACGAAACTCGAGCAACACTTGATGGGCCAGATAGATGGTGCAAAGGCTGGGTAATGATTGGACAGAATCGCCATCAGCGTTTGAGACACCAACAAGGCAGTGGAAGCATAATGATCTGGGGTGGTATTATTGGAAAAACATTAGTGGGCCCATGGAGAGTACCAGATGGCGTCAAAATAACTGCTGATGCATACATAAGCGTTTATGAAGGAGCATCTTGAACCGTGGATGAAAAGGCAAAGAGTTGCCTTCAGAGGGGCCATTGTTTTTATGCAAGATATTGCTCCCTCACATGCTTCTCACAACACTACTGAATATTTGAAACAGTTAGGCTTCGATGGACCTCGAAATATGAAGTGGCCAGCAAATTCTCCGGATTTGAGCCCAATCGAAAACCTTTGGATCATCATGAAGCGTGGACTGTACGCTAACGGGCCAAAATTCAGGAGCAACTCTGAGTTGTGGAAAGCAATTCTTGACATATCTCACGGCATTACAGCAGATGACATCCTACAATTAACAAATTCTATGGATCGTCGACTTCTTCAAGTAATTTCAACACAGGTAAAGCATATTCCCTATTAATTTGTTTAAAACTGTGCCTTTTTGTATCTGTTATTATTTGTTTGATTATCTTATTTATTAGCTTCTTTTCATCATAAACATTCACGTACAACATTAATAAACTTTTTGTTTGCTAAATTCTTGGAATTTTTCTAAACCTTTCTAATAATTTGGCACACTCAAATCACCGTGCTGATAACAAATACGGCGTCAGTTTATTTACCTTGCGTAGAAAATTCCGGGTTTTGAAATATTAGAAATAAAGTTATCTCGATAACAATTTGGCACGCAGTGTATATACAAATGAGTAGTGTTTCGATCTTCACAAAGTGATCAATACCTGTTCCCATTTTGCAAAATTAATTTAAATCTTAAAAAATGATCAAAATTATCTAATTCCATATTATTAGATCAAGTAATGTGTGTGATATATATCGAGTAATCTATTATATATCCTATCGTTTTGAAAAGTAGCTTTAATTCTGCTTGCTGCAATCAATTCGTCTATCGCATATATGTGCGTGTATCTCTAATAATATGTATATATGTGCATATATATATGTTAGCGTATATATATACATACACACACACATATACATACATACATACGTAGAATCACACACACACACGCACATACATACATACATATATATATATATATATATATATATATATATATATATATATATATATATATATATATATTAGTGTATGCAGTTCAGTTTATGCAATCTACAGGCGTGGATTATGACCGTTATCTGTCGCGTTCTCGTGATGGCGATTCAAAATTGGATTTACTTCGCTATGCAAAATATAGAATTAAGTATTAATTTATATCGTTCAAATTCATAAGTACGAAATAAAAAATAAAATAAAAAATATTTTAATTTGGTTTCGGGACATAAAGATATATATATATCAAGTGGGGTAACTCTCGTTTGTACATCCCTATTGCCATGGTGCCTACCTAAACTGACAGAATGAACTCATCCTAACGCTATATATACGACGCCTCTCAAGAGAGACGAACGGATTGAGACGGTATTGCATCGAGTCGAGCTGATTGTAGTTCACTCAAACCAGTCTGACAGTCATACTATCACCTTCCACTTCTTGTATTATTTTTCTTGTAATATATTCTTTGTTATTTCTACTCTTGTGTTTCGTGTTGTTCTTCCATGGTCCTAACCTTGGATCATAACACTTATACATTTTACGTCCTGAAACCAAATTAAAATTTAAAATATATTTTCTTTTTTAATTTATTTTATTTATTGCTTTTATAGATAGCAAGTTTGTGGGCTGATTTCATCGGGATGGTCATTAACGACAATCAAAAACAAAATAGTATTAAGGATAGATCCCTAGCGGACACCTGCATTAGTAAGAAAAGATCTAGACGAGTGGCTATACAGAATAACTTACCTTTCGCGATTTGATAATAAAGATTAGATCTCTTCAAAATTTGCCCGGAAGCACCGTCACTTTTCAACTTGTGAAGAAGACCTATACACCAAACCCTGTCGAAACCTTTCGAGATGTCCAAAGCTACAGTCCGAGCTTCGCCGTTCTTATCTAGAGCGTGATTAACTCTTTCCGCGATTGTCTCCTGTAAGATCTTTATTCTTTGACAGTTTCTTAGATAAACTTGCATAAGCCTAACAGTCCGTATCTAAACTCGGCGATTATCTATTACATTTTAGGTTTAAGCTACAAATGCAATATACTATTCGCAATCCTCTTTTTCAAAACGTGTTATTGTACTTCTGCAGTTGTGTATAATTCAGGTTAAGCGAGACAAAAATAGGAGTTTAATGTCGCCATCACTTTTGTCATTAACAAACTATCCAACACATATACACCCAGGTACACATATACAGAACTACGCACAGACACACACATATAAATATATGTATATATAATGTTATGCTAAACTATATAAAATTATTATAACACTTTATTTTATGAAGGCAATTCGTTTACCCTTATCTTTTTATAGGTTGTAATATATGCTTCTTCATTTTCATAGGGACACTTATACAAGCTTGAAGCTCAAAAAAGGGCATACAGTACGATTGGGTGATTGGAAGATCTGAGATGATAAAATCCTCATCATACGCATATTTTTAAATAGGAATTACTCTATCTTATTAAGCTGAGGGTAAGCCGTTGTAGTTGAATATTAATAAGTATTTATGCACTAAAATCATGTCTAAAACTTCTACTGAAAAAAAGAAGTTTTTGACGTTGAAGAAGAAGATGCTACAACGAGAGATTTTTAAGCTGTTGAGTATTTCCAGGAACAGGTTTCAAATCATCTAAAAACGTTTGCTACAATTGATATTTGCTACGGTCTAGTAAACTCGGAACTCCACAAAAGTTAGATGAGATATATGAAAGAAATATTTTTATTTTTTTATTCTTTCGGTAAGCAGTCCCAAATTAACAGACAGATATGTGAGGCGTTAATTCAGATTTAACAGAGAGATTTCAGTTGTTACCTTATACCGAGTATTACGAAAAGACAATTTGAATGGGAATATAGCAACAAAAATATCAAAAAAAAAATATATCAAAATAGAAGATTGAATTGGTCAAATAATTTCTATGATGAATGCAAAATAGACCCCCATTTTAATGCAAGACAATATGAAGAAGACTGATGGAAATAGTGCAAGAAATACCAAAATACGGTACAATTTGCTAATGCACACGTGATGTTATAGGTTTGAATCAAATGCGATGCTAGAGGAAAATTGGTTAACGTTGACGGAAACATCAACAGCAAAAATTATATTAGTTTATTACAATTTAATCTTGTCAGACTACGAAGAAGGAAGAGCATTTTCAGAGTAACGTTGTCCCCAATCGAGTGCAACAAATAGCCTTTTTCGGGATGAAGATGTTAATGTTTTGGAAGGTACTGTTGACAGTATTATTGAAGTATTGTGGTGAACATAGAAGTAAAACGTCTTTCGACGAATCTCACACAATCTCAAATGCTTAGGGATTCCTTATAAGAAGAATGGGAAAAAATTCCAATGTGAATATCTGAAACATATTCTATTCAATGCCATATCAATTTGAGGCAATTATTTGAGCCCAAACCAGAAAGCCTAATTACTAAATGCATACTTCCACATTTTGTACTTTATGTCATAATAAATATTACGTTTTACAATAAAAATCCTTTTAAGAAAAGACCTGAATCCAATGATTGCCCAGTATATTTGTATGGCTTTTTTTCGGCAACAGTATGCTTAAAAGACTCTATCATACATCATACAACATTAACGAAAGTGCAGTAATTAGTTTTTTGGCACGCAAAGATCAGAAAATATAACGAAAATAGCATACCGCTAGTCAATATCGATTTACGGTAAAATTAAAAAACGAAATTATTTTAACAAGATGACCAAATCATTTTCACGCCAATATAGAGTACTGGGCAAAAGTAAATAAACCCCTAAGATAATATGAAAACAATGTTTCTTTTTTCCAGATAATCAACAAATCTTCAAGTTTATATTTATTAAGTAAAACCTTGATTAAGCGAATTACATCCACTTTCAAAATATTTTATCAAATTGAAATAAAATGATTTATAAAAAAATAATAATGAAAATGTGTAAAACTCAGTCGATCCTTCCATTTAATATTTACTGCCTTCTCCTCCTTTTGAGGTCACGACGTCGACTTCTTTTTTCCTGTAATTTTAAAGAGGTTATGGCAGGAGTAAACGTCAATTTTTGAGCTTTCTTCTTAGCGAAACTCCCCAAAATTGCTTGATATTAGCCGCGATTCTTGCATGTCCTTCCTTCTTTAACTTGACCAACATATTTTCAATTTCGTTTAAATCAGCACTTTAACAAATCCATCAAAAAATTTGAAATTTATTTATTCGAACCCATTCTTTTTATAGATTTGCTTTGATGGGTCGGGTCATTGTCCTGTTGTAA
>OZ010577.1:37722241-37729741 GCA_963932145.1 Acanthosepion lycidas | reverse complement strand
CCATTTTAATTTTGGTTTTAATGATTCGTTTTTATCTTTTTATTTATTTATTCACTTATTTATTATTTACGAAATATCAAACTTTTTGCCTGTTATCTAAATCAAGAAAATAATTTGAGTCAGAAAATTTGGGAGATATAAAAACGACGTTCTAGTAATTAACCCATAGCTGGGGATGGAAGAGGTGGATTTGTACCTTTCCCAAGAGTATTGGCGCATAATTGAAAATAATGAATCTGACTGGAATTGTAACTATGCACACAACGGAAAATAAACATTAGCTTATTTACAGGACATATGTGAGTTTAGTTCACCGTGCTATTAAAACGACTAATGTTTCATATATGTATACAATAATAACACATTACATTAAATTTTAATAATATTTGACAGCTGGAATCTGTAAGATATCTGTTCCAATATTATTCCTTGTCTACTTAATGACGCGTTACAACCGTGTCATATAAATTTTATTAAAGGGAATTCCTGTATTTCTGAAACTGAAGACCGATGTTAGTAACGCCGAGTTGATGTTTGTAAAATAGAAGGGCTTTTAATAACTGCTTTCTCGTATCGCATACGATTCAGTGAAAGATTAGACATATTTAAATGTATGTTCCGTAACATTTGATACACACAGCCGCCATTAATTCTGTCACATAAATATAACAGTTGACTGACTTTCAAGTTACCCTGGCTCTGTCTTTAGCGATTCCTGCTTATATAAATATATGAATCACCGACATTTTTTTTTCTTTGCTAATTTTCCCTCTATATCTTTGTTTGCCTTCAAACTTTCTACTGTTATTATTCATTAATCGACGTGTATTGCGCTGGTTAGTCTCTGTTTGATTTCAGGGCAGATTCAGAAGTATCCAGTATATGATTATAGCAGTGATGTTCGTTTACTTGCCGTCACTCTACGTCAGGTAATTTCTCCCATTTGCTCACAACTCGTTTTCTCATATATCCGCCAGCGTTCTTCCATATGATGCTCATTTACATTTCATCCATTTTCCAACACTGATCTAAAATCTACTCTCTGCATGATTATACTGTATATCCTACAACATTGAATAATCATTTGGCGCAAAAATTTAATTTTAAATGTCTCTCTTATATTTACGTATCTCACACCCACTCTTTTCCAATCTCTCATTACGCCCTCTCTCTGACTAAGGAATCGAATTCTCTCAATCATTCTGTGTATATCTAAAAATAAATACGCTTATATTCACCTTCATCCCTGTCGAACGTCAACAGCTTAGGGGTAGAATCTCCGACTGACGCCAATTCAGCCGGGTTTCGATACTACCTAGAAGAGAGCGGGTGTCTAGTCACACTGATGAACTGTGATACCGCGAAACACTCTGTCAGTGGATGACGATATATATGCTCCTGAAAAATTGACTTCGGTTAAGCTCTCTGGAGAGGAAGTGTGAGTTTGTAAACACTGAAAATTAGTGCTAATAACGGAAGACTCTCCGGCAAAACGAATCGAGTTCTCTCAGTCATTGTTTGTTTATTTAAAAATAAATACGCTTAAATTGACCTTCATCCATGCCGTGCAACAACGGCTTAGGGTTAGAAACTCCGACTGACGCCAATTCAGCCGGTTTTCGACACTAGCTAGGAACAACCGGACGTCTAGGCCCACTGATGTTCGTGAAACAGTATAACTGTGAATGAATACAATATATATATATATATATATATATATATATATATATATATATATATATATATATATATATATATATATATAATGAAGAAATATAAATAAACGTATGTGAAATTATTCTCATACAAATACATACTTATAATTTTCGTGTAAAAAAGTTTATTAAGTATATATTAATAAAAATACATAATACCTTACGACGATAGTACGTTTCAGAAATTCATGCTTAATAATTATTGCATTAGGCATGAAAATACTGTCGGCGTACGGAAATAAATATATATATATATATATATATATATATATATATATATATATATATATATATATATATATATATATATATATATATATATATATGGTGCCACAAAGCACTATTACAAATATTGGTGCCCGGTTCCTCACATCAGTCAAAAGACAAAAGATCATATAAACATATGTCCGCAAAGCATTCTTTTTTGGAATTATTAACTTTAATAAAAAAATTTTGGTAGATTGCACTGTTTTACCATGGTAACTAGGTTACATTTGTGATTCGTGTAAATTTGTGGCTAGTATGTCTTGTATATTAACAATTTAAAACACAATTCAATAATGAATATAATTAAACCCTCCTAACTAAACGTAAGATTTATCATCTACAATAAAAAAATTTAAAACATCTACTTCAGTTATTACGAAGAACACGGAAATTAAAAAATACCACTAATATAAAAATAATGTGAAGTTTTATAACTCCCTCATGGAAGATTTCATCTCCAACACTATTAACAAAAAATCAGAATTAATTACTTACATAGGGCACATATAAACAACACTATCTAGATTATCGTTTTCTTATCTCGAGTGACCATTTTATTTGCATTCGAGTTGAATTAACACAATCATTTATAATTCGTCTTAAAATAAGATATATAATTATACACCAATTGAAGAATTGTTTTTGTTTCGTGCCAGTTTGCGCATGTAAATAAACGTATGTATATATGGGATTTGCATGAATATCTATGTGATTGATATAAGAAGAAAGCAAAATCTTTGATATTACCCTCAAATATTATTCTATAATTAAACCTAAACTTTAAGTAAGTAAGATTACCCATATAAAAATAATGGCAAATTGCATTCATAAATTAGATTAAAAGTAAAACTAATAAAGATGTTACCGTAACTATTTTTACAATATTAAAAATGTACGATTGGTCGGGTAAACAAACTATTATAATTTAAAATATTTTTTTTAACTATGTTCTCTATAAATGTGTTAATAAATATAGTATTTAACTTATATTAGCTCCCTAAACTATTTGTTTAAATAGATTAAATATTTAAATATTTAAATTGATAGGAGACATCAAATTCTTTTTAGACATCTAAATTTATATCAAACATTAAAATCTATTCTTTACATAAATTTCTAAAACCCAATTACGACCTCTTTCTCTTTACTTCCCTCTCCCTCTTCTTTCTTTTTCGTTTTTTATTTCCCCCTACTCCCCTCCCATTTCTATATATCACTTCCGTTAAGTTAACCATCTAAGTAAGGTCAAGCTCTGTTCAATTCTCCTCCCCCTAAATAAAGTATACTTGAGAGAGCTATGAAATTAATCCCTCCCTTTACTCTACCATGTCTCTTTAACTATCCCTCTTACACTCTCTGTTAAATTACAAAAACTTACACTACCTATCAATTTTAATTTCATTTTTCGTTGCATTTAATTTTTGGAAGTGCTATCTGATGATCCAGCGTCCTTTAAAAGGACTCTGGTGAAATAAATTATTATAATGGTACCTTAAAGTGGACTGTTTTTCTTTTAAATATTAGCTCTGGATTTACATTGAGCTCTCAGGATTTCATCCTCCTTGGGATTACCCATACGGATTACCAAGTTCTTCATAACTTAATATATATATATATATATATATATATATATATATATATATATATGTGTGTGTGTGTGTGTGTGTGTGAACTAATAAACAGACGTGTTTCTTCTACTGAGGGAATTTATAAAGGCTACTGTTTTTATTCATTTCTACATATACAATCCATCTGAGAATACACACTTGTTCGCGTGTGTGTGTGTGTTTTTCTATTGGTAAGAATATCTATTTAATAGAATCGCTAGTTTTACTCTATTTCAGCTAATACGCATCTTAAGAATCCCTGAAGGTAGAGTATATCTATTGAAATATTAATGAGTCATGAGATCTGACAAGAATTGAGAATTATGAGGATATGTGGTATAAATATCTATTGTTCGGAATATACAGCTATTTACTCTTGCCTTAATAGTATGTACGAACTGGCAACCGCTCCAGAAAATGACCTCCTGTATGTTCTTAAGTGAGGCAAGAAATGGTTTTCCAATACGAATCTGTCTTTTAATCATCATAAAAAAAGTATTTTCGCCTTCCATCAACATGGCTAAAGCTAACGTGCAGAAGAGTAACTTATTGTATCTTCTTGATTTCACGTTTTCTTCTCACACGAAATAGGAGTCATTATATTGAATCAATTCCTATGTCCGCTGTAAAGCCAAATGTCTCACGTGGCAGGTAATTACCTCTTAGCAGAAGTCATAATTTATCGTGATGCAGGGTTTGAGCGTAATATCTTTGATCATACTGTTGATCCGAACAGAAGTAATTCTCGCTTCCAGAAATTGTAACTAGGGTTCTGTCAGTAAAGTTACAGTATGAACCCCAGGTAAGTTCTGTGGGTATTGAATAAATAAAAATGTGCCTAAGCACGTGTGTGAAAAACGAATTTGCTCGACTTTCTAGTAGACGGGTGTCATCGAAAAACAATAGTAGTCGGCTATTTTCTATTTGTCTGTTTTGTACGTGTGAAAATCCGCGGGTGAGAAAGAAAATATTTCCTTTTCAAAAACGTCACCTCGCGTAAAATATATTTTAAAAAGAAAGCAAATATTGAATTTAATTTAATAATAAACCAGGCAAGAAATTCTATGAATAAACTAATGTATTTGCAGGTGTGCGTGTTTGCATATGATCAATTAAAAAAATAAAATAAAATCAATTTTTACCTCGCAGGTTAATAAAAAAAAAAGAAAGAAAACTGGAAAGATTAGAAAGAAAAAAATAAAGGGGAATTTTGAACTGTTGTACAAACCAGAAAACCTTTCCAGGTGTACGTGTCTAAATTCAGCAAATTTTCCGCCAAGCGATATTTTACCAAATTGCTTTACAACTTGAGGGCCTTTCAAACGTTATAGATTCTGCCGAACTACTCCGTTCATACATAGCTAAACAGAACAACGCTTTGGCAAAAAGCTTGAATACGAAGACATTTTAAAGTTTTTCTTTTCTTTTCAATATTTCTTATACTATCCAGCAAAACATCGTAATATTTTTAACCAATGATCACATATTTTAAACCAATGATTACATCGTAATATTTTTTTTTAAAATGATCACATTTTCTCCTTTTAAACTATTTATATTTAATTGTAATTTTTACTTTAGTTCACCCAATAAGATGCCACTCACGGTAAACGTTTCTTAATGAGATTATTATATAGAATTTTAGGAGGTGTGCCGACTATAAGGGTAATTTGAATTCATAACAATCGACTCTGAACTTCAAGAGGTTACCATTGCATTTAACAAGGAAGCATCCTGTTAAGAGTTCGTTCCACAAAGTAACAGGGAAGAAGCTGCTTGAATGGAACTTACTCGTTACCAATGGTACACGATGGGAATGAGAATGATAGACGACTGCAAACATGACTTGACGGGTTGTATATATGAACGTCTGTGCAGGTAGGACTACGGAATGTAATTTGATAGAACATTAGCCATTCTAATCACGATAAAATGCTGAGTGTCTAGCAACGATCCGTCTGGGAGATAAGGTTTACAAAGTCGAAAATAATTCCTTACTCGTGAGAATTCGTAAACAAATTATCTGTCAAGGTAGTACAGTGAAGTCATGGCAGCACCAGATATTATCCAATGTAAGGCGATAATGCCACTAGTGCGGAAAGGATTACATGGAGTGAAAGTAAAAGACATAACGAAGGATAGGGAGGATTGAGGAAAAGACAAATGATGAACGGTGTTGAAGAAGACAGAAGTTAGTGATCAACGTTGCATTTAAATTTTTAAAGATTGTAGGTACCAGGGAAGCAACGGCAGAAAAGATGGGGCGAATGAGAAGAAAGAAACACTTTGAGTCGAAGTGGCGCTATTTCAGAAGAAAAAGGGTAGGACCTAACTGCCAACCTAGTAGCCTACTTAAATTTATGTATAGGGATACCAAGGGAAAAAAGCACGTGAAAGCAATTTCTATGAATATATTTGTAGAAAAGACAGATGGAAGCCACGTTGGCGAGAAAGTGACTGGAGTCGGCATGCTTGGTCAGGATCACTTACATCACCTCTGCTTCTTTGGATTTTGATAAGAATCTGAAGACCTACAGCAGGAGACCCAGAGTATATATGGCAAGTGTATTCAATGCAGGGAAGAACGGTTGATTTTTAATTGTGCAGGATGGACTATGAAGAGAAAAATTTTCTGACACAATGACCCAACTTTCCTTGCAGTAAATGCAGCTTTTCATTTGATATAGTCGCTCCATTTTATGTCAGTGGAAACGTGAGACCAAGAACACGCATCGTGCTGCTCTCCTGGAGGTTAGTATCAGCCATGCTGGTGTCAGGTAAAAAAAAAAAAAAGATTCTCTAATTTCTGGAACGATAAATAGAATCGATCATTCTTCCAGATTATTTACCGATTACCTATTAAAAAAATAATGTCGTTTTCTCACATATGTTACTATGTGAGAAAACGACATTATTTTTGCACCAACCTAATAAATATACGAGTTCTATTTGAAGTATGGAGCGAGCGTTACACTGAGTAGGTGTTCGCGGCAATGAACTCCATTCAGGTTACGAACAGGATGCGATAAATTTGGGGTCTGCCCAGGGGTGATCAAACGTTACTATCATTGTTTAGTCGTATTGAATGATACAAGCCAGTCTTTCTGTCATTGATAGGTCCTAGTTTTAAAGAATATATTCGTCTAGTGGGGCCTCTGATCGGGAGCTTTTGTGGAGCGTGGAACCACCACTTAATTGATGTTATTCCGAGTTCCACACTGACTCAGGGTGGTAAAACCTGTTAGGTTCCCATCGATGGGCAAATAGTTAACCTCCAAACTCGGATCAAAACACTATGAAAGTATAAATATGTTCATAGTAAAATTATCAACAATACATGTTCATGGTAAAAAAAAAATATCAACTATAAATTTTGTGAAATACAAAAATAAAAAAATTAACAGTAATGTATTTTTTGACAAAGAAAATTAGCAGCAATATATTTTGTACCAAAAAAAAAAAAAAAAATTACTAATACTACCAAGAAAAATAAATTTTCTCATGAAATGACCCATAAGGTGTTGATATGCTGCTAAACAAATAAAACAAACAAGCAATTCTGTCATTAACCAGTGAGAAATAGGTTTGAGTAGAGATCACACACGTTTGACACTGGTCATCAAGATAACTGGAGGTGCTCCCATGCATCGTGTTATCATTTGCGTATATATTTTGTAAAGAGATTTCCAGAGAAGAATGGCTCACACCCGGACTGCCACTGTATGATCAACCCTCTACTGATGCGAGAGAGGCAACTGCAACAGCCTTGGACTGTTGTGTTACATGCGAGCAGAAGGCAAATAAAGAGGGTTACTCGAGGTAACGAAATGATAATATTTTATATTTAATTAGACGAATTATTTTCAAACATTATTAAATTATTTTGTCAATTTTAATTACTCGACGCATCT
>OZ010577.1:37679741-37719741 GCA_963932145.1 Acanthosepion lycidas | reverse complement strand
TATCAAATTTTGAATCCGTGTATCCAGTGTAACATGACCTATTGAAAAAGCCTTATCTATCTATCTATCTATCTATCTATCTATCTATGTGTATATATATATATATATATATATATATATATATATATATATATATATACAGACAGACAGATAGATTCTGGAGAGAAAATGTGTCGAGAATGTTAGACGAGAAGGCACCACGAGTCATTTTCATTGAACCTAGCATCAGCCACGATGGGAGGCAAAAATTAATTATTCCGGTTATTAACAGAGAGAAGTTTCCTTTTGGCGGCGTTAAATTAACATGCCATTCCTTGCCCGAGTTAACAACGGACAGGAGGTCATTTTTTAGATCCCCTGCCAATTGTACCTCATCGAATAAACCAAACTTATCAGACAGGAACATATTTTTGTGTCGTCGGCATAGAACCAAAATTATATAGATATTTAGGAATAGTAATATTGCAACAACATCGAGCAGACCCTGAATTTCCAAATCATGATGAGTGGGTGTTCTCTCAATAAGGCTCCTTGACTTTAACATCTTTTGGTATTCAACGTCATCGCAGACCTAAACTGAAGGGGGGGATTTTAATGATCTAAGGCGCATCATTTTGACTGTCCGTTCCACAATTCTCGGGGAAAATATCTTATGAATGGAACGTCTGATGCAATGAGGATGTGCCTACTCAGCGCGCGTTGCCTGGCTGGTCTTAGCCGCGAAAATTTTAGACAACTGGAACTAAGCAATGATGTTCGCTAAACGTCTGCCATGAAAATCGCCATACAATAGTGATGAGCTACCAACGTTTCATCTGTGGCAAATGGGTTTAGGTAGAAAACAATTTATCACCAACAAAAGCTTTTGAATTCTGTTGAGGATTTGTCAATTCTATTCCAGATGTAAGAGCAATGTTCCATGTTTGGTCTGATCTGCTTATTTTAAAACATAGACCATAGCAGAAGTAGACAATTAGGGAATATCATCAGGGGGAAATCTTTTAAAAATTCTCTTAACCTTAATGTAATTTCACATTCAACGAGAGAGGATTTTAGCGCAGATATGTGAAATGACACTCTCCATTGATGCTAGTCTGTTTGCTGAAAGACGCCCTTGTTTCAACTTGATATAACCGCGCGAACAGATGCTATCATTTTGGTTTAAAAAATATCGCTCCAGTCTGAGCAGTATTTTTTTGCACAAGTACCCCTTTGGCTTCTTTTGTCTTCTTGTTCTCCCAGATATTAAATTTAAATTGAAATTTCACGGATGATTTTTCACTAGAACGCTACGAGCAGCTGAAGATGATCCCCAAGTTAGACACTGAATATTGTCTGGTTGTCGAGTTGAGGATGAAATAAGTGATCATTCGGAATAATTTCAAAAACGGTAAGCAGTAATAATGGCCAGTTTTTATGTTATCAGTATTAAATGTTTATATGTAAACCACTTATCAAGAAGAATCAATAAGTTCGTAGTATTACGCGTATTTCAAAATTAATATGAATCTTAGATTTTGAGAGTAGATTGTTCCCTTAATACGAATAATGTTTAACAGGAAATTTATAATTAAAACTAAATTGATAATTAATGCTAAATTAATAATTAATACTAAACTTATACTAAACAATAACAATGAAGAAACTCTAGATAATTAATTATTACAGTAAAATGTATGGCATTCGGCATCAGATTTCGAAATTATTGATGTGCATTTACATTTGTCAATGTTAGTTTTTAGTGCATGTACGTCTTTCATTAGAAATCCTGTTTTCTTTTTACGTGTGAATTATCTACCGTCCTGTGCATTAGAAATATTTTTCAGTTCCCATTATCTTTTCTGCGCTGATCAAATTCTACAGGCCTGTAGATAAAATTCTCTTTTTAAAAAACAAAATGAAACAAACATTCCGCCTACTTATATACATTTATCCACTAAAATATAACGCTTACGTTATGAGGAATATATATAAATACACACACACACACTCACATACACACACACATACATACATATATATATATATACATATATACATATATATATATATATATATATATATATATATATATATATATATATATATCCGTTGAAAATTGGTAAGGATAATTCCAAGGAGGACATGAATCCAAAGAAGGCTATATATATATATATATATATATATATATATATATATATATATATATATATATATATATATATATATAGAATGGGTTATATATATATATATATATATATATATATATATATAAGAATGGGTTATATATATATATATATATGTATATATAGATATATAGATATCAGTAATGAAGAATATATATATATATATATATATTCCTAATTACTTATATATATATATATATATTCCTCATTACTTATATATATATATATATATATATATATATATATATACATATATATATATATATCCATTATAACGTTAACGTTATATATATATATATATATATATATATATATATATATATATATATATATATATATATATATATATATGTATATAACGTTAACGTTATAATGGATATATATATATATATATATATATATATATATAAGTAATGAGGAATATATATATATATATATATATATATATATATTCCTCATTATTTATATATATATATACTAATTGTATATATATATATATATATATATATATCCATTATAATGTTAACGTTATATATATATATATATATATATATATATATATATATATATATATATATATATATATATATATATATATATATGCTCGTGTGCTTAGCGTACAGACACATATCTGCATTCCTTCTGGGTTTTTCTTTTCCATTTATAGGGTTCGACCTCATCAAAAACAAATTAAGGATTTACACCCTCTCTTTACCTTTCCCTGTTATTATTTTGCCGAGCTGCGCCCAACTACAACCGTTGTTTTGTTAAGACGATAATTTGTGGAGACTTGTGCTTCTCTTGTCTCACTTACGCGCAGCGGACAGGAACTCAACTCTTGTGTTTCGAGATGGTTCAGATAAACATTCTTATGGCGTATGTTAAAGCAATAAAGACACACGGAACCGAATATCTCTGAGACGGCATAGGAACTTAGTTGTAGAGACGGACAAGCATCATTAGAATCGAATTTAATTTGATCGTTCCTTTTTAATCAGCTTAAGTTCAAATCTCTCGATAATGACGACTTTATAAATATCGATTACTTTTGTTATACTCGATATCCCTTTGTGGAAATCTGGCTGAGTGATAGTGATGGCAGCTAAAACAAATTATAATTATTTTGTCATCGAATTATGTAAATATGAAGTATTCATCTATTATCCAATGAAAGATAAATTGTTTCACGCGTCGACTGACTTCGAGCACTTCTAATTAATATACAGGCTGCCCATAAAGTTCGGGTGCACTTTCAAAAACTTATAACTTTATTTGTATTTGCGATAGAAATAATTTATAAAAAGGATTAGAAAGAAGTAAATCTATATTATTTAAGGTTTTATTGAAATTTTATTTAAGTTTTCACATATCCTCCATCATTAGCAATACAAAGGGTTATACGATTTTGCAGTTGCCGGAAAAATTTGCCAGCTGATTTGCAGTAATGCCTGAAATTACATTAGTTATTTTCGCTATACTGATAACTAGGTACCTTAAACTTTATAACATTTTATTTACAGATTATTACTATCGCAAATACAAATAAAGTTATAAATTTTTCAAAGTGCACACGAACTTTATGGACACCCAGTATATATATATATATATATATATATATATATATATATATATATATATATATATATATACGGTATAAATAAAATGACAATTGGAAAAAAGATCTTAGATTTTGCCGACGAGTTTCGTCTTCTGACTTTTTCAGGGCAAAAATGAAATCGAAATGTTCTTGTTGTTATAGTTACATTAAAAAATCCAAATTTCGATTTCATTTTTACCTTGAAAAAGTCGGAAGACGAAACGCGTCGGCAAAATCTAAGATCTTTTTTCCAATTGTCATTTTATTTATACCAATCTGTCTTGTCCACAGAATTGATCTTGGAATTTATCTATATCTATATCTATATCTATATCTATATCTATATCTATATATATATATATATATATATATATATATATATATGTATGTATTAATGGACTTTCATCTACTATTTTCCTAACTCTCTTTTCATTAATCCTTTATGTCTCTTTACATATAATTTTAAAATTTATTTCTTGGGGGACGTTTTTAATTTTTACTTTAATTTTAAAATTAAATTAAAAATGCACTTTTTTCTTTTAATATCCCCAATTTTCGTTTTAATAAAACTTATTCTCTTTAAGATAGACACCTCCCACCTGTCTCGTGCCTAACGTCTGACTAAAACAGTAAAACGTGTAAAGTCTTTATTAGGTGTTTTCGGTAAGTTATGGTCTATGTTGTCTTTTTAGCTTAAAATCGCAATTTCTCTCAATTTACTGCAAACATAGCCCTTCCTCTAACCTTACAGGCATGAACTTCATTTCATTCCACACCGGGTTTGAAAAAACAGACGACCACTTTCGTCGTCTGCCTCATATGAGGTAAAAATATTTGTTTAATTATTAATAATTTTGCTCTGTATAAATTAAATAAAATACACCAATTTTTTTTTTGTGGATCAGTTCTAACATTTTCATATTATTAGTATCCTCTTGGATTATATACCAACGGATTTTTTACCTTACTATTGTATATATATATATATATATATATATATATATATATATATATATATATATATATATATATATATATAAGTATGGGTTGTTTTATAGCTTCAACCAAAGATTAAACATCGATTCCGCACCAAGAATATCATTGCAAATAAATTTGTTGTTTTGAAAATTTATCAGTAAATACCAAGCACGAGATAACTCGTAGTCGTCGTTGGAATCGCAAAAAAACTACCAACCACGAGTTGTCTCGTCGTTTTTATTTTATGTATTAATCGCATAACATTGCAAATCTAACTTCATCAGTTTATAGCATGCTTTTGTTTAAAACATTTTAGTGGGATGCGCGTTTAAATAAAAATAACAATGGCGTTTAACCGGCTCTATGATTAAGAGTTCTCTCTTCGCATTGTTAATGTGTTAGAAAGACTTACTGAATGCTTACTTGATGTTGTTTACGAGTGAATACGTCATGTCTACCGGAAAACAATTACTTTGGCTAAGTATGGTGCTTACGGATCATATATCGGCACTGGCTCTTTATTCTCCTTTATTTATTAGTGTTTCTTTCATTTTCCTAAAAGTGCGTTCTTACACATGGATTTCATAATTGAAGCCACCATGGCAATATATCAAATTTCTTGCTCTGGGGATTTACTGAAAATGAAATAAAAATAAATATTACCCAGATTAATAACTCGAGGACACACACACACACACACACACACGCACACACACACACACACACACACACACACACACACACACACACGCACGCGTATTTACCCTTTTCCTGTTCTATGTATATTCAGATTGGGGCGATTATGGCTCTCTACAGCATCCTGATTTTGTTGTTTTAATTGGAAGCAATTCTGTATTCATTGTCAGTTCCAACAACAACAACAAAAACTGTAGCTGTAACAGCTAGACTGGAGCTGGCTAATCTTCTCTTTTCAGCTTCGACAGAGTTCAGACCTTTTGCGCTGTCTTGTGTGTCATGAATAGTTTTCTACCCTACATCCACTTTTTCAGAGACGAAACGTTGGCAGCTTCTACTCTATGGCTATTCATGGCAGATGCTCTATCGAAATACATTACTTGGTACCACTAGTCAAAACCGTTCGAGCTAGGACTCACTATCGCCATGTACACTGTGCTGCCTCATCCCTTCATATTCCATTGGTAAGGAGGAAGTTCCTCTAATACTCCTTTTTTCCCACAGAAATGCTGCATCGTGAAACAGATCACTGGGAAGATTCTTCACTACAATCTTAACCACTTCAATTTGATTTCAACCGTTATCTATCCTACATATCCTCATAATATGCATCACTTGCTCCTTCCTTGTATGTTCTTACAACAACTTGATTAATTAACACTCTGCTATGTAAGTAACCCTCTTCTTATCGAATAATTTAATCTCCTGATCAGACTAGCATTTATTATAACGAAATTGTGGCCGATCAACTACAAGTTCATTTAAAGTGTTCTTATTTAGTTTACCTCTACAATGCTCATATTATCTTTTAAAACATGTTCGTCAATGTACTTCACTGGACAATTTCTTTTTAAACATTGTCTCCAATGTACTTCATTGGACACTTTGTACAATCTGTCTTTTTGGTGTTTCTATTCTCTCATTTTGTACACTATTTATATTCTGACTATTGTCCTCATTTATTTTATGTTATCACAAGGTTTCGGCCGTTTTGCCTTCCTCAGGTGTATATTGATCTGTTTAATCTAGAATGTATTCTTTATCTCCGGGTGTAGATTGTTATCGTTCCTCTGCTAATGTTTAGGGATATTGTCTATCCCTTGTGTTATTTAGCACTGTTTCATTATTGATCAGTTTCCGCTGAATTCAAGAACATTACCTGACTCAGGGATTGAACTCACAAGCACTATGTCACGAACGCTTTTAGACACTAGACTATGGTTTTGGGCGAGCAATGAAACATGTTAGCGCGTAACCATCCAATGGATTGTTGTTACTGATTTCGCACCCCTGTTTATATTTAAAGAAAATGTGAAGTTAGAAATCCCAGTGTGAACGAAAAATTTTGAGCGCATTTTTAGAATGTAAGAAAAAGTACTTTAAAACTAGTATATATTGTTCCAATGTTATTCATATGCAGCTGCCTTGGAGGCATGGTTGAGTATTGGGTAATGGCTCGTATTGAGGAATCGAAGAGCCGAGTTCAAATACCAGTCGAAGCCATTATATTCACTTACTCGCTAATAACCTTGGGAAACGTATGAATCATTTTCTTCTGCCCTCAGCTTGTGGGTTGATAACAGGGCAGTTGAATGACAACTTGCCTACCGCAGAAATAAATGGCAACAGATTGCGGGAAAAAAATCTGCCTCGTCAGTCATATATCGAAAGATAAATGATCGCCTAAGCGTGTATCACGCATGGCATATAACTGACTGTCTTCTAGGATAAGTTATCTGTATAAATTTTATTTCCTTTGTAAATTTAATCAAGATGTGCCCACTTATCATTCATTACAATGCATCCTAATCATCTTATCATACTTTCAAGTCCTTACACTGCGATCTGTTTACTAGTTATTCGCTTTCCCGCCGCTGTCCGTCTGTCTTTGGCTTCAGTTATGACTTGCGAGCGTTAAATTCTTCAAATCAACTTTATCATTCTTCTTTACCTGCTGTATCCTCTCAGGAAATAGGCGACCATGGCTTTCCACTACTGCCTTGTTGCTCTTAATAAACCCTTTTTCTTTCTGTTATTTCTCCTAAGCCTTGTTGCGCCGTTCATTTACTCATGTCCTTTAAGTATGTTAAGCGGTATTTTCAGACTAAGTATCAAAGTTCTTAAGCCCTGTTTCCTCATTTTATGCCGAAGAAACCTCAACTGTTTCTTCCTGATATTAAATATTAGTTTCCATATTGGTTCCAATTTCTCCAAACCTTCGTGGTCATTCACATGATCGATCAACAGTATCCTCAGCATCCTTCTGTAGAACCATATATCTGTTGCTTCAAGTCTCCTCTTCATCTTTGAGATCATCCAGCACTCACTGCCATACAGGGAGATAGATATTACGTGAGAGATTAGAACACTATTCCTTGTTTCTAGCGAAGTTTTCTTACGTATCCTATAAATTTCAGCTGTTTATTTTCTGATTGTATGTATGTATTCTTTTCGTTAATATTGTCCTGAAATCTTCTTCGTTAATCGAATGTTTATTCCGTGGTATTTTCGGTATCAGGGATTCACGTTTGTGATGTTTGAATCAATTTTCATCTTCCATCCACAATCGCGTAACATGCAACTTTTGAAGACCTAATTTTGTAGGGAATTTTAACAGGGTCGCATCATACACGAGATATTAAATTTAGCGTGTGTACTGCTGGGCATGGCTACGCTGTTGACTAAGCTATATATCCATTTAATATAGTCAAAATGTACAGCAATATTTCAAATAAACATGATTTTAAGTAAACTTAAGTTTTACCAAACTGCATCCAATAATAATGCATGTAACATTTCACATTTTAGTATCACATTTTAAAAACATAGCGAATATGCACCTTTTTCATTGTTTACGTTTATAAGATATTTACCTGTTTTTGTTCGGTTCTTTATGGTGGTACGCGTTTATGTAAAGAGTATGGCGTTACTAACGATACCGTTATCTTTCACTCTTAGTTTTTTTTAACTTATTTAACTGATAGATGAACCTGACAATGAAATAGAAAAAAAGAGGTTAGTTTATTGTAATTTGGTCTCTCAAAAAAGGAACTCGCATGATATCCGTGATACATGATAAAGTCATTGTTATATAAGAGTGAATTTTTGGATTGCACGATACGGGAGACCATTATATACATTATTTGAAAATGCCCTAACTTATAATTCTATATAAGAGGATAGATATTACATAGCAGTTTAAAACTCTTTTCTTTTTTTTTTTTTTGGTAACAAAACATCCCGATGTCATCATAATTTGATTGTTTCCCGAAGAGCATCTTTCCCTCCCCTGGACCGCATTCAAATATCTACATCACGTTTCCGTCGTATGTCACAACAAAACCTAGATTGGGAATTTCAGTACCTCGATGATTCTTATGTCTAAAATTCGATATAAAAAATTCCTAGGGTTTTTCCTCCTACTGACTATCATGTAATTCTCTCCTCTTACAGTTAATGGTGTCCTTACGTCTAGCATAAGTTTATTAACTTCAATGTCGGTATCATCTGAAAAATAGTTTCTTTTTAAAATAATGCAGCGGGAAATCCCTACTTTAAGGAAGAAAACGTAAAGCATTTTTTTTGCTGTCAGTGATTCAATAATCTGTACATACCACACACATCTCTACATACGACGTATCATTTCCGATACACTGCCCACGTCAGCTGTAAAAAACAGTGTTTTGGTTGCTAAAACTACCCCGGGTGCCACCAGAATCTTTTGCTATGGAATTGATATTGTTTTATTGCGTAGACGTTTCAGTCTATTGCGATTTATTTTCTGGAAGTGAAAGTCATATTTTCCAGGTAGTATTAGAAGCGTTTGCTTTTGATCGTTAACCAATAGACAACGATACAAAAATACGTAGCGGCCATTGTCAATGACGAAGGATGGAAAGGAAACAGATAAGTTTCACGTCGGAAGTAGCATTTTGTTGACAGCATGGTTTCAATAATTTTGCCTATTTGGAATCTTTATTTTAAATACACTCATCATATATCAAAATGTTCAACAGAAATCCCATATTAGCCAAACAATGGACACTTGGTTGTCGCCAGAGTGTACTTGGCCATAGTGTTGTTGTTTTGCCGAATTTTTATTTTGTATGGTCCAAAATGTCGTGTCTCTAAATTAACATCCATATCAAACCAAGATAAAAGCCATGGTAGCGATAATATTAGCTCTTTCCTTATAAGGAAACACCCGTCATTTTTTAACCAAGCGGTAAGTGTTATAGTCGGGTAAAATTTATAAAATATGTTTTGTCAGGTTCAGTAGTTGCTTCCAGTATTGATGGCTGAATCCTTCCTTCCTTTTCTTTGGTTCATGTAGAAAGAAGCATTTTGATTACGTCATTAATCTCTCTTCGACGTACATGTTATATGCATTTCAATGTTGTTGCTGTTGATAGACCTCAAGTGATGTAGTTTCTGACATCTTGTACAGTAATTTTGCATTCCAGTCTGTAACGCCAGTCTACAATATTCGAACAAGTATGGTCCTCGACGAGTCCTACATGCTTCATTTTTAACCATCGATCACACAAGGTGTTTGTATACAACCGACGCGATATATATATTTTCAAAGGATTAGTCGCAATGCATGGGTTCCATATGAAAGTCTCGTCCGTCCTGTGTACAACGATATACAACATTCGCACCTTGGGTAAGAAGATAAACTACATCCGCGTCCTGAGTAAAACGAAAAACTACATGCGAATTCAAGGTCTTTGATTATAAAGGTTTTGAGGAGCATGGAACCACCTCTTAATTGCTGTTGTCCCCAGGATCACCCTGACCCCGAGTGGTAGCACCTGTCAGAGTCCCTGCTATGGGCAAATAGTTAAACCCGAAAAGTCTCAAAACACTATAAAAATATAAAAAAATTAGTTTTAATACCAGCAATACTTTTTGAGAAAAATTCTTACCAGCAGTATATTTTTGGGAAAAAAAAAAATATTACCAGCAATACATTTTTGAAAAAAAAATATTACCAGCAATATATTTGGGGAAAATTATTAGCAGCAATAAATATGTGTCAACATTAAATAACCCATTGAGGCGGTCCGTATGCGCTAAAACAAACCAAGACGAACCAAAGCGAAAGTTTCGTTTTGACGAGACTATATAAAACATATATCTAGTTTCTAAATTAGTATGTATTTGAGTTATTTGAATGCTTAGTATTTTCTAATTTCACATCATGATTTTTTATGGATTCAAGGTACGCGTTATCCGTGGTTTTATTTCAATTCTAGATCATAATTTACATTTTAGAAATATTTATTTTGAGCGCTATTTCTTAGACAGCTTCGTAGAAGATGCTGATATTTCTGTTGAAGATAATTATTTTCCCAGCTATGAATATCTATGTCATCATCATATTACCCCATCCTCTGGACTTATCACCAGGAGTGTAAGGAAAAGTATTCATTTGGTATACGGTATGAACTGTGTTTATGTGATCAGTGACCATCACTTCACATCTGTTCTTGTATATGCGCACTGAATAGTTTAGGATGAGATTAAATAGATTGGAGCTCTCATCTCATCCTAGACATATGCCAGGTAAGGTTTGAGATGTTGAATGCTCGCTCCGGACATATACGATAAATGGACGTATATATATATATATATATATATATATATATATATATATATATATATATAGTTCTTCGACGAGATGAAACCATGCAGTTGATTTGTAATTTGACGGCATTTTCTAACATATGAGAAAAGCTATCTCTATTGATGTGACCGTATACTGCTGTGAGGTCCACATAGCAGGTCAACAATTTTCTATTGCAGAGTCAAGCAATTTCCTGGAGTTGATTGATGACATATAGCTTCATTACACTCTTTACCATAACGGAAATCAAATCGGGTCATGAGGAATTGATTTTCTTATTCCGACGAGAGTCTACAATATAATGTTCATGCAATGTTAATAAAATCGTAGATCTGAGCGGTTTGATATGGTCAAATTGGCAGCTGATCTAAAAGAAATGGCGTACATTCCGCTGTTGAGAAGGACAAGGAATACATTTTTTTACTTTTAACACGTTCAAAACGAACGACTCTCTTTTATTCGTTTTAGTGAACACTTTTGACTTAGTTCAGTATGGCCGAAGCGAAGCTCTATGGGATTACTCTTTGTGCCTTCACGGGCTAAAGATTTCTACTGGAATTAAATGGAAAGTTTATATTAAATCATTTGCTAAGTCTGATACTAGGAAGTTGTTTTACTCTATCTTAATGCTTAAAATCGAGCTGAAATATATATAGGTCTACCTTTTTTTTCGTTCATGGAATATTGCTATTCCACATGACCTGTTGCTTTAACTATATATTTACAAATTCTTAATAAAATATAAACAGAAATCGGCATTGTTATCGGTTCTGACCTGGCATCTCTGCTTCAGTCATAATCCCATTGCTGTAACGTGGCTTCCCTGTGTCATTTTCTATGAATATTTTCATGGTAATTATTCCGATGAGCTTTTCTGTTTCGTACTAGGACTTCACGAACTTAAGGCAGCGAATTTTCATAATTTTAGAAATGAAATTGCTAGATGGAACCGTACGTTCCATCCTAACAGTTTCTTCTATCGCACTTCTTGCTTGTGGAACTCTCTTTTGACTCTTTGCTTTCCAGTCAAATTTGATCGTCAAAAATCTAAACACAATGTTAGTCCTTATCTTCTGTCTTCTTAATTACTGTTATTTTATTGCTCTCTCTCTTTCTAATTAACTTTTTCTCATATTATTCCACAATCAGTACCAGCCTTGAGTCTTTGTGGCTTTATTGCCCTTGCTTGGATTAAAAAGAATAAATATATTTAGTATTTTCACCATAATGTTTCTGCTTGAGATAAATTCTTATTCGTGAATGTCTTTGTGGTCAGATTTCTCTTTTCATTCGTAACACATCCTAGCTTTTCTGGGACTCGCTTCTGATTACAAATTTCTTTCATTAAATTTAGAAAATCATTTTTTTATTTCCAGGGAAAAATCTAGCTTCAATATCGAATGATGCATTATTATTCTTAAGCTTTTTTATTAGCTTACTTTAACTTTTCATCATTATTTTCGTTGTGGTATATCTTTGCAGAAAGGCATTGGTATGATCGATTATAAAGCGTGCGATGGATAAAATGTCGTCTAAACTACTCAAAAATGAAAATAACACTGACATCTCATTTTAACCAATATATTTGCCAAATTTGCACACAAATATATCCAAATAGAAAAGAGAAATTTTCTTCAATGAAATTGCAGTTGACTTTAACCACGACTTCGGAATCTCCTGCAACGTTTCTTGGTGGCCTCCTTGCTCAAGTTGCCAGACATAGGGTCTTCCAGTAGCCGCCCTCTTGAATCAGGACAAGATTACCCCCTACACACTTCCGTGTTGAGTCCGAGGCCCTCACCAACAAAGGTCTTTTCTCATCAGAACGATCAGAGTGAGTACTCCGAGCTGTCGTAAGGTCAGAATCAATATTAGACTCAACCAACTCTTCCTGAATCCTATGCATTGTCCTCAAATTGACACGAAAACACTCTGAAATGTTCGTATTGGATCTGCCGGTGGAGTACAAGCAGTACAACATGCCCTTCCCGAATTTCAGACGTTGCCCAACATACCCTTCTATACTGTGTATTTGTAAAAATGAAAAACAAACAACGCTCATGCACGAAATTTAAAATATAAATGACGACAATTTACCTATCGTACCATGTATATCTGTGTATATAGTAATAATAATATAATAATATTCAGCTTGATTTGGTCAGAATTGAATTATGATTGAAATCTTTTTTTTTCATACCAGTGCATCTCTATTTTGATTTCGTATAAGAGTTCGAAATAAAGTATATTATCTATCATTTATCATTAAATTGAATACAAATTGTACATTTGTTACAAAACGGTACGAAATCGACATGATTATCAAATGAAGCTATTACTGAATTTAAAGACTACATTGATGTCATGCACGACGGTGGCATAGTGAATATAGAAGTATATTTTTAAGCATGCGTCAGTTAGTGTTCTTGAGATCAATACTTGGATCTGGTAGTGAAGCAACAATTCAGCAGGAATGAACGATGGCTGCCATCAAAAGGCAAAATAACACAATAATAAATTGATCACGAATATCACTTATCCAATGGGCAGCTGATGATGAACAGAGTGTTGTTTGCCGAAACGTTGTGTCTATAACAATAGTATCGATGTGAAAAATAGTTCCAGATGATTAAAACTTATCGACAATTATTCATCGCAAAATGAAAGACGACGAAGTTTGTTAAGTTTTTTTTTTATTTTATTTAATGTGAATCTTGTCTGCGTGGCATTGACAATCATTTATAAGATTTCACCAGTCAATCCTGGCTTGTTATTTTAATAATATTGACAAGTACATGTGTTACTGGCAGAGATTCCATTCCTTGTAAGAGAAAGAATAAGACGCCTGAATACATCTGTAGTTCATTCTTTTCCAATTTTCTTTCCTGACGTAAGTTTCGGCTGAGAAGTACATTCACTTTAATGTATGGTTGTCAGGATTCGATGCCCAGCCTCTCTATCCCCATACTCCAATCTGGACCGTTCCTAGATTGATACATGTCAATCGAGAACTATTCGTCTTGTTCGTACTGTCTTTTTTTCCTGTTTCTTTTTTTTTTTTAGTTTCTTCATATTTTCTTTGACTCTTCCACTGTTGTGTCGAGGCACAGAGTTGTAAAATGAGTGAACATTGGTCTCGCGAAGAGAACAGCAGTCGGAATGCCGTGAATAATGATGAAGTGCATAGCGATACATCAACGCACTCAGGCCTTTGAGAAAATGTCTGTCGAATAGGACCCTGAGACTTATTGTTCTATGCACCTCACGTATTTGTTGTCAACGCAGACAAAATTCTATTACAGGTCGTGGCATTGAGCGCAGTTACGTAAGACGGTTTTACACTGAAAAATAATAGCAATAATAAAACTAGTATAGGCAATTAATTAAAGGCAATTGGTATAAACAATTGATACGATGCAACAGCGTTAGATTCTACTGCAGTCGGTGGCTATCAGAATAGGAATATACTTTTGTTTCAATATTTTATAATCGATAAACATCATTTTCAATTTATTTTTGATATTATTCTTGGTAAAATTTTGGTTTTTAAATTTATTATAAAAACACGGTTTCTATTTTTGATTGTCGTCAAATATAATTATGTGTTATTTTACTTACAAAATATAATTTACGCAGATATATTCGGCTAATGGCAGTCACATAAAGGCAACGGAAAACAATCTCTTAGGTAATTTAGTAATGAAAAGCAATAATAAATGACTATTAACGAATAAAGATTGTAGATCTTATCAAACACAATCCTTTTATTTTCAGTATTCTGAACTAAGCGCTACAGAATCACAAGCAATGGCCGTTGCCAAGTAACAAACACTGCACCACTTGAGAGATAAAACAGCAGCAAATGGATAGCACATGTAATTCGAAAAGAAAATAATGACCCAATCAAAATGTTCACATTCCATCATACTGCAAATAAAAGCTTAGGAAAGAAACCTCCATCAATACTTGAAAGAGCGATAACAGTTACTGGACTTGAGAAAACTTTTTTTATGAAAAATTGTTTTAAGAGAAAGTTTCTATAAATTTCAACTGAAAGCAGTACTGACGGTCAATGAACGCCAAATATTTCCTGTAGACGAAACAGTTTATGTTACGATTACAGTTACTTACAAATACCATTAACACAACCATTAATATTGCCACTGACATTACCACTAGCTTTACCACTACCATTACAATTACCACTACTATTACCATTACTATTACCACTAACATTACCACTATCATTACTATTACCACTAACATTACTACTACCATTACTATTACCACTACTATTACCATTACTATTACCACTAACATTACTACTACCATTACAATTACCACTACTATTACCATTACTATTACCACTAACATTACTACTACCATTACAATTACCACTACTATTACCATTACTATTACCACTAACATTACCATTACTATTACCACTAACATTACTACTACCATTACTATTACCACTAACATTACCATTATTATCAACACTACAATTACTAATGCCACTAACATTACCATTACTATTAATTGTTCGAAGACAGAATACATATTGAGGATACCATAGTCCCGCAGACAGAAATTCGACTATCTATGTATTTAATAAAAGACGATGGAAAACCCCACAGTTAAATTCTAAGCCTCATAGAAATAACGAAATTTATCTTCCAGAAAATAAGAAAAATCTTCTTCTATTTGCTCTATGCTATCAGGAAATTAGTGATAATGGCTATCCAAAATTTCCTCTTCTTTGCAGGTCTTAATAAATGTTGTCGTTTTTTTTTATCTTTCCTAAACCTTCCGCCATCGAGTTTATCAACTTCGCTAGGTAGTATATGTTTTTTTCCTGTGTCCCTCTTACCTTCAATCTTTACTTCCTATGTGCCCTATAAATTTCAACTAACGCTTCTTGATATAAAGCATAAGTCTCATTTTGGTTTCGATTTTCTCTAAACCTTCGCCCTTTCTCACATTTTTGGCCTATAGAATTCCAGTTGCTTCACGTCTCTTCATCATCAGTGAGGAGATGGATAGGCATTCAGTACCATAAAATCAAACATATCGCAAATCAAGATATAGCATCACGATCATGATCATCATGATATACATCATGATATACTTTATGATATACACATCGTGATATACATCAGGTTCGCATCCCTACTTTTCGACATCTTTTTCACTGGCAGTAATTCATTTACGAAAGAAGGAATGTGTTTCAACTTCGTAAAACACTGCTGGCTGCTAATATAGCCAATTCCTTACAGCTGTTTTCACTTATTCATACCTACCTGACTCAGCACTCTCAGACTTACATCTTTTAGGTCCGATGAAGGAAGTACTGAGGGTCAAACGTTATGGCGTTGATGAAGCAGTGAAAACTCCTGAATGCAATTGGCTGCTTCAGCAGCTAGCCGTTTTTTTTACGATGCAGGTATTAGGTTGGTGCAAAAATAATGACGTAATAATGTCGTTTTTTGACGTTAAAACGTCAAAAAACGACATTATTACGTCATTATTTTTGCACAAACCTAATATATATGCTTTCATTATTAGGTGGAAGGAAGGCTGCCAGTGAACGAGGTGGTGACTATGTTGAGAAGTAGGAATGTGAACCTGTGATGTACACTTATTTGGTGATGAGCAAATATATGTGTCTGTGTTCCGCATGTCTTTATAAAATGAAACAAATTGAATTACGTTTTGACACGGCGTTTATATACGACAGTAGTAGCATTCTTACAGATGAAAAATGCTTTGAGGGGAATTGAAATGTGGTTCTAGCGAGAAATGAGAAGAATACCAGGGAAAGAGCATGTAAGCAACAGGAAAGCATTAAAGAAAAGAGAAACAGCAATGAAACCGAGTCATCCAAATGTCTTTTATTCCTGGTATACTTAAAGGCAGACAAATAAAAGTAATCATTGAAGAAACGTTAAGAGGGAATCAATAAATAACCAACTGAACGAGCTTGTGTTGGTGGATTTCTGAACAATTACAAAGATGCAGGAGGTACGTGCAATATAAATCAGATCAACCAATGGCAGACTTTTGTTCAGAGCCATAATTTCCTAAATACTGATTGGTCATTTTTTCTCTTTTTTTAAGCAAATCACTCGAAGCAATGTGGGAGTGCCACTAGCACACAATGGGCTACAGGGAGTGAGTATAAAAGTAAAGAGGTGTGTTTGGGGAAGAAAATAAAGAGAAGGAAAGGGATCAAGGTCAAGGTATCGGAAGATGTCGATTGACATTACATTTGAATATTAGAAGATTATAGCTATCAGGGAACTAAATGATAGGAAGGGCGTTCCCATGACGCGAGGTGCGAGATCAGAAGCTGTTGGAGTTGAAGAGATGGCTACATTTAACCGTTTCGACAGTGAAAGGGTGGGACCGACATTAAAAACTTTTATTTTTTGGAGATATCATTTGTAATATGCAACACTAACACCTTATATTTTCAACCATTTTTCAAAGATTTTTTATCATTCCATGAATTGTTTCGCTACTAAACTTATTCAATACCGTGCTTTTTCTAATAACACTACGTTTCAGCCAATTCATTCAACGGGAACCTTCTGGTGGTTAGCTCGTATTTAACAGGAAATGACAGTAAAATTCAAGCATGATAACCAAAATGGCGGCCGAAATTAATTCATTGCCAGTAACTCATACAATACAGACTATTCCATTCTCAGGACATTGGCTGCATAGGTGAGGTCATAATATAAAAAGAATATTCTTTTATTTATTTTCTTTTGAGAAAAGATTAAATGAAAGAGGTAAGTTTATAAATTAGCCTTAACAGATATTCTCATTAAATCGTGTTTTTCCTCGCCATATATCTAAAGTATAATTATGAAATATATTTTTAGAAGCTGAACATTTCAGTGAAATATGCGAGAAAGGTTTCACGGTTATATCAAGAAAAGAGAAACTTTAAGCAAAATCACAACATATAGAAAAAAAAAGTAGAAGACATTTATGATGTTATTTTGTTGTTTTTGTAAGTTTTTCTTTAAAAACAAAAAAAATATCACAGGCTAAAATAAGGCAAATAATCTTTTTTCCCGTTTTAATTTTTGACTCGAGAAGTCATTATACAGAAATACATTCGTGTTATTCAAAAAATAAAAGAAGAGAGAAAAAGGCAGAGAGTGGAGGGGAGAGAATGTTAGCCATTTAATCTTCAAGTCACCAACTTGATTCCACATCTGGCGAATATTGGTAATGGAATGTTTGTCTCTTCTTTGTAGGCGTCTTTGTTTCTTCCAGTCGTGTTTATAACATACCACAAGCCAAGAGCGCTTAATTAACAATGGTAGTTGCCGGTATTCTTACATCGTGAACAACAAAACCGAATGAAAGGAAAGATATATGGATTGAAAGTGAGAAGGAAATAAGTAGATAGTGAGAGTAAGAGAGTGAGAAAGTGAGAGAGAAAGGGAAAGAGAGAGACAAAGGGTAAGAAAGAGAAAGGGAAAGTGAGAGGGAAAGAGAGAGAGAAAGGGAAAGAGAGAGAAAAAGAAAGAAAAAGGGGAAAGAGAGAGAGAGAAAGAGAGAGAGAAAAGGAGAGAGAGAAAGGGAAAGAGAGAGAAAAGGAGAGAGAGAGAAAGGGAAAGAGAGAGGGAAAGGGAAAGAGAAAAGAAAAGGGAAAGAGAGAGAGAAAAGGAAAGAAAAAGAGATAGGGAAAGGGAGAAAGGGAAAGAGAGAAATAAAAGGAGAGAGAAAGGGAAAGAGAGAGGGGAAGGAAAGAGAGAGAGAAAGGGAAAGGGAGAGAGAAAAGGAAAGAAAGAGAGAAAAGGAAAGAGAGAGAGAGAAAGGGACACAGAGAGAGAGTGAGAGAGTGAGAGAGAAAGGGAAAGAGAGAGTAGTAAGAAAATAGGTAATGGCAGAATTCGGGAAGAAAAACGTTTTGATAAATAGAGGGTGGATGAAGTGGGTAGTTAGAAAGAGAGAGTGGAAAATGTAAGTAATAAGAAAGAGAGAGTGGAAGAAGATGGTAGTTAGAGAGAAGGCAATAAAAAAAGAAGTGAGAGAGACAGGGAGGGAGGGAGAAAGCAGGAATGAAAGAAAGAATGTGTAGGTAGAGAGAGCGGGAAAGTAAGTGGTAAAAGAGAAAGAAAGAAATCGTTGGTTAAAGATACAGAAAGAAAGAAATATGTTGTGAGAGAGAGAGAGAAAGGGGTTTGAGTAAGAAGAATTAGGTAGTGAGAAAGGAAACGTCGAAAAAGTTATTAGTGAGAAAAAGAGAGTGGGAAACGTTAGTGATTCAGAAAGAGAGATCGTAAGAAGAGGTAGTATTAGGTTGGTGCAAAAATAATGACGTAATAATGTCGTTTTTTGACGTTAAAAATACGTCAAAAAACGACATTATTACGTCATTATTTTTGCACCAACCTAATAATTAGAGAGAGAGAAATAAATAGGAAGCGCGAGTGAGAGAAAAAACAAAGGAATATGTCGTGAGAGAAGGAGAGAATTGGGTTGTAAGAAAAACCTGTAGGAAGTAGAGAGAAAGTGAGGTTGAAAGAAATAGGTAGCGAGAAAAAGAGAGTGGGAAACGTAAGCATTGAGAAAAAGAGTGAGGAAGATTGACGTCATGACAGACAAGGAAAGAAACGGGAAGTATGAGACATATTTAAAAAAAGAAAGGAGTAGCTAGTGAGGGCGGGAAAACATCTATGTAAATGAGAAAGGGAGATTGACTGAAGTAGTGAGAGAGAAGGATATAACTAGGGAGAATAAGAGAAAGAGAGAGATTAGAAATGAAGTGGAGGGAATGAGCGCGGGCGAGAGAGAGAGGAGGAATGAAACAACGCAAGAGTGGGGAAATAAAGTAGCTATCAAGCGAAACAAGCAGACATGCTTATCCAAAGAAAGAAGAAAAACACACGGTTGATGACATTGACTAATTGGACACTCAGTTGAGGAAATCCACGCTGTGGAAAGAGGGGACAAGAGAGTGAGAGAGAGAGAGAGTAGGGAGAGAAAGAGGAGGGAGAGAGAGATCATCCTTCAACGACTGAGTTGTTCAAAGTTAGAAATCTCTTAGCAGTCAATCAGACGAAACAAACAAGTTAAATACCTATCCGGTATTGAATATCTTCTCGCACGTCAGACGTGAACATTTTTCTAATTAAAGGTGCTATGACAACTTCGTCCAAAGAAAGCCCTGGTCATTTTCTAATATTTACATTAACGGTTTCACAATCAGAGTCTTTTCATCGACTACAAAATGAAGGTGAAAGGAAAATGAAATATTATCTATAAAGAAAACAAATCCATGGACTTGTTTAGATAATTAAAAAAAATGTTTGAACTGTTTTTTTTAAATAGTTGATCTCTGAATTTCTGGGATGAGGAGATATCATTATTTACACTATTTACATTCAGACTATTATCCTCATCTTTGTTGTTGTTATCACTGAATTTATGGGATGAGGAGCTATCATTATTTACGCTATTTATATTCTGATTGTTTTCTTCATTTTTGTGATTATAAGTGACACTGTATAAAACCTGTTGGTTTGTGAGCTTTGTGGTAGAGTGATTGTGAGTTCAATCCCCGGATGGGACAATGTGTATTTGAATCCAGTGGAAACGGGCGAACTGAACAATGCTAAATAAAAATAAGTACTAGACTATATCCTAGACATGAGAAGTGGACGAGAAATGTCAACCCCATAAAATTATATAGAGGGTTCAATTCTGAATAGGAGGCACTTTGAAGTAATAGATAGCGGGAATCGGAGAGCCGAGTTTGAATTTCATTCGGATCCATTAGATTCACTTTCGTGTTAATACCCTTCGGAAAGGTATGAAACCTATTCTTCTCCTCCGGCTATGGGTAAAAAAAATTCTGGGATCTATAGCCTTGGGTGGCAAGCGATCTAGTACAAGGAAAATTCTGAATTCAAAACGGTCTGGGAGAGGTTGGGCACTGGCAGGCTATTTTGACCAAAAACACAATATCTACAACGGCTGATGAGTCAGGGAAATCGCAGTCATGATCAGTTCAGAATTCCATGATGCTTAATTAGATCGATATATTGATGAAGCCCGGAAAGTACAAATGCGGTATTAGAGATTGCTTCTTTTTATGCAAATCAATTTTTCAAGATGTTGAAATGTTCCTAATAATTATGGTACTGCACAAAGCGATACCGGCTTGGGTGACAGATATCTTTCAAAATCCCGCCTCTCAGTGAAGCTTCAGAGGTGTCCTTCGACTGTAACGCAGTACGCCCACATTCCATATTTATTTATAAGATTTTCTCCTAAGTCAGCTATTCTCCTGAACATACGTGGAAAGCATTGAATGGTGGCAAATCAGAATATTTTCTGTCAACTTGATTGGCTGCCAAAGAAGTCAAAAGGGTTCAGCCTGCTTGCTATTTTTTTTAAGCTTTTCACCCCAAGCAAGGCGGGAAGCCACTAGGACGCAAGGGGTTACAGAAGATTTGGAGCAAGATCCGAAAGGAGTGATAGAGGAAAGTATGAGGAGAAGGATAGTGGATAGATCAAAGCTACTGGAGATGTCGATTGACATTACATTTGAATAGTTGGAGATCATAGCTCTCAGGGAAACTGGAATAGGGAAGGGAGTTCCACAGGCGAGAGGTGCGAGGTATGAAGATATTGGAGTAGAAGAGACGGCTTCATTTAATAGTTTCGACAGGGAAAGGGTGAGAGCGGGATGCCAGTGTCGTAGGGCGCTTGAATTCATGATGTCTGGGAACCAGCAAATGCAGCTCCACGGATCAATTACCATGAACGTATTTGTAAAAAAGACAGAGAGAGGCTACTGTAGACGAGATGCCAGAACAGGGCCAATTATATTGCATATCCGCCTCAGGACCTCATCAAGAATCCCGAGGCAAACAGAAGGGGGTCCAGCAATACTCCCTGCAAGTGCGAATTGTTGATTTGTAGATCTGAAGGATCGATTTCGAGGAGAAAAATTTCCTGGCGCGGCACAGGGAGACAAATTTCCTTGCGATGAACGAAGCAATTGATTCAATGTATTTGTTCCATCTCAGGTCAGCAGTCAAGGTGGAACCGAGCAGCCGCAGAGAGGTGCTCTCGAGAAGTTGAGCGTGAGACATTCTAATGGCAAGGAAGGATCTCTGTGGTGATTTAACCAAGAGATATAGTAAGATAGAATCATGTCTTTTCCAAAGGGACTATTGCGAAGTGAACGTAACAGGCGCAAAAAGAATTTGGAATCTGTAGGTCGAGTCGAATCTGTAGGTCGAGTTCATTGCATTCACCTGATAATACCCTTGAGAAAGGTATGAATCCATCTCTTCCCACCAGCTATGAGTAAATAGCATGGCATGTTTTTGGCAATCACTCTAAGAGAAGGAAAACTCTGAATTCAAATCAGTCTTGAGAAATCCAATCACCTGTTGCCTTGTAGTAGGTCCTGCATATTTGGGCAAACGCTAGAAGAAGGTAACTTCAAAAACAAATCCTCCTCGAAGAAAGGAAGTGACATTAATACTGAAGCCACGATAGAAAATAATGAATTCTTCTAACGAAGTACAAGGACTCGAACAAAGTTAAAACGGGACACAACACGGCGGTGTGGACCTCTCTAATTTCAGACCAATCGACCATGGGGATATCACCCACGGCACTTTAAACGGCACCGGCGCCGATTCTGAGCTGATAAATCATTCTAATACATAAAATGAAGAAAAACAATTCTTGTAAACCAAGTTCAACTGTACAATGTTCCAAAACTTTATCACGAATACATTTTTTGAATCCACGCTCCAAATTAGTGTCAGTATATTTTTTATAATAGAATGAAACCAGTGATTTTTATTTTCGCGCAGTTAAATTAAATATTGAATATATATGTAAACGGTGACATTAAGAATTTTAGTACCAAATTGATATTTGACCTTCCAAATCGGGGTCAGTTAAACTTGGTTATAATTTAATATAGGAAATTAGACATAGAAAAAGTGGTACCAAGCGTAATTTGGTCCAATACGGCAAGATTCCTCAAAATGAAAACATTAACCGAAGAATGGCGCTCATGCTCTTAAAGAGAATCGTCTGATCTAGGATCTTATGTAGATATCAGACATATAATCAAAATTCTTCAGAAATTATTGCCAAATTATGAGGAATATGATATACAAACTTTTCCCAGATCACGGCTTCAACTGAATGCACCTGCTGAGTCTTGAAGAAGATTGTCCTTCGACAGATCACGTAGATTGGTTTTACAGAATCACAAATGCTTTTTCCTGAATAACAAAAACCGCATCTCTTGGACACTTTAAATAGTCAACTAATATGCATAGCATATGTAACTCGCAGAGAAAATCATGAAATTTTCAAAATGTCGAATTATCACATTTCTTCAGTAAACGTTAGATTGGAAAGCTCGATCAATATTTAAAAAAAGCGAGAATAAAGGTGTTGAGAAAAGTATTTTCCTTAATATCGGTTTAAGAGAAAGATCTTATAAAATGATAGGGACAGCAGCAGGCACTGTTCAATGAATACCGAAGGTTTATCTATAAGGAAACAGCAAATCTCAACATTTCCTTTATCATAAGCATCTGGAAGCATCGTCAGCCTCTGCAGATCCTCATCGATTTTCCTGAACATATGCTTAGTTTTTATAGAACATTTACTTTCTCATATTTGAATGACGTGCGAGTAGGAATTCAAAAAAGCTTATACGAAATGTATGCAAATATTTTGCTAGTTGTTTGAAGGAAAGTAAACTTGGACTTTCATTTTATATCCTTTTTGAAACAGATATATTTAGAAATGACATATGGAAGTTCGATCTAGTTCAAAATTAACTATCTTTTAGAACAGCATCATTCCTGTCAAAACTGAGAAACGGACCAATATCAAATTTATAATAATTTTTGCATCGATGACTGAGAATATTGTTGGCATTTTGAAAAAAATAAGACTTATGGAAGTAATTCCCCACCTCAAAATATCAGCAATTTACGAATCTATATCTCGTTTTAATGAAGGATTAGGCGTAAGTTAAAATTACGAACGGATCATAAACATCAGTCTGTGAGGAAAACATTCGAAATCTAATCAAGGGTGACCTACTATTAACAGCCGATTTAATGTCTGACATTCTTGATATCTCAAGTGTATTCAGTCAACATATTCTTATCTGGAAGATTGAAGTTAAGCAAGTGTTCTTTTCCTCGGGTAGCGAAATTGTTGAACACAGACCAGCATCATAAAAGAGCTGCGTTTTCAATGGAAATTTCTATTAAAATAGAATAGGGCCATGGAGACTTTGTGAGGTGAATTATAACAAGAGTTAAAAAAGATCTCTCCAAAGCAATAGGAAGCTAGCCAAGACGAAACTTTATAAAAAAAAAATTCAGGAATGTTAAATGAATTTGCAAGTTTGCAGTATAGATTGGAAAAAGTCACTGCCAACTGCTTCTTATGAATGTCTTTTGAAAAGAATTAACTAATAATTTAGCAAAAAATAAATAACAAGAAAAACTATATCAGATAATAATTTGGCCTCACTACAAGTTTATTGTCAATTGCTCTCAAGTAAGAGAAACACTGCGAGCAATTTAATAGGAAATCATTAGACACTTTTGTAAAATGATGATTCAGTAACTGAATATTTTATCATTTTACTCCAGCCAAGGGAATAATGCCACTAGGATTGTTATTGTGTGTGAGAGAATATGAGAGAAGGAATAATTTTTATAGAGAGTGGATAATAAAAGAATAGACATTAAGAAAACAGACGATAAGGCTTGATATTGCATTTAAATATTTGAGGATCAACATTAAATAGAAAGAAACAAGCCTGAAGGTATTTCTGTAAGCGAGAAGTGTGATAAAGGTTAAACTGTTAGAATAAAACATACGGTTATATCTCGAAATTTCAACTACAGTATGATGAAACCATCCCGCCAGCATAGCACTGCGATTACATTCATAAATCTACGGACAAAAGAGGAAACTTTATCAGAACGATTACCATGAAAATATTTATAGAAAAGGCAGTGAAGCTACGTGAAGACGATGAGAACGGGATTGAAGGCAATATGCCAGAAAACATTACATAGCAGTATCACCACAGCAGATTTGACAACAATATTCATTAGATGTACAAATGGTAGACTTACAAATCGTTAAAATTCTCTCGAGAAAAGTTATCTATAACACAGTGGAACAAATTTGATAGAAATAAACCTATTATGTGTTTCTTTTAATATTATCTAGCCATAACAAATGTTGGAAAGGTACAACGTTTGCGGCCATTAATGACGTAAGAATGCAGCTTTGTCATCGTTAAATACTCAGGTGACGTCTTCCATCACTAATTGTATTCATGTTTGGTATAATCGTTTAGAGAATTGTTTTGATACCGATGGAGATTACATGGAGAAATAACACGTACTTAAAAATGCTTCCTTATAATTCCAAAATTTCTAAGAAACATTTGAATATCTTAATTTGCATCGCATTTTCTTTAAGAATATCAGATTATTTTTCGGCAAATCAGCCGTGCAAAATAAATTAGTGAATTTCCGTGCAGATATTATGTATCATAATTCTTTGTTGTCATTCTTTTGCAAACCTGTAGCCATAAAAGCGCTAATTACTTTGTGACTTCCAGAGAAATGCCAGCTTCTTTAGACATTATTGTTTTGGTGTGAATGAACCATGCAAAACAAAACAGAAACGAAAAACAAATTTTTAAAACGTAACACGATGCCAGCAATTATATTAAACCAGATCTTAATTATTTAAAATCACATTTTTAGGAAGTGGACTAAAACAAATTTAAAATATGATAATTTGAAAAGAGTTCATCTGTCCAAATGGGAAATAAATGTCTTAGTTCAAGTTTCAATTCAATTCAATAAAACGGAATATCAAAGTAAAAATTTCATTTTTTTAATCATTAGTTAAAACTACCAAAATAATGACAATGACTTTCTTGCATTATAACAGTGATTGATGTAAATTAATCCAAAATTGGAGACCACGAACAATTTTGCTAATTTGAAATTTAATTAAAAAACAAAAAAGTAATTGTTTATTATCATCAATAAAACTAACATATAATAATTGTAACTTCTGTTTCTAAAGACTGCCAAACAGAAACAAGTAGAGAAGTTTAAATATCTGTGAAGTGTTTCAACAACGACTTGAAAATGTGACACCGAAATCAGCAGGTACATTGGACTAGCGAAAGATGCTCTCCCAAACCTAAGCATAGTACGTACAAACAGGAAAATATCGTTTGAATCAAAGTAAAGACTGCTAAACGGCTGTCCAATGTCAACACTTATATATAGCAGTGAGTACTAGATAATTTAATCATACGTGAAGTGAAGTCTGGACTGACAGTTGACCATCATATACAAATAGTGGATCCAGAACACAAAACACATAGCTTTCAAGGAAGAAACAGACTGCCCCCACATGATACTGACTTCAGTGTCCACTTTCATGTTTACGTACGATCTCTCACTAACATTGAGCAATTTTTCACGCACATATAGCAAACCTTAAAACTATATTTTATCTTATGTATATATACATATATGTATATTGTCATCCAAAGACAGACTGTTTCGCTGCATCACAGCTCATCAGTGTGACTAGACATCCGGTTGCCTCGAGCTAGGATCGAAACCCGATCGATTAATTGGTGTCAGTCGAGTATTCTACCACTAAGCCCGTTGGGACAAAGGTGAATTTAAGAGTATTTATTTTTAGATAAACAGACAATAACTGAGAGAACTCTATTTGATTATACGCACCTATTATATATATATATATATATATATATATATATATATATATATATATATATGTGTGTGTGTGTGTGTGTGTATGTGTGTGCGTGTGTGTGCCTGCGTGTATGTGTGGCTGTGTTTGCATTTTATTTTTTTCCATTTTCTAATATTATAATTTTGCAGAGTTCCGATGTGTTTTGACATCTGTTCCTTCTTTTTGGAATCCCGACAAGAATTAACATACACCGCTTGACTCTCTATCTTTTATTTGTATATTTTTCTTTTGTTTCAGATTTAATTATTTTTAACGCGTGTATTTATCTTTTTCTTTCAAAATGAATTCCAATTTGATCGATATTTTACTCACTTCCAAATCTATAAGTACATTTTTTATAGCCAATCCTTTGTTATATTTTTTTAATTCATCCGATTTTTTTTTTATTGTGTTACTAATTAATCAATCAGGTTTTCTCCTTTGAGGTATCAATGACGACCTCCTACTAGTCACTTCCGCTTTGAATCTCACTTCCCAATACCAATGATTAAATTTTTTTTTTTTTTCAATTCAAAAAAAAAAAAAAAAAAAAAGAAGCTTTTATATCGGAATTTCCTAATGGCACATGCGCTGTAAATTCTACAAATTTTTAGCTTATTTTCCCCTGGATAGGTTTTCTCCTATATTTTTTTTTTATTTCAGAAATAATAGGATTATTTTTTTCAATGTTTTACTTTGTTAAATCCTCTGCAACAAAGTATTTTCCCGGTTCTTTGAAACCTGTGGTTGGAAAATCGTTTCATTACGTTTTTCACTTACATCCCTTTCGATTTTGTTTTTCTATCGGTTTTGTTTGTTACTGTCTTATCTAAAATATTGTACCCATTAATGAGAGAACATTCTTCTATTTTTTATTCCTATTTTTTCATGCAGCATTCTTTCGTGTGCTGGTTGCATCAAATCCATGTCTGATATTGCACTCATTGTTGAACCTTTATTTATTATCATTCTTAAAGTAAAATAGGAACACAAAATACGTAATGAAATTTAAAATCAGAGATCTGAGTTCGTATTCTCATTGAGATTGTGTACGTTCACTTCGAACTTAGAGGAACAGTAATAGCCGTTTCCATACGGCAAACTTTCGCAGTCCATTTGCCAAACAGTTAGTGTTAATATTTATAAAATATATTTCTTAGAATATTTTTTCAGTAAAATAAGTTTCCTACTCTCGCTGTTATCGCTATTTCTAGTAAGGATGGATGTTTTCTTCCTCTCATTTTCTTTACTTTAGTATGGAAAGACAAAAATATTGATTATATCATTATTTTCACTTCTAATTACATGTTCTATCCGTTTCAGCGTTTTACTATAAAAGTTTGTTTAATTAGGAAAATATTTGTTAATTTTTGCTTTGGTGGGGGTCACTATTTGAACATATCTAGGTCACTAACAGTTGCTACCACCCCGTGTTTGGGTGAAACTGGGAACAGCAGCAATTAAGCGGTGGTCCAAGCTCTTCAAATGCAACAAATTCCCGATCAGAGGACTTCATGCCGGATGGAGTTTATCGTCATACCCAGGACGCAGTTAAAACGGGTTCCATAATCGGTTGATTGTATGTAAATTTAAGTGGTTAGTTTAGTGAATTTAACGTTGATGCTAATATTAATACTACTAATAATAATGTTAATAAGGAAAGCCGACGCTGAGAACTTTTATTCTTGGTTTTCTTTGCGTCCGCTTTCCATCATGCTGATGTGTAATCACATCAACGTAAGTATAAATTTTACTTTTATGATGCCCTCAATGACGAATCAGGTTTCAAATTTTTTAACATTAAAATTGCTCTTGACATATATATATATATATATATATATATATATATATATATATATATATATATATATATATATATGAAGAAATATAGTTTAAAGGTGTGCAATATTTGTGAGATCAAATGCTCAATATCAGAGACAGAGCGCATGTAAATATAATAGTGAACATTGAAGTCAACACTCAGAGGGGACAGGCCGTTTCATGTTAGATTCGAGGACTTACGATTGCGTCTAGCAGGAATCAACCTGTCGCCTCAAAGTGCTGACTTCAATGCTCACACACACACACACACACACACACACATATATATATATATATATATATATATATATATATATATATATATATATATATATATATATATATGGGTGTGTGTGTGCAAGCGTCTGTGTGTATGTATTATAATGCTAATAGTAATACCACCTGTATCATAAGAAATAAACATTGGTTGATTCAGAGATTCTTAAGTTCTTAACCCATACATTAATTATATATTAAGACTATATATATATATATATATATATTATTATTATTATTATTATTATTATTATTATTATTATTATATTATTGTTATTATTATTATTATTATTATTATTATTATTATTATTATTAATTCGCAAATGCATATTAAACACCGTATAATTTCAAATTTATAATTTTCTTGTAAGTGCTAACTCGTGGTTTTTCTTAATGGTTAGCCCATTATCCACCCACACACGCAAAAAAACCCAGTTGCAGGCAAAACCCACCCACACACACGTGTGTGTGTGTGTGTGCGTGTGTTTGTACTCTCATCGTTTCTTGACGTATTGGGTTCCAGCAGATCTGTACTTAGAACCGGTTGACTACTCGGACATAGGGTTTGATCATAGTGGTAAAAGCATGTGTAGAATCAACATTTTCTAGCAGAGCAGATTACAGAGATGTTTGTACAGCGTGACATGAGTTCCCTAAACTACCCTCCTCATATTTTGAATAAAGAGTTGTCCTTCTCCGAGAACTGTTGCCACTTATGTTTTTAGGATCCAATCGACTTTTGCAGAATCCGAATCGCTATCCATTATTCACCATGACTCCGTGTGTATATATATATATATATATATATATATATATATATATATATATATATATATATATATATACACACACACGAGTTTAGCAACAATTTGACCCAGAAAGCAGTAAACAGAAATTTTAATATAAACACTATAAAATACTACTAGTAATAATATTTATATATGTGTGTGCTTAGTTAGAGACTGATGTGTCAAATTGTAACAGGGGAAATAATACACGTTGCATACCGATGTATAAATTATAAAGGCACCACAAAACTAGTAACAATAATAGGTATCTGTCTATATTTCTGAGATGAGATATTACGTACACTCTCTACATTATTCGGACTATTGTCCTAATCTTTGTCGCCATATTTATTACAACGTTTCTTCTTCTGGTTGGAATGTAGAACTGAACCCTTTATTCCGTTCACTGGGATAGACTGTTCTAGTTCCAAGATCCATGTTTAATGGATATCAATTATCAGTTATCTCCCGTTAATCACGCTCTCCAAGTTCTCCGCTGCTTTCCAAGTTCTCCGCTGCCTTAACCGGGTACTGAACTCACACACATTTGGTCCAACACTGGATCTAACTAACGCCTTTATCCAGTGAGCCATGGCGACAACGATGAAGGCAGTTATCCGAATAATGTTAATAGAGTAATGGCTATATTAAGCATTTTTATAATAAATTTTTCGATATTAATTAACAGATCAGCCACTGCTACTATCCTTTGAATTAACTAAATATTTCTTTTTAACACTATTTTTCAGTAAGATACCTCATGTCCACTAACTGCATTCGTGATTTCCAATATTACTGTAATGTTTAAGTGCAATATCTTGATTCTGATACGAACCGTAGTAAATCAAATATATTAAAGATTATACGCATAATTTCCATTGATCTTCAAGCAAACGTTTATAAACGATATGTAGATCCAATATTTATATAATGCTACTGTGGCAACAATTTGGTCTTCAAAACGTGGTCGAGCACTCTTAACAGTCAGCTATGATTAATGAGCACAGGTTAAACACTATCAACAAAATAAATAATAAAGTACCAACTCTAGCCAAGTAAATAATAAATCTGTAGGATGACTACACATATGTAGCATATAGAAAATAGACATGAGATTTTGAAAGAAATCGTTAAATTCCATGTTCCGAAGCTGGGTACGAAATATGCAATTAAGTGAGTGACTTGTAAACATCACTTAAGTCATCTCTTCAAACAGAAGGACAATTATCTGAACACCACAAAGAGAGGTACGAGACCTTTCGGATTGAGAATATAATAATGTGGCATGAAGTCTGGTTAACATGCGTGTATTCAACAATGTAGATTCATCCAGGCAATCGGCATCTGTATGTTTCACAATATTACTTATTATATAAGAAAAAAGGACAGGTTTCCTCCTATTTATATTAACCTTGTCAAGATTTTCTTTGAAGCATGAACCTTTATTTAGAGACACATTACACCCCCACAATCACTCCCAGAGATACATATAAAGAACCGAATTCGATTTATATTCGGCTTGTTAAATTCATTTACGTGCAAATATAAGTGAAAAAGTTATAGGCCGCTTCAAGGTAAATAGTAAGACAGACTGGGTTCTTTAAACTTGGTTGGCATCCGGTCTAGGACAAGGACTACTCTGGATCGCTAACTCTGAGATGGGTTGATTGACAGGCATTCACGCTGTGTGCACCACCTCCCAGTATTCAGTTAATCCGACAATGCTGAATTTTCAGCAAAAGCAAACTCCCTGCAATCAAAATATAATGTTCTGATAAACATGCTATTCCGTTCCAAGATTTGAATTATTTAACCATTATATATGGAAGACGAACGGAGAGTCCACAATAAATACATACATACATGCAATGTTTGCACACACACACACTTATATATATATATATATATATATATATATCCAAATGTAAAAATGAAAATGTAAAGATTTCAGCGTTCAAACCATTAATTTTAAACAGAAATCAATACTAAAGTAGAGCGATAAATATTTATTTATTATGCAGTGTTCAAGTGAGAGTCCACCATACATACATACATATGTACCTGCATGTTTACACCACACACACACATATATATATATATATTATATATATATATATATATATATATATATATATATATATATATATATATATATACAAATGTAATGGTGCGAAGAGTAAGTTTTCAGCTTCAAAACATTAATTTAAAACAGAGATCAATACTAAAGTAGATACCGTAAATATTTGTTAAAAAAGTTATTGTGTTTTTAATGTTGAAACAAGATGTATAGTTTTGTTGTGGCTATGCGCATGTTCTAATGTAACAGTGCATTATATATATATATATATATATATATATATATATAGAGAGAGAGAGAGAGAGAGAGAGCGAGACTGCGATTGATAAGTTGTCGTCTTAATTATGCAAACATGTAAATAACACAAACACATGTAATTTTAACCGATATATTTACAAAATTACACAATACCTTGAAATACTAGAGTACTCTTTTTGAATAAAATCGCCATTGGCTTAAACCTACGCCTCTGTACATTCGTAATCATCATTAGACTCAGCCAACTCTTTTCGAATCCTCTGCAAACTTGGCCTTCCGTTACGAATGCAAAGTAGTATATAACATGCCATTTCCGAACTTCTGGCGGAGTGAATTGCGTCATGATGCTCTCTTTCCCACAGATAATGCCCAAATGTTCCCCCCTACTATAGTGTGCATTTCACAAAATCAAACAACAAACAACTGGCATTCGCATATCACAACTCATCCGTGTGGCTAGACATCAAATTGCCTCAAGCCTTGAAACCCGACTAATTTGGCATCAGTTGGAGATTTTTTTTCCTTGAGATATCAGCGTCCTGTAGAGAGATAAGCGGATTTTTACTTACTTTTTCCTCGAATAAACACGCCAATGACTGAGAGGGCTCAATTCTTTGCAGTATTGGCAGTAGGTTACAGTGTTTAAAAATTCGCGCTTTCTCTCAACTGTGCTCGACCAGAATATATATTTATATATATATATATATATATATATATATATATGTGTGTGTGTGTGTGTGTGTGTGTGCGCGCGCGCGCCTGAATAACAAATATGGTTCCTACATAGGGGAGCATTTTATTACAAACACAAAATGTGCCACTAACTTTAGCATACACTGGTTTACCATCCTGAGCCGTGCTTGCTCTATATTGCAGATAAAATGCTGGAAACTATTTACGTTTGGTCTGTAAGCAAAGGGAGTATTTGCTTGGACTAAACTGGATTTCAATTTGAATTTTATTCCGCCTTCATTAAGATTACACAGTTTATTATGCATTATTTTTGTTAGATAACGTACCTATGAACATTAGTGAGCACGTTCTAATCATCTTAAATGCGTTAGTCACTGCAAGTGGGGGTTATATGTTGTCTCCGCTAGCAATGGTTTACCTACTGCACGCCACTGGCGAGTATTGTATTTTGTTGATGTTATAAAGTTTATCATTTCATTTACAACTGCCGTTTTGATTATTCCTCATTCAATAATCTTTCCTAGGTAACATCAATTTTCTTGCAATTTATAATCCATCGATCTTGTTCTGTTGAGAGCGAAACTTGTCCTTTCCATTATCCTAATCAGTTTCTTGATGTAGGTGGAAGCTGGAAGGTGTCATAGGTTTTGTCAACCCAAGTACTTTCTATTATTGCCATGGTGTAATATGTTGGTGTTGTCAACAAGTATTTTCTTGTAATATTAAGATGGACAGAAATGTGTTTTTAAATGTTGTGCAATATAACTTGTATTTGAAAAATGAATGTAAGAAAGAAAAAACAAATAATCGTGGCCTTCTATATCAGAGTCAAGCAACCAACAGTCAACAAAATTTATTACAAATATATTTAATACGATTTTAAATTTTTACCAATTACCAGTCAACTCTTTAGAAATGTTTCTTTTGCAAAAATTCCATAACTACAACGGATAAATTTCAAATTTTAAAATAATTACGGAGCGACTTCATAAAGGGTTTTTCTATCTTATGATTGAGTTATGCTTTTAAACCTTTTATTAGACAATGAAATTTAATTTTTTATGCTAATTATTTAATGCGAAAATTTGTTGATGTCGGTAGAAAACTGTTAGCATATGTCTATGGTTTAATAAATTTTCATTATTTAGAAACTTAATAATGTGAAGTTTTTCATGTCGGCATAAAGGCATGTTTTACAAGTTCTTGTTCTATTTATTATTTTCCATTTTACTTTGGTCTTTTATTTTTTCTTTTAAATGCCAAAAATATTTGGATAGATATGTCTAATTTCTATTTCTAATATTATTGAAGGAGCTTTTGTGTTGTCTCCATCTAATTTTAAATTCATTCTTCAATGAACCAATGTATATCCTATCAATGTTATGACTCTCGATGGATGAGATACTGCATTTGTATACCACAGATTTTGTGTGGCATTTATTTTTCAGGGTTTCTACAATAACAGAAATTTTCATTATTTTTGTCTAATTTTAGTTTAGGATTTTTATTAAATACTGTTTTGGCATGCGTGTTTTACCAGGATTTTATTATTATGTTCTTTTTAATATTCTTTCAAGATTTTCAGTGCAACTGTAACTTAATTTTAAGGTGTTTTTATTAATGATCTTGCTAATTCTGCTGTTTGCAGAAAAGAGTTTTTCAATTAAAGCTACAAACTTATGTCCTTGCTTAATATTAACCATTTGTTTGAACGGAGGGGTATACAAAATGATTTTCCTTTTCCTGTTTTTCTTCTGTTTCGTACTATTGTTTCTATAATTTATGTTAGCGTTTTTGCATCGGCTATCTTTTAGGGCTGTGTTATAAAAATTACTGTGTTGTTGGAATATTTCCTGATTAGCGGAGGTTCATGCTGATTCTTTTCTCTATTGATGTGGGTATATGCCATTATAGATAGAGGGTGGTTTGACTTAGGGTTTACATAAAAGTCTAGAATAACGTCGAGGAAGTTTGCCATTTTAATTTAGTATTGACAGTAGTTTTAAAGTTTAGTTTTCTGAATTCACTAAATATTATCTTTCTAATTTAATCTATTTTAAAATTTGACGGGCTCATGTCAGGAGTTCCACAGATTTATATATATATATATATATATATATATATATATATATATATATATATATATATATATATATATATATATGTCTGTGTGTGCGTGTGTGTGTAGGGATCCCTCGATTAATGCTTATTCGATGAATGCGTTTTCGATTAGTTCGCTAAAATTTTTAAATACCAAACTTCGATTACTGCATTCATAATACTCGATTAGTGCGGTGAAACCTTCTTCAGTTTAACTACAGTAATTGAAAACTGATTTTTTATAGTTACCGATTAATAAAAAGTTTTCAAAAATTTTAAATTGAAAAAGGGGTAATTATATTTTATGAAGAATTAAGTTAGATAAGTAATTAAAATAGTGTTCAAAAATGGACGGTTATGAATAGATTCATTTTATAATATAAGTAGATAATATAAAAAATGTAATTGAATATTTGTCTCTATTAAAATTTTGGGAATATTTTGAATTGTTTTCATGTTTTTTTAAGGTAATTTTTCATGTTTTTTTTAAGGAAATTGAAGGAATATATATATATATATATATATATATATATATATATATATATATATATATATATATACAGTCGAATCCATTACATTCACTTACGTGCTAATACCCTTGGGAAAGGTATGAATCCTCTTTTTTTCCTTCCAGCTATGGGTAAAATAGCAGGACAGACTGGATGGCAACTGGTCTAGGAGAACAACTCTGAATTCAAAACCTACGGAGGGTCGTTTGGGAACCTTGTGGCATTCGGTGCACCAGGTCTCTGTATTCGTCTCTCCAAAAAGTGTGGATGGTCCTGCACGAGTCCTTCACCACTATAATCAAATCTCATGTGCCGGTGTCGGGCTGTCGGTTTCCTGGAAACTGATTTGCTTGACCCTCATACGTCGAATCTCGATGGGAGAGTCGATCATATATATATATATATATATATATATATATATATATATATATATATATCACGCATTATATAATGCGTGTCCCAAAGTGTACTCAGTTTTTGATTTCCTATATCTCCTTGATTTTTTTTTTCGGATGTATGTATTTCAATATTTAATCTAAACCTCCTTTGTAAATATAATTTTTTTAACCATTATTCTTCGTTTGTTGTCATTTAAAGAGTAAGTACAGTTTTGGATCACCCTGTATATTGTGCGAGACGACGTCTATTATGTATATTCTCTTTTTAAAGGAGAACAGTATATCAAGTCTTGTCTTGTCATAGGAGAGCAATATATCAAGACATTGCTATTAAGTTCCACTTCACCTTAACATGATACACATGCGTAGAACTATAACCATTTTTCTCTGACTAGTCTGGTCGTGTCAAGACGGCGTGAATTATTGCACTTGTAACGGAGTATTATAGTTGTTGCTAGACAGAATCATTACAAGAGAGTTCTAGAAAATACGAAGGGCAGCTATGAACAGTCAGTCAAAACCAAGGTTGAAGACAAAAGAATTTCTTCCTTTGAGTACAGGGAAATATTCGGTAGTGGGAATGTATCAGTGCCAATTATCCTATGTTGTCTTGGGTTATTTCATGTTCATATGACAGCACAAGGCTCGTTCCAATATACTTTGCCCATCATTTTTTCGTTAGATAATAAGGACAATATTTAAGGCAGTAATACATTACTTAGGCCTTTAGGCTCACAAGTGGACCTGAAAATTTTTAAAAAGTTGGCCTAAAGAAATTTGATATTCTATTTTTTTAATTTTGTTTAGGGTAAAATTATGAAAACACTAACTACTGAGATTTGAAAGGGAAGGATTAATTCGATGACTAAAAGTAAAATCTTTAAATCACTTGCGCTTCTAAAATGGTTGTTCTATGCTTAATTTCTATTTCCACAACCTGGTTGCTTGGGGCGGGATTTTCTGTAGAAGCTTATATACTCATAAAGAAACATAATTTATTGCAGACAAAAAAGAGAAGAGCTACGCCTGAAGCTGTACCAAGTTTTGGAATTTCGACTTACTAAGAAGAGAGATAGACACCGGGAGCAGTGTAGTCATTACTCAGGACTTACATTTTTTACTACATTTCGCTTTTTTCATAAAATATATGCCCTGATACATGGCATTTTTATTTTTGCCTAGGTGGGCCTGATTCTTTAGTAAAAATTAGCAAAAATGAAGTTTTAGAGAGTCTGCCTTAACTGACTTACCGCTTTTCAGTGAGCACACACTATAATTTCTGTACCACAACAGGGAAGATTTATTGACATTAAAAGTCTTGACTCCGGTCAGGGTAAAAAATCTCATTTGCTTGCTCGAAGAAGAAATCCTCCCTAAGTCTAATGTCAACTGATTACAGTGTTTATAAGAAAGGAGAGACGCGCTAATCCCTTTTGCAACATCCATCCTTTAGTCTAATTAGTGCCATCAGCAAACTCTTGGGATGCATAACCAAAAAGTTTGTTGAACATCTAAATATGAAAAATCTTCTAGGCATTAACTACTATGAATATTCTCTACTATATCCACAGCTGATTTTTTTTTAAACTGTCATTATTCACATAATCAACGAGACACTGGATAACAAAGGCCAATCACCTGAGAAATATTTTACAAGGTGTGGCATCGTGAGTTACTATCCAGCATTAGAATTTCAGGAATGGCTTTCTTAGGTATCAAGTCCTTGCTCTAAGTTAAGATCATGAAGGTCGTTGTGAACGGCCAGTCACTGGAAACTAATAGTATAAATGTCGGTGTTCTTCTTGGTTCTTTCCTCGGTCTGGATAACCAAAATCTGGCACCTGATCTCTCCTATGATCTAGCCCTGGTGGCTCAAGATGCGTTTGTAATACTGAATAGGTCCAAAACCAAACAATCAAAGGTCCACCATCACCAAGTATATGCTGAATCTTCATCTCTCATGATGGACGGGAGTTCTCTAAAGAAGGCGACTTGTCTTGAACTTCTGCTGCTGCTCAAGTTTACTCAGAACTCAAGTTGAACTCTTATATACGACCTATTGATAAAGATTGGGAAATAGTCGGTTTGTTGTAGTAATTTAGTAAGTGTCTGAAAATTTCTGTTATACTCAATGTTTAGAAAAGCAAGACCAGAACGAAAACAGATTATTGCTGATATATCTGGGATAGAGCGGCTCAATCCAGTCATTTCTTTCAACCCCTTTTACCATAGAAAAGACGTCAAAAGCTACTCGCAAATATATCGCTATTTGGCTCTTCTGAGCTAGATTTCTTGGCTCCACCAACGATGGCCTTGCAGCTCGAGCTCGCCATTCTACGTATAATGATGTGAATCATTCCTTTCTTATTCCATTAATAAGGAAACTCTTCCACTCGGACACCGCCATCCCTAAAACTGCTTTTTTTGTGGAACAGATACCGAACAGGATGTTTCCCGATCACTACAATATTAACATTTTCAAATCTAGAGTTACTGTTATCTTTTTCTTCATGAACTCATAAACTTCACTTCTTGTTTTTTTTTTCGCTCATACAAAATCATTCAGTAACGCTCTACATTGATTGGCCCTTGGGTCTTGTATTAATTGAACATGAGTAAAAAAAAATTATCGAGTTTGGAACTCTCTTCCAGTTTTTTTCTTCCATGTCACCTAAGATCTTTAAAAAGATAAATGCATAATCTGTCCTATCTTTAGTCTTTCTAAGTCCTATTATTTTATTTTTTTTATTCTCATTACTATCATTTTCTCGGTTTCTTTCACCTGCAGTTCCCCCTCTTTCATCTGAGTGGCAATTATTACCTTGCAGAAATTTAATAAAAACAACCAAACAAATTAAACAACAGTTCTAGTTTCTATCATCTACTCTGATAAAAAAAAAAAAAAAAAAAAAAACTACTTTTAAGTAGGTAATCTAGTGTTTAAATAGTGCGCTGGTATTCTCATGGTTATTGAAGCTCTAGCATTCTGGGCTAATCTTTTTTACTCACATGAATCTAATTACGTCTCTAGACTGATGAAATCTGATAAAGTGGAAACCTAAAAATTTAGGTTTCCTACCCGGTTGGTTAATGAAGAACGGAAACCAACCAAAAGAGATGAATTTGGTAGATTATTTTAGGATATCAATCCCCGAGATTTAGAAAGTAAATGGAAACCCCAACGTTAATATACCGCATTCCTTAACCTAGATAGTAATATCTCAGACGATGCTTTTTTTTAAGCTTTTCGATGAATGAGGTAAGTTTTATTTATTTAAAGTTCACAGAGGTAGTTTCCCACTGCGTGTGTTCGGTGAGTCGAATTTTGCTTCCAATCTCACGATCGACAATGTATTATGCTGTCAGTATTTTTTTCCAATTTCTTTCTATCATTTTAAAGTAAAGTTTTGTAAAACTCTGTTTATATTTCTGAGAGGCGGTATCATAAATATGGTCCCCGCCTGTATCGTCATATTTACGTTGTAACCTTTGGTCTTCTTCTTTGGTGGTACGTTGGAATTTCGAACAGAACCCTTTATTTATTTTATCAACCAGGTTAGATTGTTCTAGTTCCACTTGCCATGCCTTTTTTGGTTACATCAGTTTCATTTAATTCCCGTTAGTAACTCAACCCTCCAAGTTTTTGTTCAACTTTATCGTGCTCAGGTATTGAACTCACAAATATTTGGTAAGTCACAGGATAAGTTCAACCAACGCGTTTATTCACTGAGCCAATGGCTGAAATGTGGTGAATATGACAATAAAGATGAGGACCACAGCCCCAATATTATTATATTGAATCTGAAGATAAGTATCACGGTCTTGTGAGAAAAATGATGATTACTTAAGAATCCCCATCGGACGATAGACATCCCATTAAGATCAGTATGTCTCTACTTATAAAATGTGTATGAGAAATTTTCTTTCTCCGATAGAGTTTCTTGTTTTTAGTTTTGATTTTCAATGCAGCCATTTTATCATTTATTCATATGACTGAAATTCTTTTATAAATAATGGTCCGCCTCATATTTTAATTTTGTTGTTTTACATTTTCTCTGATAACATACATTCTTTGATTTCTGCGAGAGAACCTAAATATTATATATAAGACTTTCCATCGCATCATTTTGAAACACGTAAACACACGTAAAGGTTCCTAAAAGCGAACTTATCTTGTTTCTAATTTTTCTGTAGTT
>OZ010577.1:37622241-37674741 GCA_963932145.1 Acanthosepion lycidas | reverse complement strand
TAATAACTTGAGAGACAAATATTCAGTTGCTATGGGAACAAATATTCCAAGCGAATGTCGGAAAGAACAGGATGCATCTGATCAATATTAGCGTATTCTGATCGATAATCTCAACAAATTCATTTACAAATATCTATTGATGCCACTAGAGTTGTCTTGATGTTAGAAATACATGATTTCATTGAATGTAATCAATAGTGGATCAATTACTTTCAGTTCTAGATTTAAAGATCCGAATATCTCAAAATTACTTCTTATACCCTATCAGCTGAATATGAATCTTAAGCAATATTTTAAATACATTTCACAGCCACCGTAATTATATATTTCTGTGTTATATTTCATCTAGAGACTTGCGTACTCAACAAAAAATGCGCCCTCCGGCAGGATTTGAATATACGTTGTGATTTGCAGGGATAACAACGTCTGATCATCCGTGATTTAACTGCTCGTCTACGGAGCTCTTCGCAGTCAGGAAAGGATGTATTTGCCTAAAAGAACATTTACTTTTTAAGGAAAATATATCATTGCCTGTCTGTGAATCTGTCCATAGCCGACTTGCAAACACGCCGGATAAAACAGCTTAAAGTTGATTAAATACGGCTATCCGAAAGAAATACCGTTTGAAGTAATGGAAATATGTAGGAGTAAAGAGATAATTTATTCTTTAAACACACACACACACACACACACGCACACACACACACACATACATACATATATATATATATATATATATATATATATATATATATATATATATATATATATATATATATCAGTAGGCCGGTTAATGTCCACAAACTGCCACCAATATTCTCAATAACAGAAATTTATTACATATTAGCACAAAGCACGAAGAAATAAATTTTTTAAGTAGGAATTTTCGAGCACGCCTGTGTTTTATTTCAACCATGAGAAGAATAAATAAAGTGATACTTATTCTTTCGATGAATATTGTTAGTTCGAGGTTTCCATGTGGAAATTATCTCACTTAATGATCGAATTATTTTGAAAAATAAATTTCAACTCCGATCTACGTCTCGCCTTTTGTCTGTCAAACGAAGACGTGAAAAGCGCGCATCCGATGTCCTCTGCATTATGATATGGTACGTTCATGCGATTGGAATATTATTGTTGTTGTTGCCCTGATAGTTTAGTTATGCTTGTTAAATCGAAGTCGGATTTCTGTACCCGCTTCTTCCACATTTACCTTCTTGACACTTGTGGCAGAAAAGTAAATACACGAGATTTGAACTACCAAAACCCCATGCATTGAATATTGGGCGAGTGGCCGGGGTATGATACTGCTATCAGCGATGATATGTTTATAGACTTGACATCGGTGAGGTGGGGAAATATGTCTACTGGATCTTTTCAAGAGTCTGTGTATGTTAGGGTGCTGACGTCTAGCTGGAATCGTTTTTCGTTGAATATTTTTATAATTGTCTGTTCATGTGTTTTCTATATATATATATATATATATATATATATATATATATATTAAAACATTGGTGTAGTCCATTTATCATAAGATTAACAGGCCGTGACAATTTCAATGCATTTAAATTATATTTTATTTTATTAAAACTTCATTGTCTAAGTCCAAACTGTTATTACGGAGGTTACATATGAGAATTTACCGATATCTATCTATCTATCTATCTATCTATCTATCTATCTATCTATCTATCTATATATATATATATATATATATGTATATATATATATATATATATATAAGTGTGTGTGTGTGTGTGTGTGTGTACGTATTTATAATTAATTTTTAAATATGATTTTATCGCGACATAGAAATTACTATGTTTCGAAATTTGACTTAAATCCGAAAATTTACCTTCAATATTAAACTTAAAATCTAGAGTGCAGTTTTATTTTCAAGCGATGTTTAAAATAACTAATTGAATAAATGTTTCACTCATGTATAGGTTGGAAATGGAGGTGAAATCTTTTTTTTTTTCTTTCGTTATCAATTGGCTACTTCTGTGATGAAAGTATGAATGTTTATTATATCTCAAATTTTTTGGGAGTCATGTAAGCTTCGGTTGGTGGATTTTTTGTCTGACTACAATGGCCTTTTTTCCCAAAGCCCTGTTGTTTTTATTACTATTTGTTAAATCGTACTTACTGGTGTTATAGATAGTCTTTTTGGTGTTAATTTAACTCCTCCTTTCTACATAAATTGACTAGCTGGTGACTGTGTGTAAACTGATGAAACTCTTAGTTTTGAATGGCCACTATTCACCTTGAATTTATTTAGAAACTCAAACTCCATTCTGTGTGTGTGTGCGCACGCGCATGTTTATATTAATTTTTCTGAATAATTTCACCCCTACAACGCTCCAGACCTAGTATAGTGTTTAAATTATATTTTCATGTTGTCTAATCTCTAAGATATATTTTCACTTTCTTAATCAAATATTTTCTAAGAGTTAGCGAACAATTTGAAAAAGATTTGAGAAAAATTTCTTCATCTGTTTTAATTCAACAAAGAATAGACTGTTTAAAAGAAAAGAAAGAAAAAATCCAATATACAGTGATCACCTCCGCTCCCCACTGGCATTCAATTAAAAAGAATTAAACAATAATTAATAAAAACCATCTTTCTTTATTTTTAAAGAAGCTTGATATTTTTGCAAGTCCCAGATATAAAATGATAATGTCGTGACAGTAGAAGAATTGAGAGATTGTAGCCCGAGTGACGAGTCATTTCGTCTCGGATATTATTTCGATTAAGAGGTGACGAGATATTGTTTTTAAGAGAGCTAAAAGTGAGTAATAAGGAAAAACATATTAAAAAGGAGATCGACTTGACACTGAAATAGCGTGATATCTTGCAGATGTGTGGTGTCTTAGACCTTGCCACAAAAATTCAAATTTAAAACTATCTTTCTTTAACTTTAATGAATTAGTTTCAATATTTCCAAGGAAGCACGCTATCTGTTTCTTTATTCGGCTCTAATATTATTTTCAATTCTGTTCTATGTTTTCTTTTTATCCATTTTATCAATTTCTTCCTACATTTCAGATAAATATAACCTTTATTCCAGTCACCTATCGATTTGTCGAGCAGATCTATAATACGTTATTCGATAATGTAATCTTTTAGAAATCTAGTTAATTATAATTTGATCACCAACCAAGATTCCCTGAGTAATAAAAACTTATATGAACACAAAGTTTTTTCTGTTTGGTCAGCGGCGGAAAAAACGATTTTTTCTGCGGATTGTGGGCTCCTAATAATTTTGCGTACAAATACACACACACGCATATATATATATATATAATTCCATCATTTGAATAAGCAGATCTAAATAGAGTCTGACCGAAATTAGCCTTCTAGCATAAATGTGCTCTATGCCATAAAAAATGTTAATATATGTGAATATTAATTTAATAACCAGGTAGGTCTGGCCACTATCAGAGTGATTTTTTTTTTGTATTTTAGATCTTCGCAGGATGATCTATACTGAACACTCTGCGTTTTTGGATTCCTTGTCAAATTGTACTCGTCCGGTGGTATATAACGTAATCATCATTTTAATGCAAATTATTAAATACTTGGAGATTGCAAACACAGGAAACTTAAAGGAATGGCCAGTCATTGCCTACCTCGTCATTGAATTAATGTTATATATATATATATATATATATATATATATATATATATATATATATATATATATATATATATATATATAAGCATCTATTATCTATGACAACAGACATTTTGTGTTTTATTAATATTACTGATCAACTTTTCCAAGGTACGAATAATCCTTCGCAAATAAGGAGGGAAATCGATCAGAATTTTTCGGAAGAGAATTACAAGAAATATAATTCAAGCCTTTGACTTTCTTACAGTCAACGACGAAATTATTCGTACACCCATCAATTTTGAATATTTTTATCCATTTCTCACAATCAGATGCATGAAGACAATTGCCATAAAAATATTTATTACAAAAGATACAGGGAAGGCACAGTGCGGAGGTGAGAAAATGAGTGAAGGCCATGATAGAAGCGATAACATTAAGGATCCTTCTTTTGGACTTTGTCAAGAATCTCGAGATATATAGCAGGAGCACCAGACCAGATGTTGCAGCAATATTTATTGAATGGATTTAAAAATTCTTAAAATGGATTCTGACGAAAATTAAGTGTCTGGGGCGACACAGTGAGTGAAATTTCATTTCAGTGGAACGTGAGTAACCGAGAAGACGTAATGAGTTATTTTCTAGGATGTTAATTTTAGCGATATTGATGGAAGGACAAAATGATACTTTAAGATCCCTAAAATACAGTATTTTGTCGGGGGGAGTTGTATGTTCTTTGATAAACACACACACACACACACACACACATATATATATATATATATATATATATATATATATATATATATATATATATATATATATATATTACAGAAAAAATCAAAATTGCCTCACATGGCTATAGTCTGTTTCAAGCTGCCCCGATACCAGCTGTCTTGAGGCCCTAAGTGTCTCTCTGGAATTAAAAAAAAATATTTTCGATATCAGTCGTTGTTGCCTTCATAGGATTGCGCTAGCCATAAATAAACAGATCACTTCCCCGTAATGAGATACCTTACAACCTCGCCATGTCAGCGACACAAGCCCTATATCAAAAACAAGGCGAGACACTTCAGGGCTGAATCGGCTGGTGTCGGACCGGCTTGAAATAGGCTACACCAATGTGAGTTAATTTTGTTTTTTACTGTAAAAAATACACGTTCTCATGTAATAAACACAGTGAGCTCTCTGTGGATTAGTTTTAATGTTTCATTTTAGGGGGATCCTTCTGGATTACATACCAACGGATCTATTATATATATATATATATATATATATATATATATATATATATATATGAAACAATGATATATAAATGTTTATCTATCAAGAACAATATTGGGAAAATGACAAAGTGGAAAATGTTTTCGTCTGACGCGTTTCCACCTTTAGGATTTCCTCGAACTAAATTTATTACTTGGTGCGACTACACAAGAAGTAGTATTCTCGGAATTTAAAACTGTTATTTAAAAAAAAACTATTTAAAATTATCACCATCCCTCACACGTGTTCACACGTTGGCACAACAACTTGACCTAACGGACGAAACGCGTCACACGAAATTTTTTTATCTACGTTGTCATACATTTGCACCTTATATATCAAGATTAATTTAAATTTGAATTCGGCTGCCCGATTTCTCACTCCAAGACTCTATACATCACACATGTCATTTATTCGTTCATATATACTTAATTCATCAGACTGCAAGCACCTTGATTTTTCTGTGTGGTGCACAGTTTAGCGAGATACCAACAAAAAACGTAACACCAAAGATGAACTGTAGGCAAGAATTATGGCAGTATTCAACAATTTAAGACCGCCCCAAAAAGTTGCAGAATATTCTGAAGTTGTCTAGAGGCCGTGATTGAAGCCAAATGACGATTTTATTGAAGAAATGTATTCTTTATTATTTCAAGATATTTTAGTGTATTTTGGTAAATATATTTATTAAAATGAGATACCAACATTATTTTTATGGATACGAATTATTTGTGTAAATTCTGTTTTAATTAAACATTAATAATTACATTTACTGCCTGAATGTTCGAGAATCACTTGTATACATAAAAACAAAGTATAAACAGAAAATATATTAAAATATGTGTCAGATTTAATCCACTTCGTATAATATGTTGTCATTGTTTACGTTAGGTTACGTTTTGGGGCAAAAATCATATATCGAAAAAGATCGTCGAAGATGTGTTTTTATAAGCAGTAATTTTGACTTTGCTAACCGGTAAGATTTGTGGCTGAATCGGTAATAGTACACCAAGTCATATGACTGTTTCTGTATTTTTCTACAGGTTCCATTCCTGTTGGCGAACGCATATTTTCTACGAAATTTTTAGAAAATTCAGGCCGATAAATATACAGCGTTGATTGAAATAAGTTGTATCCGTTAAATAACGTATAAGTAGAATATATATGTCTATATTTCTGAGATGATGGTATTATGATTATTTACATTATTCGGAGTGATATCCTTATCTTCATTGCCATATTCACAACGTTTCGGGTGTTGTACGATCTATTCTTGATCATGTGACTGGAACTAGAAAACGCTACCTAAACTAAACCGTTCATTTCATAATTCCAATCACCCGAAGAAGACCGGAGCGTACAACGGCAGAAACGTTGTGAATATGGCAACGAACATGAGGGTAACAGTCCGAATAATCTAAATAATATATATATATATATATATATATATATATATATATATATATATATATATATATATATATATATATGTATTAGGTTGGTGCAAAAATAATGACGTAATAATGTCGTTTTTTGACGTATTTTTAACGTCAAAGAATGACATTATTACGTCATTATTTTTGCACCAACCTAATATATATATATATATATATATATATATATATATATATATATATATATATATATGAATTGAACATTGAAGTCAACACTCAGAGGCGACAGGCTGTTTCATGCTGGACCCAGTCGTCATATCGGCCACTCGATATTGTCTGATGTATTTTCTAGTTTTATTCACCATGTTTTAAGCATAGTTATATCAATTAATATAGCCTAGTTTTATTGCGAACACCCAACTGATATTTTTATGACTTTAGATGTCTTCAATCTTTTCCTTTGTTGCTGTGATGAAAAATTTGACTTGACCATGAATTATTATTCATAATCACATTCTGCCAATAATAAATTGATTGTGTTTAGATCAAACGCCGTATGCTTCGAAAGAAATGTTTGCTATTTATTTCCTCGGAGCACAATAAAACCTTAGGGCCATGACTGTCTCCAGTTACAAAACGGTCAATCAAATCTGGCTGAAAGCAATGGTCCTCGTTTGAACACCGAAGATAAGCAATATATAACCCGGTCAATACTTAGATGGGGGACCGCTTCGAAACCACTGCTACGATAGTAACTCTGTTACTATAAGCAAATCCCTACATTTCGAAATATATTTCCGTTTTAAATTGACAAAGATAGGGGTGATAACTGTAAAAGAAATCGAAGAAAAAATGAAATCAAAGCAAATCCTCCTCTCAATAAAAAATTACACGTTACTTTGAATGAGAACTGTTTATACCCCCTACTAAAAATGTGATTATCCACACATATCTTTACAGCAATTGCTAAAACTTGCCACATAAAACATATTACTGTGTTCACATGCACTGTTAGGTTTCTGGATATTTTAGACAAAGAAGAAATCCTGAACCGATTTTTTCGTCATAGGTATTTTTCACATGGGCATTTTCATGTCATGAATTCTTTCCTTAAGTTGTCTATAAACATTTCATCGTTTCATCCCCACGCAAAGGAGACAATGCCCCTAAGCCTGCAGAGGGTTACAAGAAGAGTAAGTGAAAGAGTATGAGAAAACTTAAAATGGCAAAACTATATACGCTGAAGATTGCGATAGACGTTGCATTTAAATTTTTGAAGATTGAAGTTATCAGGGAAGCCTATCGGGATTGAGTGCTGTAGATGGGAAGGGCAAGAAAACAAACTGTTTAAGTAAAAGCATTAACCGTAAAACGGTGAGACCTAGTTGACAATCTAGTAGCACGCTTAAATTTAAAAAAAAGCTCACCAGAACAGTTGTCATGAAAATATTTGTAGAAAAGACAGAGGGAAGCTACAACACGTCGACGAGATTGAAGTCGACATCCTTAGTGAGGATCAATTAGATTACAGACCCCTTCTTTGGATTTTGCCAAGAATCACATGCTTTCGGACTGGAGCACAAGACCAGATATGGCAACAGTATTGTATGTAGGGACTAGTGGTAAATATTTAAATGTGCATGATGGATTCTGAGGAGAAATAGTCTGGAACGACACAGTGATCCAACTATCCTTGGGGCAGATGTAGCAATTGACTCGATATAGACACTCTACTATGTCAATTGAAAACTTGAGGCTAAGAAGGCATAGAGTGTTGCTCACTTGGAGTTTAGCATCAGCCATGATGGTGACTAGAAGAAAAGTCACATTGTGTTGATTAACTGAGTGTAGTTTTGTTTTAGAGGTGTTAAAATTTACCATATCCTGCAACAGTTAACCACTGACGAGAGGTTCTTTTCAAGAACAGTTCCCAGGTTTAATTTGTCGGATTTGATACTAAGACAAGCATATATGACTACTGTTTATAATTAGGCAATAGGCATCATGAATTACTGCCGGGAAAAGTCCTACCAATAAAATTTTAACCTCCTATTGTAAAATTAACGTTATAACACATAATCGTACTTGATAAAACATAATTCGTTAAGTATTCTCTAAAAGTAATGCTTAGGCTGTTTTCATACGCCTGCATTTTTAGATAGAAGGCCCAAAATTTACCCAGCCCCTGCGAAAGCGGGATCAAGTACATTTGCTTGTTTGTTTTTCTCAGCTGAGACTATCCGAAGACAGAGCCCCGATTGAGTGGCCCTCTGCCCGGAGACAGAGGTCTTGAATGCTTCAAGCCTGTCAATGTCCCGACTGACTCAAATGCAAATTATATTTACCACTCTCCCCATGAGACGATCAATTTTACTGTAGGGAACCCGAGATTCCTCGCACCTCCCCTGGGCCATGGTCACAATTTACCCAGCCCCCGAAAAAGCGGGCTCGTGTACATTATTTGTTTGTTTTTCGCAGCCATGTCTCTATCCGAAGAGACACGATTGAGTCACTCTCTACCCGAATACAGAGGTCTTGTCTGTTGCGAGCTTTGCTGTGAACTGCCTGACACCTATGTGACTAGTATCTATTCAGCGCCCCCATTGAGATGAGTTGTGACACAAGGCCGAGATTATTGTAGAGAAAGCGACCGTTTACACCCAGACCACATATAAAAATTTACCCACCCCGCAAAATCTTGTTCGGGTGGATTACTTGCCTCTTTTCTCAGCCGAGTATCTACCCGAAGACAAAGCCCCGGTTGAATCACCTTTTGTATAAAGACAGTTGTTTTTCTTTTTGTCTTTTTTTTTCTGTCGCAAATCAGACAGCTAACTACCAGGCTCCAACTGTTTTTCTCAGACGTGTCTTTGTCTGAAGAGAAAGCCCCGATTGTATCTCCATGCCCAAAGACATAAGTCTTGTCTTGTTACCTGGGACTGATTCCAATGTGACTGGTATTTACTGAATCCTCCCACTGAGATGGGTTTGCACAAGGTCAGGAACACAGTCGTTTCAATCCGGGTTATTGGTCAAATTTTACTCAGCCCCTGCAAAACTCTGTCTGTTTTACTCAGCCATGTATTTATCCGAAGAAAAGCTTCGACTGAGTGACCCACTCTCTGAAGATAGATGTTCTGTCACCCTCTGCACGAATACAGAAGTTTTGTATATCGCAAGCCTGGCAGCGAACTGCCCCACTCCATCTTGTCGGTTTTTTCTCAGCCAAGACAGAGCTCCGACTGTGTCGCCATCTACACCAAGGTCTTCTCTTTTCACGAATTGTGACTGATTCTGATGTGACTAGCATTTACGAGATACGACACAAAATCAAGTTTACTGTGGGGAAACCGAGTGTTTCCACCCGGCTACGTTTCAAAGTTTGCAAAACCTCTGAAAAAGTGTGCTCAGGTAAATTACTTGTTTGTCTGCCTCAACCGAGTCTCTATCCGGAGACAGAGCAACTCAGAGGACCAGACCCCCCCACACACGTACATATATATATATATATATATATATATATATATATATATATATATATATATATATAAAAAATATAATAAGTGAACATAGAAGTCAACACTTAGAGGCGACAGTCTGTTTCATGTTATATGCAATCGCCAGGCCACATGTGCTCTGACATGTGACCTGACAATTGCATATAGCATGAAACAGACTGTCGCCTCTAAGTGTTGACTTCTATGTTCACTTTTTATATTTAAACACGCTCTATCTCTCATATTGAGCACTTTATCCCATAAATATAGCACACCTTAAGACTATATTTCTTCATATATATATATATATATATATATATATATATATATATATATATATATATATGCTAGTAATATTCTGTCGCGTTTGTTTACAGAACCAGATATGAAAAAAAGTTTTGGCAGGGCCAATAGAATTACCTAATAAAAAGACCGTCCTGGGTAAGACGATAAACTACGTCCAGCAACAGGAGCTTTTGAGGAGCGCGGAGCCACCTCTTAATTCCTGGTGTTCCCAGGTCCACCCTGACCCAGGGTGGTAGCACCTGTTAGGATCGCAGCTATGGGCAAATAGTTAACCCCGAAACTGGGGTAAAATGGGGTTTAATACCTGGAATACTTTGTAAAAAAAAAAAAAAACAGCAATAATGTTTTGAAAAGAAAAACTATTACCAGCAATATATTTAAAAAAAAAAATCACCAGCAATACGTTTTTAGAAAAATATTACTAGTAATACATTTTTGAGGAAAAAATATATTACCAACAATATATTTAAAAAAAAAAAATATATTACCAGCAATACATTTTTTGAAAAAAAAATATTACCAGAAATAGATTTTTGACAAAACAAAATATTACCAGCAATAAAAATATTGTCAGCATTAAATAACCCATTGAGGTTGATATGCCGTAAAACACTACATCAAACCAAACCCAAATCTAATAAAAAGAATAAGGTGTTGATAGTAAGCATAAAGAAAAATATATTAAAAGAACCTATACAGAAGATAGTAAAGGAAAATGCGAAGGAAGAATAAATGATGACGCTAATAAGAAAGTATGGTTTTCAGCTAAGCAACAGCCAAAGATGTGAATTCCAAATTGGATTTCCCCAAATTAAGAAGGTACAAACATTTTAATATTTGGGAAGAGTTTTAACCGTGGACAGAAAATGCGACACCGAAATCATAATGTCCGCTCGGACAGTAAAATAAGTTTTTCAAATGCTAAGCAACTATAAAAGAACCAGAAAAACTCGTTAGGAACAAAGTGAAGAGTACGGAAGTATTATTTAATATCAGTCCTCCAATAGGACAGTGAAATCTGGACAATCTTCTCATAGATGAAGAGATTTGATGCAATAGAAATATGGTTCTACAGCAGGCTTCTTCGAATAACATGGTCTGTACATGTGACCTGCAAAATAATATTAGAAAAAATGGACAGTAATACGTAGTATCAGAAAGAGGGAGTTGATGTTCCTAAGGCATATAATGAGGAAAGAGGGCTTAGAAAATATGACACTCACATGACATACAGGAGGAAAGAGTGACATAGGAAAACAACACATAACCTAACTATCTACCTTGTGTAAATGGATGACAGAACAGATTCGGAGAGATAGCAAAATTCGGATTTTTACTAAAATCTAAAAAGGAGAGGATACTGTAGATCGCCCACGTCATGAATGTTTACCGTACGTAAATGAAAAATATGAGGATATGATTTAATAAAAAAGACATCAGAAAACCGGCTCATACTTTTTGGCCGTTACCGAAGGATTTTCGCTAAGCAGACAGGGAAATTACTTCTAGTGACATATATATCTATTTAACTTTTAATTAAATTTGGTGTTCACGATCGTTTGCGTGTGAGCATGTAAGGATTAATTTAATGAAAGAATTAAATATTCCTCCAAAAACATTCAGAAGCTTTAAAAATAATTATATTTATTACTGAATAATTTCACAAAATTTCAATAAAATCTTTAACTTCTTTGATATTTATTTTTTGTAATGTCAACGTTGGTTTTCTCTAAATTTATGAGATCCTTACTCAACACCGGTTATCCAGACGGAGTAGACGAATTTCTCATTTCAATTTGTATGTCTATATTTGTTTGCGTTTGCTTCTGTATACATTAATTGGCAGACGCCCAAATAAATGACTCACGTACATCACATACAAGCGTACAGGGAGACTTCGAAGTGGTGTAACGATAAGCAAGTACGTTAATTCAGTTGTGACTGCGTAGTGAGTTAGACCCTCACTGGGTACCACATCTAACGTACACTTAGAAAACCACCATACATGCATACTTACATGGCTGGCCACTCTGCTGTTCTTCTATGAAGAGAGGCCAAGAGCTACGATTACTATTGGTATAATAAATATTATTATTATTATTATTATTATTAATCATTCGATTTCAGGTGTGTACACATTTCTTTACGGGGCCAGCCCAGAGACCTAAGGTTAGAAATGGCATCATGATATTTTCCACTGTCCAATTTAAAAAAAAAATACAAAAAAAAAACAAAAAAAAAAAACATATTTTGCATAAAGCCCTTCGTAAGGTTTGGGCTGTACTCGCGAGGAAAAGTTTTTGTATTTCATTTATTTTTATTATTATTATTATTATTATTATTATTATTATTATTATTATTATTATTGTTATTATTATTGTGTGTGTGTGTGTGTATGTGTGTGTGTGTTATCAGCTTGCCAGAGAATATTTTTTAAAAGTGCGTAATTGCCAAGTCTATGAGTAAAAGGGCGCTGACAGAGAGTTATCTATGGAAATTTGGGACGTTTCGTTTAGATTGAGAATGTTTTGCTGATTGCAGATGCAGATCCGCACAAAGTTAAATTTGTAGCTGATGTGTACAGGAATTTTATTCACATGATTTTCGGCATCCATCTTTATAATCTATAATCCTGTCACAACAGAGATAATTCTAGTTTTAAGTTTCCACATTTTTGTAGGTATTCATAGGTTAAACATTTTAAAAATTCTTTTTGAGAAACCTTGGAAATCCTGTGAGGAAGTCATATCAATCAGTTGGCAGGTTCCTTTTTTGAAATTTTTTATGACTATGGTTGTAAGTTGATATTATTATTATTATTATTATTATTATTATTATTATTATTATTATTATTATTATTATTATTATTTCCCTTGATTTCTGGCGTGTACGCATTTCTTTCCGGGTCCCGCCCAGAGACCTAAGGTTAGAAATGTATCATTTTCACTGCCCAATGTAAAAAGAAATCACACACACATATACACGCAACTATTTTACATAGATATAGCTCTTCGTGAGAGTTGTACTCCAGTATTTCTTCTTCTTCTTCTTCTTCTTCTTCTTCTTCTTATTATTATTATTATTATTATTATTATTATTATTATTATTATTATTATTATTATTATTATTATTAACTTTGATTTCTGTTATTATAACTGAAATCAAAGGAAATAATAATAATAATAATAATAATAATAATAATAATAATAATAATAATAATAATAATAATAATAATAATAATAATTCCTTCTCGATCCCGACCAGAGAACTAAAATGGCATCATGACATTTTCCACTGATCATTTTTGTAAAAAAAAAAAAAAGACAAAAAACTCTATTGGAATCTTTTCCAATCAGTCCGACGTCTACAACTACAACTGGTATTACTGATCTCTTCATGCGCCACATTTTTTTAAAAATTTCCATTTCAAGGTCCTTGCATTTTGATAGTACCGCATTCATCGACCACAATAAAACACTCTCAACATGAAAGTAAAATTGTTTCCGAAATACATAAGCTGAATAGAGATACACAGTGCATTTGTACCAATAGAAATATCCATCGAATTAAGTTCAATCAACCGAAAACAACAACTACATCTACTATTACTACTACTACTACTACTACTACAATTATTATTATTATTATTATTATTATTATTATCGTTGTTGTTGTTGTTGTTGTTATTCATCTCGGTATTGATATAGGCATCGCTAAAATAACTAATTTTAAATACTGTAATATCGTTATGCGTAATATTGCATATAGCTATTGTATTAATCCTAATATTAGAGATGTCATAAATTTTGATTGAACATACCCCCCGTTATTCCTAATGCAGCCAATAAAACCGATGAAGCAGCCGTTCTGTCTAGCATTGGATACAGTCTTTGTATTGCTCCTGACGTGTACTAATCATTGATCTTGTGTTATTGATCACGTATTTGTTGGAGTCCCATTTTCGCCGATGCCATTTATATTCAAACCAAAACAAAGCATACATGATTGGGCACATTATAATAAATGTCCAAAGCAACCTATCTCTCATGTCGACATTCATCGTGTGAATATCGATTACCTTCACTTTACCTTGACAAATGTACATGATTCTCGAATTTTCGTATAAAAACGTCAATAAATTTCTCGTCTCGTTAAAGACGGGCGCTTCCGAGAATATCGAATTTTAACATCTTCCTCATAATATTACCATTTGATCAAAAGGCATACCGATATACAATGAATATTATTAGTCTTATTATTATTATAATTGTTATTTTATCTATCCGATTTATTTCCTCGGCCTCTCATCTATCTATCTATCTATCTATCTATCTATCTATCTATCTGATGGACTCTCCCGTCGTTTTCAATTTATGTGTGTTTTCAGTTAAATTCTTTATGTTTTTTTCTTATGAGACAACAATTCTGCACAGGATTTGCAAACAAATCCATACGATGGACATACTGAAGGGTATTTATTTTCTTACTATTTTATATATATATATATATATATATATATATATATATATATATATATATATATATATATATATATATATATAAAATAATAGGACAGAACAGTGAAGATATTTATAATTCAGTATTCATACCTTTTATTTTTATTTTTTAAAAATGTGCTCATTACGATCCGTAGAGCTAATTATTTTTTTATTTATTTAATATAATTATTTTTTTTAAAAATCGCTTAATAATGCAACGAAGCTCTGTATTGTGGATTTAATTTTGAAAATTAATCTAGATTTGGAATTTTCTGTTTTGAAACATAGAATGTTCTGTGTCGCGATAGAATCATATTTATTTAAATAAATAATTATATATATATATATAGCGCCCTACGAGACTGGCATCCCGCTCCCACCCTTACACTGTAGAAACTTTTAAATGTAGCCGTCTCTTCTACTCCAATAGCTTCATATCTCGCACCTCTCGCTTGTGGCCCACCCTTCCCAATTACTGCTATAATCACCAACTATTCAAATGTAATGTCAATCGACACCTCCAGTTACCTCGATCTACCCATTATCCCTCTCCTCATCATTTCTTCTATCACTCATATCTTCTCTTGCTCCAAATCTTCTGCAACCCCCTGCATCCTAGTGGCTTCACGCCTTGCTCGGGGCGTAATGCTTAATATATATATATATATATATATATATATATATATATATATATATATATATATATATATATATGTTTTGTTGAAGATGGTAAACAAGGAAAATTTAAATAATTTCTTAATTAGTTTTCACACAATTCTAACATTTTTTCCCGTGTAATGCGAATAAGTGACCCAAGCTCTTTTGGCCAATTCAGCAGACATTTTCAAGGAGACTTGTTTTAGATATTGTCGATTTCTCTTCATCATTGGCCGTTTAAGCTGTGATTTTTGTGTTTTTTTGGATACTAGAAGTAGTATTTATCCCTCGCTTCGCGTGTTGATTGTGTCTGGACTTCCTGTAAGCATCTTGCAAGTAAAAATAAAAAAAAGACTCTCAAACCAACATTCCCAATGTTGAATAACGTGCGGTTGATTGTGGGTGGGATATGTTTTAAATACAGAGTGTCTCTCACAGCGAGATATTTCCTGTAATGTGAATTATATAAAATTTAATGTTTTCGACCATAATGCTCTTGTAAATTATGAGTAGTCGATTCTAAAAATCATAAAAAAAAGAAATTCACCTTCGGACAATTGTTCACATATTTGTTTATATTATAACAACGTTTCGGTCGTTGTGTTCTCCAAACATCATCAGGTATATAACGATCTAGGTAACCTACGAGGAATTCTGAACTGAACAGTTTATTTACTTATTTTTGCAGAGTAAATAATCTTTCCACTGCTCATGCGTAAGAATATTTCCTCTAGGTTTTATTTTTAGTAGTACTGACTTATTTCATTAGTATATATATATATATATATATATATATATATATATATATATATATATATATATATATATATATGTGTGTGTGTGTTTGTATGTGTGTGTCTTTGTGTGTGTAAGTGTATGTGTGTGTATGCAAACTTAATTTAATAAGGTTAATGTAATAAATGGCGAATTCACTTTAATCTCAATTCAATTTAAAAGTATTAATACACTAACTATTCGTTGAATGATGTGGTCCTTGTTTTTCGATGTTCCATATGTTCCATAAATATGCTAGTATTTCGATAGGTCATCCTATCCTCATTGGGGATGGATACTATTTTTCGTTTTATGTAAAATTCATGTAACATCCGAGACGAAAATATACGTAAGGCAAGTCGAAATATGTTTTTTTCTTTTTAATATGTCATTGTTACCAGTTACAAAATTCTGGAGCATATATATATATATATATATATATATATATATATATATATATATATATATATATATATATATGTGTGTGTGTGTATATATATATATATATATATATATATATATATATATATATATATATACAGAGAGAGAGAGAGAGAGATATGCAAGTATACCTCCACGTTTTGAGCTCTCTCTTTCTCTGAAATGATACTTGAACGTGATGCGCTATATTTAAACCCAAACTCTTCAAAGACTGTGTAGGATTCCATTGATGTTTCTTAGGTCAGTCTCCATATATGAAAAGAAGGAAGCAATCAAAGAGATTAAACAAAACGATCCCATTTTGGTCTGTATGAACAAAATTCTAGAAGGCCTTGTTGGAGATGTAGGTTTTCTGGATATGCAAGGAAGGCCATCATTAGTTTTGCAATTCGTGCATGATTATAACGTCTATTTATGAAATCCGGATAGCCAGGACATCTACGCTTCTTTACTTATTTTTGTGTGTTTGAGTGTGCACACGTTGCTAAATTAACAGATCACTTGTTCAGCAATCGGTGTTGCGTACTTATTTGTAAAGCCTAATTTTTTGCCTGAGAAAAATAATTCAGGTTTGTGTCCAGTAAAATATGACTCGTATTTTTCCACCGCGATTTGTAGCCGATTGGGTTGGTCGAGATTGTATTTTGGTTTGCTTTGCTTTTTGTTTTACGGCATATGAACCTCACTGGGTTATTTAATGCCGACAACTTATTTTTCATAGTAATATTTTTGTTTTGTCAAAAATCTATTTCTGGTAATATTTTTTTCCTAGAAATTGTATAGTTGGTAATATTTTTTTTTTCAAAAACGTATTGCTGTTAATAGTTTTTTTTTCCTTCAAAAATGTATTTCTGGTAATAATTTCTTACAAATTATTTCTGGTATTAACACCTATTTTTACTCTTTCATAATGCTTTTTACCTCAGTTTCGTGATTAACTATTTTCCCATAGCTGGGACACTAACGGTTGCTACCACCCCGGGTAAGGGTAGAACTAGGAATATCAGCAATTAAGAGGTGGTTCCACGCTTCTGAAAGTCTCCTGATCAGAGGCCTTGCTATTGGACGTAGTTTATCGTCTTACCCTGTACGCGGGTGTAGTTTATTGTCATACCCTGGACGATGACACTGTATTAAGAAACGACACAAAGTAGCATTCATTGTCAAGATATAATTTGAAAAATAACTGCATTAAAATAATACGCCTACATTGTGCATTATAAGGTACTACACACATTATTAGACTCGATAAGATTGGAAAAAAATCTCTGAAAGATTTGCTATTTTTTAGAAGAATTTGAAATGTTATAATTGGAAAAACAATTACATTAAACAAATACGCATAAGACAGTTTCCAATTGTGCCCTATAAGCTACTATAAACATTATTAAATCCGATAAGAATGAAAAAGACCCTAACATTTTTGCTGCTATTTTTTTTAAAGAATTTAAAATGTTATTACTCTTGACTTAGCATCCCCTATTCATTTACTTTCGCCTAGCTTCTTTGTACCGTTTCTATAAATATTTCATCGTAATTGCCATGAGGAACTTTTTACTATGTTAACAAGACATTACGAATTTAAGCACACTACTAGATTGGCATCTAGTTCACATCATTTTACAGTTGAAATAGCTAAATGTAATTGTAAGTTCTATGCCAACATACTTTTTCTTCTATCGCACTTCTTGCTTGTGGAACTCTCTTCCAGCTTCTTGCTTCCAAATCTAACTTAATCTTAAATTCAATCTGTCCATCGTTATCTTCTGTCTTCCTAATTATTGTTCTTTTATTGTACTCTATCCGTAATAGTATTTTTCTCATATTCTTTAGCATTCAGTATCCCCTTTCATCTTAGTGGCTTTATTGCCTTGTTTGGGGTGAAATAATTAAAAATTAATATCTTATTATCGGAGAGTATTTTCATTGCACGTTTTCTTCATCTGAAATATAACATGCTAGAAAATAAAATATTTCAAAGTATAGGAAAAATGGGTATATGCCTTTCTTAAAATCATTCGTGAAAAGCAAACACAGCTAATTATAGTTTGTACATTTGACTTTTATTAAAATTGTATAAAATGTAAATAAATATACGTATAATATAACTATAATGTATATACGGTTATTCCAGATGAGTCAATAGTATATTTTTAGGAAAATTGGTTGGTTTTATCAGCAGAAGACATTAGCACCTCAAAGTGTTTGAAGAGAAAATAGACGGATTTCTCTTATTTAATACAATATTATGGAACCTTCTGTAATTACGCGTGACAAAGTTTTCTACGGTGCCTCTTTCTTTCAGAAACAGTGACTTAGCTCCTTCGATGACATGTTTATATTTATTACGTGCAACCACGAAGTTGAGCAATTTGCGATGAGATCTTTCACTCTGATATAGCAGGAGATTGTTGTTTCTGTCAGCTATGGCTGCAGGACATGCTGGTGTGAACCATGGAGACGATTGAGGTTTCACTTGGTATTTCCGAGAGGTAATAAAAGCATATATGTCGGCTTTGACCCAAGAGGAAACCTCAGTGACGCAAATATCAAATAAAATTAAGTTTAAAAATGTCAGTCCAATGGAGTCTCAAAGACATTCACGAAGCGAATCTCAATCAGCATGCTGGTAACGGAAAAGGGTCTTATGAAAAGGACGTTTCTGTCTAATAGATGATTGGAACTAAATATCAATAGATTCTACAGCTTGACCCGAGTTGCCCAGAGGACAGTTTTGCGAATTTCGGCATGATCGAGGAGACGACGTAAGAGATATATGAAGTAAAGGAGACTGACTTTCAGATTTGCTAGAGAAACGAGTAGGAAAATTTGAAATTCTGAATGCGGGCAACATCGATAACATTAGAATGTTTAGTGTCGTGATCCGCATTTAAATCACTGAGCACAAAGATGTTCGTAGGTGGATGGAGATAGAGATTGCCTTTTCTATACTGTCAGAGATCATGTCTGATATCATGCAGTCCGAAGAAGAGGGTGAACAATAAATGAAAAAGAGATAGCTAACATTGTGTAATAATGAAAAACGAAAACGGATCAAATATTTGTCAGAAGACACATGTGACAGTTCCCTTGTCACTGGAAGATTATCCCGGATATGAACATCAAGGCCATGTATGTGAGTGCTGAAATCTTTTAGGGAAAGACAAAGAGAGCATGAAACAGAGAATTCATTGGTAGCAATAGAAGAATTTAAACTAGTTTCAGAAAATACAAGAGAAAATATTATACAGCTAAAGTTAGAACGCAAAATACTAACACTTAAGAAATAAATATTGGAGGGGACAGGTGGTTTTATGTTTACTGCTTTTCTCATATTTCTTTTTTTTATTGTATGTCATGATGATTTTCTTTTTAGAAAAGAAAAAGAAAAAGCTAATATAATTATCACTATCTGTCGTCAATTGTAATACAAACTAGCCACCACGTGACTGAGACCAGAGCCTAATGTGGCCTCGGAGTTTCCAAATGGGAATACATGAAAGACCACCTACCTATGTGCAACATGACATTACATATACACGGATATTATGTGACTGTTAATCAGAGCAGCCTTTCTAAGCGCTATCAAAGTATTTGTACTCCTTACTACCAAGCGACATCAGAAACCATCGAAATTCTAACCAAGTACCGTCGTAATAGAAATTCGCAACCACTGATTAGTCCAATCAACAAACATTTAAGGCAGCTGAATCATTATGTCTATGGACTAAGAAAGAACCGGTAAAACATATTCTAAATAGGGTACAAGGGATGATTCTCTAATCCTGTACAATGAAAATGAATGGAATGCGGGACGGACGATAGGTGGGGGTCTGTATACTCCTATTAAAATGGTCGCAAAAAAAGGAGGCTGAACGGTGTTATCGAGACATGAACTACCGATTGTTTATAGGGCTAGCTTGTAAGTTGCAGAAGTGCCAGTTCGACTGTCAGCAAAATTTTAATAATTCCAGTTGAGTAGGGAATTTTTGGGTGACGGAGGTACTGAGCGAGTAGGTAATATACGCAGTAAGTATAGAAGAATGATTACAAGTCAATACACACACACATACATATACATACACACACACACACACACATATATATATATATATATATATATATATATATATATATATATATATATATATATAGTCATCCACGGACAGACTGTTTCGCTGTATCACAGCTCATCAGTGTGGCTAGACGTCCGGTTGCCTCTAACTAGGATCGAAACCCGAATGAACCACTAAGCTGTTGGCGCACGGCAGGGAGGAAGGTGACTTTAAACGTATTTATTGTTAGATAAACACACAGTGACTGAGAGAACTCTATTCGATTATACATACATACATACATACTTACATACATACATACATATATATATATATATATATATATATATATATATATATATATATTTATATATATATATTTATATATATATTTATTATTTATATATGTGTGTGTGTGTGTGTGTGTGTGTGTGTGTGTGTGTGTGTGTGTCTTTGTTTGCATTTTATTTCTTCCATTTTCTAATATTATAATTTTGCAGAGTTCCGAATTGTTTTGACATTCGTCCCTTCTTCTGGGTATCCCGACAAGAATTAACATACACTGCTTGACTGTATATCTTTTATCATTATATTAGGTTGGTGCAAAAATAATTTCGTTTTCTAACATATGTTACTATGTGAGAAAACGAAATTATTTTTGCACCAACCTAATATTTGTGTTTCAGATTGAATTATTTTTAACGCGTGCATTTAACTTTTTCTTTCAAAATTAATTCCAATTTGATCGATATTTTACCCACTTCCAAATCTAATATATATATATATGAAGGTATATTACTTTATACTGTATTCAAGAATCATCTCAAATCTACATTTTTATATTTATATTTAAACGAACTTCTTTTCTGGATGTTAGACAGAACATCATTCTTTGCTTGTATTTCACGATCTCTTTCCAAAAACTTCCCTAAAGATCTTGACAACGAATATGTTGAGCTTAGCTATGTCGCTGCTCATAAACTATTGGTTTTATTTCCTGCACCAAATCGACGTTTTTAGGGATCCTGGTGTAAATCTATCCTCATCATGCGGTGTCAGGATGGCGTAGACACTTTCGGATGCAAAGAGCGCCATCCATTGTACATTGCCTCTTCATCTTCTGTCCTGTTCAATACACCTTCAATATTTTCTTTCTAAGATATTCACGTGTAGAAATTGTTTTCTGAAAGCGCCCTATCAAACGGTGAATCATTAATACAGAGGTTGAATTTCTCACATTGAATTACAATACGTGAACCCATTTTTTCTTCAACACAATTAGATGTTTGTTTTCAAAATAAAATTACACTATTATTTTTCGTTCTTTAGATCTGAACTTTTTCATAATAAAATTGTAGACCTTCAATTTTTTTCAAAATCTGATTTTTCAGATTTGAAAAAAAATGAATGCGACAAATATATCAATTGAATTCTTGTTCAATAACAAAATGCGGTCGCGACTTTTGGGAAACACTGTATTTCTTTATTCTAATTATATACCTGTTCCTAAAGCTGACATTTGGTTGACGACCAGAGAGACTCCTATACCACCTGGGGGGACTGTGGACACTGTATGCAAGACTCACGAGACAGACAGGTACTGACAAATATATTCTTCGCAGCGTTCCGACTCACTTTTATCTGATAGATGCTGACTAGTCTCCTGCCTCGACTTTGTATTCATAGAAAGAAAAACTAATCATTAAATATAAATATTTGATGAGTAGTTTTATTAGTCACATTCACGCTTTCATTTGGGATCGATCAACACCAATAAATTATGTCTACCTGCCGACTAGCGCCTGCTTACGCAAATAAGTAAGAGTTTTAACGTGGTCATCTTGAAAGCATTTTTCCTTTTGTTTGACTCGATCCCGCAGCATCTAACCGTCTGCGTTTATTTATTTATTAAATGTAATATCGATTGAATGGCAGATAAACCTTGTTATGAGTTGTGATGTAGTCTCATATTAATGAGCTGATTTGGTGACAGTTTTATTTGTTTTAAGGCATAACAGCCCATTTTATAAATTTAATGCTGATTTCGGTGATAGAAATTATTGGCTATGAGAGGAACAAATCTTTCTAAAAATATAAAAAAAAATAATTTATGACATTTTAAGTTAATTTCCAAGTTTCGCTTACATGTTTTGAAGGAAATATTTTTTTTTAAATGAATAAGAATAAAGAAGTAAAGTCGTGATTATGCCTTTATTTTTAAACACACACACGCATATCTTACAGAGGCTTGGAATATTATATTATATTGCAAGCAATTTCCATTAATGGGATACTATTTCTTTGCAGTTACAATTAGGCTTGGTTTGTGTGGGTCATTTATTGTTTTTTTTATGCAGTGCGTTTTATTATTTGTAGCATGATCTCGATGCAAGTTTAGCTCAATTTTATTGCATTTCTGTTGAATATCTGGTGGATAGCTATTGGTGGAGGAAGTGTTTATATATATATATATATATATATATATATATATATATATATATAAACAGAAAAAATCGCAAATTCCTGAGCTTTCTAACCCAAATCCCGCATTGATCTGCCTGTGTAAATATTCAACACCCACGGCCTGATGATTGCGCGGAAACGGACTTTCAACTTTTATATTAATATACTCTCAATATTGCGCCCTTTTACCCATAAATATAGAGTAACATTAATCTTTTTATCATATATATATATATATATATATATATATATATATATATATATATGTGTGTGTGTGTGTGTGTGTTTATATATATATATATATATATATATATATATATATAGATAGATAGATAGATAGATGATTTGTGGTACAAAACTTTATGACTGTCATAAAAAGCAAAAATTATTTTTATTACAACTCATGATAATAATAAATAAAAAGTAAAACGGAAAAACGGGCTAGCTAACCGTTTTCGAATATATATTTGTTCGAGTATATATATATATATATATATATATATATATATATATATATATATATATATATATATATGTACATACATATATATATATATACATATATATATACATACATATATATATATATATACATACATATATATATACATATATATATATATATGTATACATATATATATACATATATATATACATACATATATATATATATATATATATATATATATGCATACATATATATATATATATATATATATATATGTATATATATGTATATATATATATATATATATATATATATATATATATATATATATATATATATATATATATATAAGGGAACATACATAATATCTCAGGTCAATAGCACAATTCGGAGATTCATGCAAACACAATCTTCAGTGGCAAAATAGCAACTGAGCGTTAAACGTTTTGAAATTCGCGTTCTGGTGGTGTTGATTTAAAATTGTGTTAAGACATGTTCATTTTATTATTGTTGCCAACACTACGAGTACGCGAATTTCATAATGTTTAAAGGTCAGTGCGTATTTTGCCCCTACAGATATCGTAGTTGCATGAAACTCCGAGTTGGGCTAGTGACGCTGACATATTATGTATATATGTTTAGTAGAACTTTTCTACAGGATTTTAAATATAAGTACGTACAATATGCGCGTATACGTATTTTTTCATCATACTTCTTTTTCGTCTATATACCTGTCCATTTAGAGATATAAAAGAGTGAATGTGAACCCGAAGAACATGTTTGCAATTGTATATAAAGATTTTACCGTCGTGACATATCATGATACAGGACTTTTGAATAAAAGAAAAGTAGGAATTATTGGACAGTGACAACGATGTATGTAATCTCTAAGAAAAGCAAATCAAAAGAAGAACTTGATATTAATATCGGAGTAAGAAATTAAAAATAGAGTTGGAAAACAGACCGTAAATAATAAGGAAATGGTTTTGTCAGCAATAGCAAATGGAAGAATGGGCAATGGAAAAACAAATGTAATATGGACATGTAATAATGACATTAAAAGAACTTTCAATGGAACCACATCTTTCAGCTTTAAAAAAAAATGAAGAGTTTGTGTGATAAGCCAGTTATGTTTCATGCGTGATACACACTTATGCATCAATCGATACAGGACTGACGAGGCAGATATTTTTCCCACAGCAGGTTGCCATTTCTTTCTGCGATAGACCAGTTTCCATCCAAGGCTACAGAATCCAGTTTGTCCTGCTATTTACTGAGGGGAGAAGAAGAGGATTCATAACTGAGGGTAGAAGAAGTGGTTTCATGCCTTTCGCAAGGGTATTAGCACGTAAGTGAATGTAATGGACTCGACTGGAATTCGAACTCGGCTTTGTGATACCCCAATCCAAGCCGCTATCCATAACGCTACCGAGCCTTCTGCTGTGTGATAAGGGATTTAAAATAATGTAGAAAATGGGAAACCATTGTGCTTTCTATTCCGTAGGTCTATGATGATGAAGATGATGGCCGCGCCAGCTACGAAGGTGGTGGTGATGGAAAAGCTGGTGATAATAATGAGGAATTAATGTAGTATTTCTAATGAACTTTTTCATGTTGATGATGGGAGTGATAGTATTTGCACGTCAGAATACATCCGATATTTAAATAGCAACAGAAATTGGATTAAATATAGTGTATCGTGAAATGGATAAGCCGATGCACATATAAAACGTAGTAATAATTTATTCCAAAGAATTATACGGCGCTAAGAGTCGAGAACGAAGTCTGCTGGAATAGCAGTAAACCGTCAACTTCACTTCGGTATTTACATGAAGCCTCCCCACAAGGCTGGATATGGTACAAGGCCGGGTTTTAACATTGGATCTTCCAAACCCGTAGACAAGGGCAAACATTTCTCATAGACCCCGAAATCACGGTGTCAAGTTTGTTTACCTCCCCAGACGAAACTTTGCTCTTCGGCATACACTTACCTGCGTTCCTCTCTCCTCGGTGGCAAAGAGGTCGTCAAGAATTTCTGATCAAGTTTCACCCTCTCAGTAAGACAGCGTGTTCTTTATCTTTTTAGATCAGTCCATTTGTGTGTGCGTGTGGGTGTGCTACAGTACTCCACATCATCCCGCTTTTTTGAATGTACTGCTTCCTCTTTTTGGGTTTATTTGTATAATCCCTAAAAATTTTCTCTTTCGCTTACACAAATGTCTCTCGTCCGGGCCTACTAAAGGCATTGGCACCTCGAATAGATCATAAATAACCTTCACCGACTCTTCTTTTTGGTTATTCATATCATCCCTTTTTCTTATCTGGTTGTGATGTCTCTTAACCGTCTTTTTCGTGTCTTTAATCCTTTACATCAATCTCCCGATGCGTTTATCTGTGACTCTGACATTCCAGAACTCTTTGCTGTAAATATATTCTTTGAAAAAAATCCTTTCTCCAGTTGTATAGGATTTTATAATTGTGATATTTCTTCTTTTGTATTTTCCTTTGGAACAGCTTGTCGAAAAGCGATTTTATTTTCCTCGTGAACAATAATTCTGACGGTGACAGCCCTGAATTTGTACTTGGGTTCAGTGTCACCCGATATACTCTTAAGAATTGTAGTATCTCGTCGATGGATTCGTTTTCGTCTGCCTTTTTCGATGCTTGCTTGAAAGTATCCACAAATCTTTCTGCTTGGGCATTAGATCGTTGGTGATATGGTGTAGTAGTCAGAAGTAAAATTGAAAATAATTAAAAAAAATCTTAACTCTTTTTGCAGTGAATTGCGTCCCATTGACCGACACTATAGTATCCGGAACACTGAATCACGCGAAAAGTCCATGCGAAAATTTTATTACCTCTTGTCCTTTCGAAAACTTGTCACAATTAAATAGAATTGCGACACATTTGTTGGGGTGCCATATTTTTTATCGCACTCAATCTCAATGAGTCTGGTTTTCTGTCTTTCGCGTCAACAATTTATCCCATATACTTAATGTTAGATAAAAAATTCACATTTATTTGTAAGATTTAAGTCGTATATTTTTATTCTTTCAAAAACGTTTTAACATATTCGGTATGTTGTTCTCGGCTCCCACTCGATTAGGATGTCGTCAAGCTAGTCTATTGCGAAGTTTACATCATTCAATAACGTATCCATAAATATTGGAAAATGCCTGGTGCAACTTTTATCCTGAATGACAGTCTGTTGAATCTATACAGAGCCTTATGCGTATTTATAGTTAAATATTTCGCACATTGTCGACAAGAATAAGGAATATCAGACAAATCCATCTTTAAGAACCCTCTGCCGCCATTCAATTTTGCGTTTATGTCATCCGGACTCGACAGAGGGCAAAGGTATCTTTCCAAACAATTGTTAAATCCTGTAGAAAAATTTGCGCATTTTCTAATTTTTCTTTTTCAATTAAACGGGAGGACTTTCCTAGTAAATGTAGTTCGTTTTGCTTAACATGCCAGTTTTTTTTTTTTTTTCTAAACAATCCAACCACATAATAATGGAAGCAACCGCTGCAAAGGATACTTTACTTTTGGGTCTAAATATAAACATGACATTATCTTTCAGTTTGAATGTCTCATTAGCTCCGGTTCACCTGCCAAAACCCTTAAAAAATTTGAGTAAATTTTATCCTTATTTCATTTTTTAATTTTTCCACTGTTTGAATTAATATTGACACTAAAGTAGAACGAATTAATTGATTGGTTAGATGACAAGATTGAATGACACAATGGAATCCATACCGAACAAATTCTGTGCTCGTTTTATAAGGAATAACTTTAATTTGATAATTATGCCTATAAATTCCACATATATGTAAAATTTTCTTTCAAAGTTTCCTTTATTTCTTGCATGGCTATGACCAATTCTTTTCACGATCAATAAATTTGGTCTGGACATTTTTTTTCTGATATAATGGAATATGCGTACACCTGTGTTCTCCCTCACAGGAATATGATTGGCTGGTGTCCGTCATAAATGTCGACGGACGTGTAGGAGAGTCAAGAGCCTTAGTCTGAGAGCTAAGTCTATAACGACGCCCATTGGACTACGCCATTGATCTACACTTCTTACTTGCGACTACGACGCGTACCAGTCGATTACTGCTACCGTATTCTACTTGGTTATAGTAGCCAAAACCACTTAGCTACTTCGTTCAAATATATCCCTTTCCGGGACATATCATTTTCGAAACTTGTTCATTTATCAATGTCAGATCTGAACTGGTATCCAATTGGAATTTGACATTTTTCTTGTTCATTTGTACATTCACAAACTTTCTTATCATTTTTATTCCTTTGTTTTTAATTGATGTTGAATTATCTGTCTTTTTACCTTTTACCTGTTTTTAATTTTGGTTTTTCTGCACTCTTTATGCTTGTGCCCTTTTTTGCCACAACTAAAACATTCTTTTTTCTCTAAAAAATGGACATTCCTTGAATCTGTCCACAGCCATACCAAGGATTTATTCTCTGACCAATATTTTCCTTATGTTGTTTTTGCTTAACTCTCTGAATATTTGACATGTCGCGTTCATCTATTTTTTTCCGCGTTAAAGATTTTCTATTTGTTATCATTGTGCTGCGAGCATTTGCATTTATATATATATATATATATATATATATATATATATATATATATATATATATATATATATTAAGAAATGGACAAAGTCCGACAATTTATTTATTAAAGACATTTTTATGTTTAACGTTCTTTTTTATAGATACAAGTATTTAAGTAAATGCTATGTTTATAATAAACAGTATTAAATAACATTTACCGGCCTGAATGTCCGAGAAATTTTCATAGAAAATATTCGTCCAATCTTCCATGAATCTCGTACATTCATAACTGCTCATGGCGTATCAAATGTTAACAAATGACGTCATACATTTGACAGGATTCAAACCTGCATCCTATACGGAAGATTGAAGTTTATAAGCAGTAAATTCGATCCTTTGTAGCCTAGCGGTTAGGCACGCCGGGGTAAATGGCGGTTCCGTATAGGATGCAATTTCGAATCCTGTCAAATGGACGAATATTTTCTATGAAAATTTCTCGGACATTCAGACCGGTAAATGTTATTTAATACTGTTTATTATAAACAGAGCATTTACTTAAATACTTGTATCTATAAAAAAGAACGTTACGCATAAAAATGTCTTTAATAAATATATATATATATATATATATATATATATATATATATATATATATATATATTTGGATTTTGTTCTAATTTAGACAAAATTCTAGTTCTGACCTAGGTATCCTCTGTGCATTTACTTAACTATATATTACTGCTATTATATAATAACTATAAGTTAATAACGTTAAATAATAATTCATTATTACTTCTATGACATGGCAACGATATATTACAGCTATAACATAATAACGATATGTTACTGACAGAGTAATCAAGTAATGCCATGATAATTATTATGTGCTGTAATGCCAATATATTACTGCAAAAAAGTATGAATTTAAAATTATATGGAGTCACCGTTACGCAATAATCAAATCAGTTTCATGTGGATATCCCAATCTTGTCAGTATGACTGTTAATGCGTCGCCCGCCGGGATTGATACGCTTTGAATAATTATCTAGCAGTTCGAGATAGTTCTGATTTTATGTCTGTTTGGACAGCTATACTAAAGAATGGAGAATCACATTATCTTCAGCTGTCATAACTGTCATTTGAAAATTTTCTAAGAGAAACATAATATATGTATATGTATATGTCTGTGTGCACCTGTGTATACACGTGTATGCATATGTATTTTTGTGTGCAGGTGTACGTTTATATATGCATAGGGAAATGTGTCTCGAAGATATCTTAGATTTGACAACTGTATGTATTTATGTCTATGAAAATATACATTTGCCAATCGATGAATATTTCCTCGTTGGTTTACGGACAATTGCACACACATGCATAATCATATGAACTCAGTAGCACAGAAAAATCCATAAACACACAAACACGCAGACAAACACACACACACACACATGAATATGTGTATGGTTTAGTCAAAGCGGTTAACTTGTGCCAAAATATAAATTTTTATGTACACAAATGTAACTTTAATAGCTTATCGTATAGCTATAATTAGCTGACTATTTACGCAAACCTGTATTCGTATAGGTCGCCTAAGTTTTCTATGTTTTCGACCACTGTAGTTTTGGTATAATGGTTAATAGATAGAGGTATTATCTCGGTTAATCTACGAGCGGGATTCTTCTGTATAATATGTTCTTACTACACCGGTGTTGAAACAATCTGGGATAGGAGAAATCTGAAAATAAATGAATATATTTATAAAAAGTATATTGAAATAAATAAATTCTAAATTTAAATAAGCATTAAGAGTTTAATTAAAAACAACAAGAAAAAACAAAACCTCGTTCATATGTTTAACATGAATCCGTTATATATCTGCGTCTGTTGGCGGCCTTTATTACTTATAATGTTTCTTATTTATTTCACGTTCTTTAACCCTAGAACACTAACCATGGGTATATAGTACCCAGCGAATTTTTTTCTTTTTTTAATTACAATTTACAGTACCTGATTTTCTTACCTGAATAATATCTTTTTCATTTACGATTAATGTTAACACAAAGTACAAAGTTTGAAGTGCCTGCATGTAAAATATTTCAAATAAAGATATATATTTAATATTTTTTTGATATTTTCAAAATCAGGTATGATATACCGATGGTTAGTAGTGGTGTAACTTTAATTGATGGTTTATGTTCTAGGGTTAAGAAAGCTCATCCTCTAGTCATCTGTAACTTCTAGGTATCTTTGAAGACACATTGTTGTGGTATTGTAAGACAGTTCTAGTTGAACTAATTCTCTGCCTCCTTCAGATCTTGGCACAAAAAGACGATAAACATCAACATTTGAATAATACATGCGGTGGAAAGTCAGACGCTTTCTTATTTGAAAAATATTCGTTATTATTATTTTTATTTTCTTTGATTTCTGGCGTTTACTCATTTCTTTCCGGGTCCTGCCCAGGGACCTAATGTTAAAAATGGCATCATGACACTTTCCACTGACAAAAAAAAAAAAAAAAAAAAAATTACATAGATAAAGCCCTTCGTAAAGTGTGGGGTGTACTTGTGAGAACAATTTATTTTGTATCACTTTCAGGCATGGACTTCCAGGAATCCCTTCAATTAATATACTGGAATCTTTTCCAGCCAATCCCAGGGCTCCAACTACAACAGGGATTGTTGATGTCCCTATATGCCACATTTTTGAGATTTCTATTTCAAGGTTCTTGTATTTTGACAACTTTTTGAATATTTTCAAAGATACATTGCAGTCAGCAGGGACTGCCATGTCAATAAGGAGGCACTTTTTTGTTTGTGGTCTTTAATAACAATGTATTATTATTATTATTATTATTATTATTATTACAGACTTAATCGCTGAAGATCTCAAAGCTTGCCAAAATAATATAATAAGTTTAAATACAGGATTCAAAAGAATCTAATTTTTTCTCTCAAGCGTGCTAGAAATTTAATCTGAAAGGAATCGACATTATATTTTAATTGTAACAGGTTGAATAATAAAAACCTAGAAAGTATACAAAAGGGAAGTCCAAAGGTCTCATGTTTTTACACTAAATCCTCAACATAATCACTTTCCTCACAATTGTGCTACGAGGGTCGGTCAAAAATAAAATTTCGTTTCTACTTAACTATAACAGATTAAGCAGCCAAAGCTCACGAAATAGCGTAAAATGAATGCAACATTCTCAGGATCCTACATTTCCCCTTTCAACATAGGCTGCTTCTTTCTCAATTGTTGTATTCCACATTTTGAAGGCAGACCTTCTTCGTAAACATTTTTCTTACTTTCTTAGTGGGAACATTATTGACACAGTCCTTTGAGTAGTCTAATGACCACACTAAACTGCCCATACGATCTGACACAAATTGCAAAATTTCGCAGCGTTTTTCATTAGTGAATATTTTTCAGCTGTAATGGGGTAACCAACTTGGTCCATCCTCATTCACAACAGCCGCATTCCTATCACACTTGTGGCTGTCACTGACATAGTTTTAAAATATATCTGTATTATTGTCATTATTTCTGCTTCCTCTCCTTACATTAAGAATAGCTTTCCAGAAGCATTCTCTAGCCATCTGTTTTCTATGAATTTTTTACATTCCAAAAACAAATATACCATGGCGTAAATTTACTTTTTTTTCCAAAATAATAGTTTCTTTTTAAGATATCTTCAAAAATATCCCTCTGAGATTCTATAAACTTTATGGTATATGGGTTAAACACTCAATTGGAAGGAAGGATTAGATCATCCTAGTTACAAAACTGAAAACTCAGTTTAGATCATCAGATATTTTTAAAGAGAGGTCTGATATTTTTTCCTTATGACAAATTCTAAAACCACACTAGATTTATATAGCTTGGCAGTTTTATGGGCGAAAAAACTAGAAAGATAAGAATAGGTAACTTTGAATTCTACATTTAAAATTAAATTAAAATAAATACTTTACTTGATCATCGAATAATAAACATCTATGCGTATACATTTTTCTTGATGAGGTTTTCAGTTCTACATCAAATGGAAACGAAATATATTTCCTGTTGGTATAGGGCTCACGTAGAAACCGTCGTTTTTACATAGCTGAAGCAATTCACTTTTAAATATATTCGTATTTTCCCCAATGCTTATCTAACTACATTGAAGCTGACTCGTCTACCGTAAAGAACAAGCTTTATCGGTGCCAAGGAAATATATCGACCCGTTTGCAGCCTATAAATTTCGTTTCACATCGAGTCTCTTGAGATAGGTGTTATGAATACAAACTTCCCTCTTCACTGTCACACGGTCAGTCATCGTTAAATTCATCTTTCTCTTTAACAGGGTGACAAGAAAAGACGAGACATAAAAAAAAAAACGGAAATAAAACCTGATGTCCGGTAATGATGTATCCAAAAATATTTATTTTTTTCCAAATCTCCAGGACTATCCTCGGTATTAAAGCAGTACTGTTGTCTGGTTGATCTCAATTCTTTCTCTGATATCGTGATTGCCTTCCATATTGAAAAATCTTTTGACAAGATGTGCAGTAATGGGTTGCTACACATACACATCAGCTATGAGGTCTCCCGGAGGGCCTACACAATTATCCATTCCTTTAACTCAGACAGTTTCATAAAGGTTATTGTGAATGACAATCTTCTGAGGCACATTACACTAATGCACGTTGCCTTAAATGGTTACCACTTGAGCATAGACGTATTATGCATTTTCTTACCAACCTGCCTAAAAACTCTCTAACGTTATTAGTTTGTTGGTTTGTTTGTTTATTGGCATATCAACTCCTTATAGGTCACTTAATGCCAACATTTAATTTAGTTGAAGCATTGGTAATTTTTTTTTTTACAAAAATGTATTGCTCGTATTTTTACTTTCAAAATGTATTTTTATATTTTCATAGTGTTTTGACGTCAGTTTTGTCGGTTAACTGTTTGCATCTAGTTGGTACCCTAACAGATGCTACCCTCCGGATCAGGTTGGACCTGGGCGCAACAGCGAGGAACGCTACTCAAAACTTGCCGATATGAGGTATTGCTTATTAGTAAACGTCTATGAAGATGATGCCACAATTAATGGAAGTACTAGCAAAAATCAAGTACCTGTTCAGTTTGTGAAAGATGATCTCTCCTGGTACAATAACTTAATATAAAGAAAAAATGGCTTGTCACTTTTAATACTGCTTTACATTTTTTAAAACCAAGCAAGTAGCATTTCATCATCACTGATCAAACTCTGAGCTTTTCCCTGCCAGGTTGAACGGCTGTTCCCCCAATGAAAACGCATATATTGAACGTCTATTGAGTCACAAGATATTCCATATTGACTTCAGATATATGATCCATCGCCAAAGATCCTAAAGAAATTGTCAGTTCCTTAGGACAATTCAACATGAACCTGGCTATCTTTGCTATGCTCTGTTTCTACATGAGTCATTTCAGACGGAAAATGAAGTATGTGTGGGCGGCCCTATTGAATAGTTCAATAAGTGTTGTAACCTAGCGAAGAATAATCGCACGAAGGTTGGTAATGAACGATAATACTTAGGATAAGAACAACACATATAAGATTCGTCAACTCTTAGAAGTGAGTCAAGTTAATTCCAAAATGAATCTCCAACGATATTTATTCCTGAATATACAGAAATTTTGGTACATGGCCGAAGTGGGTGGGGACTGGTCTTCATTAGCTACCTTAATCCTAGTTAATCCGAATCATCACTCATCATTCACTACAATTTACACATTCACCACAATAACTTATCCATCAACTCTTAATCCTACATATACCAAAATACAGCATATTTGCAGGGGCTTACAAAAATCCATAACATGAAAATTTCAAAATTTGTAATGGCTAATATATAAAATTTCATGATACATGAAATAATAGTGCGGGGAGATGAAACCATAAAAAACTAAAAAATTTAACACAAATAAAACTAAAAAGAAAACAAATGTTATTCGAGCCTATTCACCCTCAAAATAATGAAAGTGGCCGCTGTATTCCGCCGATAGAGAGAAACAAGAATCACACTCTCTAATAGGACTGGGAGTGAAAAATAATTGTCGGAATGGGAAAAATCAAAGACTGGCCCAGCACATTTGAAAAGTGGGGACAAAAACAAGCTGGAGAGTTTTGGAATCTCGACATGGATCATAACGGAAGGAAATGCATGGAACACTTATTCGCGTTACCTAGGAAAAAAAAATAGTGCTAATTTAACCAAGGGAGGGTTCACAGGAAACCGCCCCATTGCATTAAGAGGGTTTAAAATAGATAATCAAGTCTAGCCCCGTCCACGCGAATCAGGATCGCCTCAGTTCCCCCATTAAAACTAAGCGCGACGAATCTACCAGGAATGGCCCCAACTGACGGAAAAATCGAGATGCTCCTCCTGATCGTTGGGCGCATAAACCGCAGCGACCTGAAACGCACCACTGCTCACTGCAATATCGGCCACGATCAGCCGCTCCCCGCGCCTACATGGACAAGATCTACCCTCGCACCCAGAAAAAATGTGACTAACATGAAAACGCCTCCTGCCTGCCGATCCACGTATGCTGAATAGACATCAAAGTCAGTAGACAGCACACGAGCATCGACATCGCAAACAAATTATGTCTCCTGGATTGCGGCTGCATCTATGTTAAGGAACCCGTGATCTCAAAACAGGCGGGCAGCCTTACTCAGGTCCCTCAGGATCCTCACATTCAATTTTTAAAAACGTTCAGACGTGATCCATTCTTTTGTTCCACCAGTTCCGAGAGTTACTGATAAGACAAGACATGATATGAGTTGTACAATACAGAGTTGTACAATACTTTCCCCCGACGTATTCCAGTTTTAAGATGGAAATTCCACTCTGACAGATTTAATAAAAAGAAGCTAGTAGCACTCTACCTTGAGTGGCTTTTGAGTATTTTATTAGTAAATACAATATACCTTATCTTTTAATTTTAAATATCAGTGTTCTCTTTGTTTTTCTTATTTATTTGTTTTAAAATGTTCTTTTCAACATTTGTCTAGTAATTAGTTATATTTAAATTAAAGTCAGTCATGACTAAGCCCTCATTGTTCAAGCATATTCAACAGACAAGTCTTCAGAAAATAAGAAAATCATGGCGTGCTCTTTTTTCTCTATATCGTATCGTCCACAATACCTCCCCGTCTTTTGTAATTGAGTACAAGTTTATCCATTTTCCCTCTTTAGGATTACGTTAGCGAGTCCTTCTCTTGATCTCCCAATTTCTTTCAAACTAAAACCTTGCGTCTTAATGTCATTATATCCTTACTTGGTGTGAAAGATAAATAACATTCACGTACGATTTATCAATGTCCAACCTGGTGTAAATTTCTACAGATAAATTTATTAAGACCAAGATTTTAAATTCATTTCTTGAACAACGTAGCAAAGGTCCTGGGTATTGCTATATTTATTCTGTACAGGTATTTACGCTTCCCCCCACCCCGTCTCAGCGCTTAATCCTTGCTTCTTATAAAATTACTTGTTGTTTGGAGTTTTTCCTGCTAATTATTTAGCTATTTTTACATCATTGAAGCAACTTAAACTTACGTTTTCTCCTCTGATGATTCCGCTCATACTCATTTCAGCTTCGTATTTTGCTTCCTTTAATGTGCAAGATGCAATTAGGCGCCATCTTTTGGCGGTCCATATGTTACACGTCACAGTTGAAAAATCATAGAAGTCTGTACGTTGTAATCTGAATGACAAGACAGAAAAAATTATAACTTGTTTTTGGTGTATTCCCAACCGCATGCATATATATATATATATATATATATATATATATATATATATATATATATATATATATATATATATATATGGCGATGTAATTTAATGCCGAATAAACGAAATTCATCCTGTTTCTAAATAAATATCACAAAATAAAATACTTAGATTCACATTGATAAATTCCCTCAGGGGTTGAAGCGCATTGATGAAGAAAAGTTTTCTTTTTTTTTTATTCACACACACATAAACACACACACATGCACACACACATAAACACACACACACACACATAAACACACACACACACATGCATGTATAAGATAGCACGTTGTAATCTGAATGACAAGATCGTAAAATTCTAACCATATTTTGTTTCACTTACAACCAAATATGTGTGTCTGTGTGTGTCTGTGTGTTTGCGTGTAAAAACTGAGATTTCAATGATTCAGATATAAAATAAAATTCAAATATAAATAAAATACATCTGTAAAATGACTATAAGGATAAAGACAAAATGAAAACTTTTCTGTACCAAAGAGTTTAATCTCCTGAGGGACATTATCAAGATAAATGTAAGTATTTTGTTTTACAAACATATATTTATAAACAAGAGCAAAGCGTTGTACGAAAAATATACATTTTTTTTAAGAACGCTCTAATATATTCTTGAAGCGAACTGTGCAAATCAAGGTTAGCTCTAAAGGACGTCAAGGGATACAATTTAGTACCTAATAAACGAAGTTCATTCTATTTATAAATATATATCACAAAATAAAATCCCTACCTTTAACTTGATGTTGTCGCTTAGGTGACGAACTGCGTTGGTAAAAAATAGTTTTCCTTTTCTTCTCTGTTCTATTTTAATACATACTAACCTCATGTTAGTTTACTAATGACCACTGCGCATGTGAGTCCATTTCCTATTATTACTAAAAAGTAATGCACATGGTAAACGCTAGGCAGTTCTTCTCGGTATTATTATTTATCTTATCTTTATCCAAGGAATTTTATTTGTGGAGAAAATGAAAACAACGTACAATTTTATCACATGATCCTATGGAGGAAAATCATAGCTAGTGTAGTGGGCACAGTTTCGTACCATTTAATCGAAATGGAATATAATTGTACTTATACAGATATTTCTAATGTTAATGGTAATAATAGCCGTTTCACTACAAGGGGATATTTAACGTACATTGACGAGTAGCCATTACTGCTTTCGATTCATAAAATATTTCCCTTAAAACAGGAAAAACTGTTTCTCACGTGCAGTAGATATAATTGCTCGTTCCTGTATCCATGGGCTTTCCTTCCTAACCTTTTATTTGAAATAGTGTAGAATGTCAATATCTTGCTTATGTCATTATTTTATCTTCGAGTTACATGTGCTATACAATTTAATTGTTGCTGCTCTTTGTAGTCTGCAAGTGAAATGGTTGCTGTTATTTTGTGCATTTCTTTGTGATTCTGTAGCGTCAGTCCACAATGCTCAAAGAAGGATGATGTTTGTGGAGACCCACAGGATTTATTCACTCAAAGTCTTCTTTCACCATTGATCTTAAGACGCAGTTAAACACAGATGACAGTTTAGATATTTTAAAACAGATTTGGGGCCATGCATGATGTCTATATGAAAATCTACAGATTATTAAGTGATGGTTAAGGTATACGTGAAGGAACTCATATAACACGGCACACAAACATATCTATCTTAATATATGTATGTGTATATATATATATATATATATATATATATATATATATATATAAATATATATATATATGTGTGTGTGTGTGCGTGTGTATTTCATGGTGTTGATTATGTTTCTATTATTCGTATACGAATTCGTATTCTTGTTATCTATGCTCATATTTATCTCGTTGTCTCTATTTCTATCGATCTATTTCTCTGTCTATCTATCAATCGATTGATTTCAGTGTCTCCATATCTATATATCTTCATTTTTATCTACTTTAAGTTTTTCACTGCAACTTTATCGATTTCATTTTTCACCATCTATCTATCTATCTATCTATCTCTCTCTCTCTCTCTCTCTCTCTCTCTCTCTATCTATCTATCTATATATATATATATATATATATATATATATATATATATATATATATATATATATGTCTGTATTCATTTCAATGTATTTCAGTAATGCTGGGTGAGAATTTTACAGAATAGTAAATATGAAAGAAAATTCCGGAAAGATATAATCCGAATTCGTGAGAAAATCCGAAATTAAATTATTTTTGTGATAACAAGCATTCATCGTAGACACATATTGAAGTAAAAGTGCTTCCAAATTATCTTACATATCTCTGTCTTTGTCTGTCTATCGGTTTGTCTGTCCGTCTCTCTCTCTCTCTCTCTCGATATATATATATGTATGTGTGTGTGAGTGTGTGTGTGATTTGATGATCTTTAAAAACCTGAAATTTATGGAAGGCAAATTGAATGTGTGATTCAGAAAGATAAGAATAAACGGGCATGTTGAGAAAGATAATTACTTCGATCAGTGCTGAAACCTATGTGTCTATATATATATATATATATATATATATATATATATATATATATATATATATATATATATATATGAGAGTCTACACTGATCGATATTTAGACTTTCTCAACACGCCTGTTTATTTCTTATTGAGCTGGATCACACTATACACACATACATAGTAAGTGTTCCGTTTACTTATTAAAAAGTATATTTATTTTTTTACATGCTTTTAAAACTTACCTGTTTTTTAAAAAAATCCAAAACTATAAATAGTATTGGTTTTAATAGCTGTTTCGTCAATATTGAATAATTGACATCCATTGACCGAGTAGCCAGTATTGCTTTCTTTTGAAAATCATGAAATCTTTCTCTTAAAACAATTTTCAAGAAAATATATTTCTTAAATTTTGTAGCTGATATCGCGATTCTTGTATTGGCGTGGGTTTTCTTTCTTATCCTATTATTTCAAGTAAAATGAACTGTTAAAATATTTATGATATCCTTAATTTCTCTTCGACTTACATGTGCTATGCATTCTAATTGTTGCTGCTGTTAGTAATAATCAACTGATGTGGTTTCTGTTATTTAATACAGATTTCCGTTTGTGATGCTGTAGAGTCAGTTCAGAATGATCAAATAAATCTTTGCCATGGCCTTCGGGCTTTATTCGTTACAGCTCATTTTGCAGGATTGATCTCAGGTAGCGATTGTATACAGTTGACAGTTTAGATATTTCTGAACGGTTGTGGCTCCATGTATGGCATCCATATAAATGCTACTTACGTACAAGTTAAAATACATGAAATGACAATGCGTGTTTTCAAATAAATACCTATATGTAAAACTCTCAGAACATTTCCGTATACGTTGCAATGAAAATGTAAAAAATAAAAACATCAGTGGTAATCGCGAAAAAATTATTGAACGGATATTAAAGGTAAGTATTCCTTTGTTTGAGATTTACCATTGCCTTTTGTAGCACCAATGTCAGAAAAGCAAATGGCACTTCTTTTTAATGGTGCATCTAATGTTATTCTCTTAGATCTGTACATCAATGTGTCAATATAAAGGTGTCCGAAAATATTTAATAGTTGGTAAGCTCATTTTTTTTCGCGAACGTCAGAGCTAGAGTAGACGATCTCCAATCTTTAAATCTCTGTTGCAACAGCCATTTTGTGTCCACTTCTTCACTTTTATGGTTATAGTTTAGATTCTTTTTTCCTGTGACACTGCCTTTCCAGTCGGAAATACAACTTTACAAACCCTCTAATTTAGACACATTCATGGCGTAGATTTAAGCAACAATAGGTCGTTTTACAGTTTATATCTCTTTCTATGGAACGAGATAAAGCAATGTATGTAGGGAAATTACACAACTGAGTCTCGAAGAATCGTCCGGTGCGAAGTACGTAATTGTTTTATCAGAAAAAGGGCGGAAATAATTCGGGAAACGCAAGCCGGTTACTCGGCTGCATTCTTCGTAGCAAAAAACACGAATGTACGATCCCATATATTTAGGCTAACCTTTGTTATTTTTTTTAATGTCATGAACATTCACGACGTCGTCGACCACGTCTCTCCACATATATATCTCATTTATGACCTCTGAATTGACATATTTTTTTTTTACAATGATGTTCACGCTTTACAAGGCCCAAGATCTACCCGAGCTAGAGAGTTACAGAATTAAAGGCACTGTTTATGCGGATAAGATGGGAAAGATAACAGTTAACCCAAGATTTGAACAGGTTAAGGATATAGTGCTCTGGAAAGCGACCGTTTGGGAGCCGGTTCCCCATAGAAGTGGTTCGAGGGAAGAGTTTGCTCGAATGGAACTAACATCACATCAATGGAATAAAAAGGGAATAAATGCTTAACTGTGATGGTTAGAACTGGTGGAACTAAGGAATGTGCTTCGTATAAACACTTTCCATGGGAATAACGATAACGCAGCGAGAGGCATTCGACCTTTCGTGTGTGAGAAAAGGTTTGCAGATGGAAAATAGTTTGTCACCCACAAGAGCGTGTAGACGCTTTTGGACACTATCGCGACTCAAAAGTGAAGACCGGTAAGGTGCACCATTTTCGGCTTGATCTGGCTCTTCAGAATTAAGAGGCAAAAAGGAGAAATCATGTACTTACTGGAGCGGTACAGGTAACATCTTATTTATAAGAGCTCTGGGTTGAGTTCAACTCCAAATAAGCGCTCAAGGTACGAGACCCCCATCACCGAACGATGAATATAGTTTAATCGTGATTAGTTTAGAGTTCTGGGTCCGATCTTAATGTATCTAATTTGGTTTTCGATGCACTGAATGTAATCAGATAGGTTTTTCCGCATTCAGAAATTAAAGATCGGTCACAGGAGAAATCAGTTTACATGATTTTAACTAAGCTTAAAATGTAAAGGCAAAACAATAACACAATACATTTACATAAAAAAATCTCCATTAAATTATTCTATAAAACAAACTACACAGTAACCCCAAATCAGACGAATAAATATGAGAACAAACGAAAACATAATGGCGAAAGAAAGCCAAGTAAACCAAACTTTTTTTTTCCATTCGCACCATGCAAGCGATAATTCTACTACAAGGGGGATACTGGCAGTGAAAGAGAATGAAAATATTTTAGAAGGGATCAGAAACTTAATTCTAAACAGGTAACAAGGATGAATATATACACCTGCTCAAACGACGGGGGAGGCCAACCTACCTACTCTTTTTGAGCAGAAGAGGAGAAAAAAGTAATTAATGATTAGTAAATATAATTTCCGTGTTCAGACGAAGATATCTCAAGTATAGTTTTGAAGTAGACTTTGAATGGACAGGAAACACAACACTAAGCATAAAACAACGGATAAACCTGATAAAAAGCAGTGTGAACCGGGCGAAAGACGAAACTATTTTATTTATAAACATCATATACATAGGTTACATAATGACGATATAATCGTTCCGGTTATCTTGATATTTATTTGATGCCTATTTGATTTTTGTTTCAGGGTTTATAAACATTAAATGGGTTATTGAAAAATGAATATTCTTTTTGCGAGTGAAGAAAAATGTTTTTTTTCCATTTTTTCTTTTCATTTTTAAAATGTTTTTTTTTTCCTTTTTAAGTCTTTCTATTTCACCTACAACTAAAAGGAAAAGGATTGGTATCTTTTGCTAGTGTATTTGTTCATAAGTCATTGTAACGAACTCTACTGGAATTTGAAATTGGGTCTCCGATTTCTCATTCCGTGCGGCTATATACTATACCACCCGCACATCCATATTTTTTGTTAAATAATATATAATCAACACGGAAACAAAAACAATCAATGCTGTCTATAATTTTGCTTGATCACTTGCAGAATGTAACTTTTAAAATTTCAGTTCACACAGCACGTACCTTAGTTACTCGATCACTACATAATGGTAAGAGCTAACATGGCGTTTATCGGATTCTAGCTCAGTTAAATATCATATAATCAACATATCAACAAAACAACAAAGCCGAAAAATACACAAACACAGTTATTATAGCGTATAAGCAGTAATCACAACTAGAAGGCTTAACCATAAAACAAATGGTATTATGGTGCAAGTCAATGAAAAAGAAAGAATTTGATGCTCAATATATATATATATATATATATATATATATATATATATATATATATATATATAAAGAGAGAGAGAGAGATAGATAGATAGATAGATAGATAGATAGATAGATAAAATGAGTTTTCCTTCTAGGCCATACACACACACACAAATATATATATATATATATATATATATATATATATATATATATATATATATATATATATATATATATGATATCACGATATACAAAGTTTTATATTACAAGAAGTGTATTGTGGGCAAAAATGTATGAAAAGTTGATAAATATTTTCTGTGACGTGTTTCGTCCTTTATTCCGCTGTCTTATCAAGTCATGGTGTTCAACACCATCACTTGGTAAGACATCAGAAGTGTTGAAACAAAATGGCTATCTTTTAGTGATTTTATAACATATTTATGATACTATTTTCGAATATATAATTATATTTGCTCTACTCTGTATTGAGCACGCTTTTAAGAATAGTTTTGTTTGTTACTGGAATTTATTCCGTATACACCAATCATATACTTGGTATATATATATACACACACACACACATATATATATATATATATATATATATATATATATATATATATATATATATATGAATCCGGGTCAAATATAGATAAAATATGGATCGCAATCCGGTAGAATGATAGGAGAAAGAACAAATAGGAAACGTTTTTGAATATAACATGTGTTACTTTTAATCTTCATTAGAGAATGAGATATGAAAAAAAATTCTCCTTTATCAGTCGTCTTTAACGAAGCATGTCCAAATATATAATTATCATATCATATGATATATACATATATATATATATATATATATATATATATATATATATATATATATACAGAGAGAGAGAGAGAGAGAGAGAGAGAGAGAGACTGTATGGATAGGAATCCGACAAAATGATTTGGATGAAGAACAAGCAGATATTAATCTAACATATTTTCCTGACGAAGCCTTAATAAAATGAAACGGGTTACATTAACATCAGTTTCCTACGTGTTTTTATCCTATCATACACTCACACACACACACACACACACACACACACACACACACACACACACACACACAGACACACAGATAGATAGATAGATAGATAGATAGATAGATAGATAGATAGATAGATAGATAATTAGTTGATCTGACAATCAGTCTCGGTAAGATTGAAGTATCAACTCGTACCAAAAACCACCCTGAACCAGATGTCAATATAAATATTACTCTACTTGCAAACGTCGGTGTCTTCAAATAAACGCATCAAAATGTTCCTAGATGGTATTCTAGACAAAGTAATTGACACTAGAATCAGCAAAGAAAGCCAGGCACCGGCGATGCAATTGGCACTGAAAATTCTGACTTTTGTCTCCAACACCGAATACAGGCGCCGACAGTGAATATGGAGTTAATAACTTGGCAAAACCATACCTTAAATACCAAATACTTACCAGATAAGCAAATGTTTGTAAAAAATACGTTAATCTTGCTAGTAACGTAGAGATAGATTTTTTGCCAATCTTTTGAGATGAAGCATATCCAAGAGAAACATTGTCTTGTGTTTATTAAAATTAATACGTTTACCTGTTTTTATTGATGAAAAATCACTTCAGTCTGTTGCAGTGAAAACAAAAACCAAATGATTGACATATACAAACACATCCTTATTGAATAAGTCCGCGATTCAGGATTGTCAAATATTACTGAGCATGTAAATAAGCTGGTTACAAATGCCTGTGGACACAACAGCTGAAATGTCGTGAGTACAGCAACCAAGATGACTATGCTTCAGCCAATAGCATGATATATTATAATGATAATGCTAATGATGATGCGGAAAACGATCTTCATATACTAGCTTCGGAATAGAATATAATGAAATGTTTGGGTTTCTTTAGAAAGTCAAGTGTTTATGATTAAAGAAGAAGCCTTATTTCTATATGGCAGCAATACCACATCTTCCTCCTTAGAAACATTAAGCCCAACTCCATTTCAAATAAAGTCCCATAGCCTCACCATGCTCGGAATTCCTGATGTGATCTTCGTAGCAAATCGATTTTTACGAAAAGAAAAAAAAATCCAATTTTCCAAACCCACAGACAACCGCTTTTGAATTCATTGTTTTACTACCAGACCCTATGGTCACGCAATGTTAAAGAGCTATTTAATTCGTAGCTATTGGGGCAAAAACTAAATTCATAGCTTTCGGAGATATATCTGTACGAAATTAAATGCAACCAAATCGATCAAAATTTGAACCCGGCACGCAGATTCATTTTCCGCACCGATATTCGCTAGCCTACCTTCATATAAAGAGAAATCATTAAATGGATTTATAACGTTGTTTCGATTGGTTTTCCAAACCTATTTGGGTTAACAGTTAAATTTATTTGGTTCTAAGAAACCTAAATACGATCCCCAAGGGAATCATCTGAACACAGTCATGTTCACACCTTAAAACGTATTGCGTTTTCGTTTTCACTCAATGAATATGCCATTTAAATCTTAGTTTTCATTAATGATGTCCCTGGGGACATCAGTTCTCAATTTGATATCTATGCTAACCATTTACTAGTGTTTCTATAGAAAGTCTGATGTCTTCGATGAGGTCAAATTGGCAGTTGATCTCAAGAATGACCTAAGGTCTGTTGTTAACTGGGGCACGGAATGACTTGTTCATTTTAGCAACTCCAAAACGAAACTTCTTTCTGTTAATAAAGTGAAAGACACATTTATGTCTTTCATCCTCATGGCTGATACTAACCCCCATGAGAGTGACACGTTGCGCCCTCTCGGGCTTAGTTTCTCGGCTGTCATGAAGTAGAGAGATTATATTGAATCCATTGCTAGGATTGCTGTTGAGAAAATTGGTTCACTCTGTCCAGCTATATAATTTTTCTCTCCTACATCTATCATATATATCTATAAGTCAATCATACCTTGAATATTGCTCCCAGATGCTACTACTGTTGTATATCTACATATTCCTGAAAAGTTCCAAAGAAGAATCAGCAATATTATTGATACTGACCTGAACTCTCGGCTGTAATTACTTTCTCACCGTCGTGAGACGAATCAACAATATTATTATTGCTGACCTGGAGTCTCGGCTTTAATGATTTTTTCACCGTCGTGAGAAGGGTCAGCAATATTATTGGTGCTGACCTGGAGCCTCGGTTTTAATCTCTTTCTCACCGTCGTGAGACGAATCAACAATATTATTATTGCTGACCTGGAGTCTCGGCTTTAATCATTTACTCACCGTCGTGGGATCAGCAATATTATAGGTGCTGACCTGGAGTATCGGCTTTAATTACATTCTCATCGTCGTGAGAAGGAACAGCAATATTATTAATGCTGACCTCCTGTCTCGGTTTTAATCACTTTCTCACCGTTGACATGTAGCATCCTTGTCCCATTCCTATATATAATTTCATAGTGATTGTTCGGATGAACTTTCCTCATGGTACCTTGAGTTTAGCAAATAACAGATTGGCAAAAAGGAATCATCAGTTTAGTATTGAATTGCGAAATATAACCTTTAGTTCTATGCTAACACTTAATTTTTTCGGACTTCTCATTGTGGAATTTTCTTCCACTTCCATGCTTTCCAGCCAACTTTGAACTTGAAGCATTTAACTACATAGTTTATCATTATCTACTGTCTTCTTGATTACTCTTCTATTATTCTCGCTCCTTAATAATGTTTCGCTTTTTTCATATTCTTTCACACCCAGTAAGTTCTTGTGCCTCAGTGGGTTTACGAGTTTGCATGGGGTGATATGATTAAAAAAAAGACGAGGTTTGCTAAATGATCAGTTATCCAATCATATTAGCATTAGCCATTTCAGACAGATTAAAATACTAACAATAGATTCGTACATATGCGGGAACATTTTAAAATGAATTTCATCTCCCTAATAATTCAGTAAGAAAATATTATTTAAAATATTCCCCAGTACATTTCCAAGTAGATAAATTCTTTTATCTTACTTTGTCACACTCCCTTGTGTCTTAGTGACACTACTGATTTCCATGGGATGATATGATTAAAAAAAATGTATCCGTGGCTCTAATTTTCCGCGTCCTGAGTAAGACGATAAACTACATTCAGCAGCAAAACCTCTGATCAGGATGTCTTGAGGAGAATGGAAACATCTCTTAATTGCTGGTGTTCCCAGATCCACCCGGACAATGGGTGGTAGCATCTATTTGGGTCCCAGCTATGAGTAAATAGTTAACCGTTCCTCCCAACTGGGGACAAAACGTGTAAAAATAAGGTTGAAATATCAGTATTTAAAAAAAAAATATTACCAGCTATATATTACTAGGATATACATTGTTGAAGAAAAATTATTACCAGCAATAAAAATCTTGTCGGCATTATATAACTCATTGAGGTTAGTATGCCGTAAAACAAAACAAAACTAACTAGGTACCTCCAGGAGATCGCTAAAAAAAAAGAACATAGCATGATGAAAAAGACGCCAAGCTTGACGAAAACAATATCTTATCGTCTAAATGTTTATGTTATTATTAAGAGGAAAGATCAAAGTATTTGGGGGGTATTTTTTACATTTTTAATCGTTCCTAGCGCGTCCAAAATTTTCCTTAAAATTTTTTTTTTTAGAGTCAGCAAAATTGACTATCTTTTTCCATTTTTAAAAAAAAATGGAAATCTCACTTTGAAATTCTTTTAAATATCAATTATCATTTTTCAAAACTTATTTTAAGAAAATCAGAAATTATAATGTTTGTTTAAAATATTTTGAAGCAAGGTTAACTAAGATTCTGCGCCGAAAAGGTGCAATTTGAAAATAAAACAAAGCAGGTCATAAACTTTCGCGTCACTTGACAGGTGATAAATGGCATATTGACGGTTTCCGTGAGGATAATTTTTTCTACGGAAGGAGAAAAGTAAAATAATTTACATTTAAGTGAACAGATTATTTACATCGTTATAATTAAGGAAAACTTTCAGCGATCTAATTTTTTTGTACTTAGCTTTCACCTTTACGTTTACGATGCTTTATAGAAAATATATTATAAAGAAATTAAAATAAGAGTGAGATTAAATTTCATAAGAAAGCTATCTGATTATCTTATAGGTGCCTTTCTTATGAAATTTTATCAGAAGTGTACATAAAATACTATAATTTTATGTACATTTATTATATTTTAATGTGTTATTTGTATTTCCATTCATTTTATTATTAATTTTGATATTTCATTTTCATGGAATAAGATGATACTGATACTTGTAGGGTTACCCTTCTCAGTTGAAATTGAAAAATCAAATTAAATCCTCCACACGTGTTTCGCAAATGTAAAGTTCTTAACAGCGGAGAACAATGCTTAACTCAAATAACTCAACTTAATTGTTTTCTGGTTGATCTTCCGTACTTTCTAATTACAGCCCGATTATAAACACAAAATTACATTTCTTAATTACTGTTGATCTTCTGATTAGTCAAAATGATACAATTTACAACGTGCTACAAAAAGGTCTATCTCATAAGGAGACTTAGGAAACCCGATGCGGCTTTTAACTAATTTTATAATATTTTAACAACTAATGTAAAAATCTATTATAATTAAAAAATAACAAATAATTCTATTAAAAAATCATTTTTCATCGAAAAAATTTTTTGCTTTCAGAAAATATTGTCTATATTCTTAAAAAACAACTAGAAGCAATTAAATGCATTTGAAATTAAATAATATATGTTTTATTGAGTTTTGTATGTTACAATTCAGAGCTGACTTTCAGGTAGTGTGATCTAATTAAAAACAAAAAAAAAAACATTATTTGATTTCTTTAAAGCCTTGTGCTTTTAACTATTGGAATCACTAACCCCGACGCGTTCGAATTTCATAAAATTAGTTATCGGGGGTGTAATAAATATAAAAAATATTTCTGCCATGACTTTAATAAAAAAAAAACAAAAAACATATTTATAATAATTTAGATCAGCTGTGAATAGTTCCTGAAAGTTTCATTAACATCCGACAATTATTTTTTTATTTTTTGAAGATTTTCAAAATTAATGTGTGTCATACAAAAAAAAAAAAAAAAAAAAAAAACGTGCTAAAAATTGTCTATATTATTTTACTAGTTCCGGTAATACAAAGAGAAACAAGGTACTCTTAATCAAAATTTAGAATTTTCTAAAAAAAAGAAAACTTTTTTTTAAAAAAACTTTGGTCTTTCCTCTTAATAATAACATAAGCATTTAGACGATAAAATTTTGTTTTTGGCAAGGTTGCCGTCTTTTTTATCAAGCTATACTCTTTTTTAACGATTGCGTGGAGGTACCTAAACCAAACCAATCTAATTTTCCGTATAATCGATAATTTCTGATGTCAATACTGAAATTTCTTTGGACGTTTTCGTTTTATTTTCGAATGTGTTGTTTCTCAGCCGCCATCATGATAAGATTAAAAATAAAATATGTAGATGCCTAATGATGACTGCCGCATAGTTATCACTATAGATTTGTCGACTGCAATTAAGTTGAAAAACTTGAGAGGAAGAGAGTGGGTTTAGATTTAAAGACCTGAATATTTAACACGTCGCTAAATGAAATGGCAATGCTCTTTAAGATCGACAGAGGATATCCAAGCCTCGCTGAATAATTAGACTCTCGTAGCCTGCTTCATCAAGCGTTTCACCTTCCCTCACGCGAAAGTTAAAAGAAAACGGGTCTTAATTATAGAACAGTCTGCGCCGGCTTAAGAAGAAATTATCATTGTCACAGTGGAAAGTGGGAATTTTAAAAGAATGAATAAGCGGTCAGTTCATTCGGTCGGAGATTAATCCCAGTAGTCTGTAGGTAGACGATATGAGCATCAGAAGTATCGCTTTCAGCTCTTCTAACAAAGATATCTACAAGGCGTATGGTTCAAGCGGATCGAATATCTGGAGGTCATGATTTCATTATTGTAAATGAAAAGAAATTTACTGTTGTGTTATGAATGCAAAGGCAGTTCTTAAAAAAAGAGGACGTCAGTGAAATCTTTTTGAAAGAAAATCAAAGAGTAACGGCATAGCAATTATACCGTAATATATATGGCATGTTCTGTACTGAACTACTCTCAAATGACAAAGAAACCAGCAATTAACAATTCCAGCGCATGTAGAAAATATCTTATCTAAACTTGATTTTGTTGCTTGATGCATAAGATAGAATTACGTCAATACGTGGATGTTTTTAATATAAGTTAAAATGTTGTACGAGACATAATTTGTGTAACTTCGTTTTTATACATTGTAATGTTGCTGATTTTTAATTTCATTTTAATATATGTAATTAAAATTAGATTATATAATTTAATAATTATTTAGATAGCAAAATCAGCATTTAAATTAATAATAAAGTCCTTGCAATAATTTACGTAAGTCAGCGATTATCTAAGCCTTGGATCATATTCCTTCCATTACGACTGGAGAAATCGTTCATCCTTCCTTTATTTTTAATTGTCGTCTGGCCCATTTTTTTCCAAATTAAACATAGATATATAAGTGAAATACCTCTGCAATTTCCTTCTTGACATTAGGTCTGAAATTACTCCTCTTAAAATCAAGAGACTCCCATTTGAAAATCACAGAAACCTGCCATCTCACGAATCCCTTATCTGATTAGGGTCGCAATGGCACCACATATACTCCAGCCATCTGACGGAATCCATCTATCGTCAGAGTGATTTTGAATTCATACATTTTTCTACTCAGATTTGTTGCTACTTCAAGGCCAGTGATCGCAATCAGCTCTGATATTTAAATCATAGCCAGTGGGAGTATTGTAAACATCATACTTTTCCCCAAGCTGTTGGCATTGGGAAGGCAACAAGACGATTTATCCGTTAACCGAAACACTATCCACTCATACAGTACATTTAACGAGTCGTTAGTCGTTACACTATCCATATATACGTATGTAATTTTTATTATCAAATTAAGAATTAGCATTGCAAAGAAAGGAATAATTTTTGTTTTAATCCTGATGAAGTCGTCGACACTTTTATGATAATTGGAACAAATGAATATTTAAAATGAACTTTCGTGGACAGAACATTCGATTAAAGATAAAGTTTTATGGAAAGTAAGGATTAGAAAAAACTGATGTTTATAATCAGAAATAAAGGTTTAATTTCTAGGACACGAAAATGAAGGAAGATGGCTTCGATAATTAACAATCGCAGAGCATATTAAAGGCAGGAGAAGCAGAGAAAACAGCGTGTAAATTGCTCTCTACTTCCCCCTATCCCTTGTAGTCCTTAATATCTTTTGTCCTTTTTGCTACTTCTCCCTAAAACTGTTCTGTCATCCACTTGCTTAAGCCCGCTAGGTATGTCACGCGTTGCTTTCTTTTGTCTTTCTATCCGTCCTGTATGCATCAGATTCTCAAAGCCCCATTTTCTTATTACAAGTTCCAGAAATTTCAGCTGTTTCTTCCTGATGTTAAGTATAAGATTTCTCCTTGTTTGCATCTTCTCCAAAACCTCATTATCTTTCACATGTCCAGCCTAAGTTATCGTTAGCATCCGACTGTAAAACCATACTTCCGTTGACACAGGTCTCTTCTTCATCTTTGATGAGATCGTCCAACATTCGTTGCCGCAAAGAAGGACAGATATCACGTAGCAGTTCAGCACTCTTTTCTTTGTTACCAACGAAATCCTCCTGTCACTTAATACTCTACCTAGCTTTTAGACAGCATATGTAGCCATCCCAATACGCCATTGGGGCTCAGCGAAGTACTTACCGCCCTAAAAAAAAACACATTTTGTCTTTTATTTTATTTGAATCGCAAAGTCGGCATTTTCACGGGTTTAAAAGAGGACTGGCCACCGTAGCAACTCACTTCGTCTTTGTTTACCACCATCACATCTACCTAATAAATCAAACCCAGAGCATTTGGACTTTGAAATCAAAACGTATCTAGAGCCTGACATACTTTTCATTAAATGACAATTGATTCGATTTTAGCAAAATAAAAATGAAATTCCAATTGTAGGTAATAGGAATTCTATTTTCCATGACGTTGTTTTGATGTATTTCTTTTTATTTTATTTTGTTTCGGACCTGTTAATGTGGAAATTTCAATTATCCAAATGTGTGCATATATATATATATATATATATATATATATATATATATATATATATATATATATATATGATGTGTAGTCTAGCTTACTTCGTTTTTTGTAACAAGTGGGATTCTAATGTAATTGCACGATAATCGTGTATTGTTTAAATAGGGGGTAATGGAACTTATACTAAGTTAAAACTTAATCCTTTTATTCCCCCACCTAACTTTAATCTACAAACCTTTTTCTCGCAAACAGATTGGGGGGGACTCTCTTTGCATATATATATATATATATATATATATATATATATATATATATTGGGTATTATACACACACACACACACACACATATATATATATATATATATATATATATATATATATTGGGTATTACACACACACACACACACACACATACACACACACACACATATATATATATATATATATATATATATATATATATATATATATATATATATTGGGTACAATTCCACAGTCTGGATTTCGACAACTAAAATTGCTATTCAGGCGGCTTGTTAGCGTTCCGAGTTTATTTGACAGTGAAGCTGAATTTTTCAACACTTGACATTGTTTTAAATCCTCATAGTGTTTTGTAATGTTTAAGTTTCGATACTATATTTTGAGATTTAAAAAATCTACGTATTGCCCAATTTCGCATACCAATCGTTATAATTAGTATATATTGAACTGTTTAGAAAATAATTTGACAAAATCCTTACTTCACTATTTTTGCGCACCCTAATAAAGCGACTGTATTTTTACCCATTTATCTGTTTCCACTTCTCCCCAAAATTTGGTTTCGATCTATCAATTGTATGGCTAGTTTAGGTGATGTGACGGACAGGCATACTAACGGATGCCACATAATTTTATTTTTGAAAATAGCGTACCCACCTCCCGAATTAAAAGAAAAATACTTTCTAAATTTGCGGAAAGAAAATCTGGAATCAGAATCAGAATTGCATCCAAAAAACAAAAAAAATGGCGGATGTATTTTGCATAAATACAATATGGGAACAAGAAAGCAACTCCCACGACCTATACGGGAAACTATTTAACTGGTTCCATTTTGGTGAATGTAATAAAGAACATTGCATTTGCTAGGCTGAAAAAATACTATGAAAATCCAGTCCTTAAAAACTAGTTTGCCTTTCGATCTGGTAACGGATCTAACGATGGCATATGCCATCAAACGACTCCAGGAAATTTCTTGCCTCTCGAACGTAAAATTTTACATCTAATATATAGTCCAAATATCAGCACAAGATCAAATCAATAGAAACATCCGTCTCGCATCAATTAGAAACACCCTTCCAGGTTCTAAATACATTGAATGTCTTGATCTGACAATAAATATATCGCTCCATAAATCAGTACCTGTCTAGAGAGGAACCAAACACAGAAAACTTGAAAAGCCCTTTGGAGTATGACAAGAAGGCGATGAGAGTCACACCCTATTTA
>OZ010577.1:37614741-37617241 GCA_963932145.1 Acanthosepion lycidas | reverse complement strand
TACAATGATTTTCACAGCAATTTTTCCGACGTGATATATTCACTGGTTCCCAAACGGCATGAATTTAAGAGTGGTACTAGTTTGACATATCGGTGTCATCCTTTTACTATCAAAACAGTTAAATACTCCAGAAGCTTCTTCTCTCGCACTTCCAGACAGTGGAACTCCCTTCCTCTTTCTTTCTTCCCTGATAGCTATAATCTTCAAATATTCAAATGTAATGTCAATTGACATCTTCCGATGCCTTCATCTTCTTCACCGTCCTTCTCTCTATCTCTTCCTCAAACCCCCATCTTTACTCTTACTTTGGCTCGCTGTAACCCCTTGCGTGATAGTGGCATTTCCACATTGCTTGGTGTGAAATACTTAGAAAAAGCATTAAAAATAAATGTTTGACTTACCCTCTTATATATGAATTGAGATCAAATATGAATTGGAATCCGATAGAAAGATAAGATAAGAAACAAACAGGAAATGTTTATAAATCTAAAATGTCATATTTTTGTTAAAGTTTCATCAGAGAATGAAATATGGGAGAGTATAATAAAATTCTGCTATTATTTATTTTTTGCGTTGTCTGTTTTTTATTGGCTAAGCAAAACTCTAGTGCATCTTCCTTTTCATGACATATGCGTGTATATAATTCATGTGTGAATGTATATCATAATTCTGCTTTGTTTACGTGGGAGTCAGGAATAATATATATGTGTGTCTGTGTGTTTGTGTATTTATCAATATTTGTTGTTTGCCTGCATGTTGATTTGCTGACATTTGGTGTGAGTGTAAAAGAATTTCAGTTACATTCTTTGTGGTTGCATTTAGATATCCTAGATTTTTAAATATGGATTTTACTAAATTTGGTGATATAATAAACAGTAAATGGTAAATAATTTATCAGAACTCACTCGGTGTATTTTCTTGTGTGGCATTTATAAAATCGAAGTTATGGCCACTTTTGTTTCTGTTTAAAAGCGAGCTTAAATAGTGAAACCCCATTGATTTGGAAATATTTACAAAAATCAAATCCTTGTCTGATTTTAATGAAACTTCCTGGACTTATTCACAAATGATTGTAATTATTTCACAAATTCTTTCTTTTTTTAGAAAATCTTGATAAAAAAAAAAAAAAACACTTTTTTTTTTTTTACATATGTTACTTTTTATTAGGTTGGTGCCAATATAATGACGTAATAATGTCGTTTTTTGACCTATTTTTAACGTCAAAAAACGACATTATTACTCATTATTTTGGCACCAACCTAATAAATATTTAATTTTATAAAATTTAGAGATATTTATTTTTGTTCGGCGTAATGTTTATATAAGTTATAAGCAGAACTCTTTTGACAATTTAAATTAGATTCCTTTTGTAAAATAGGAGCTCCAGTTAGAAATAATCTGCACTGAATCGTAAAATAAAAATAACTTAAAACTAAAACATCATTTAAGGAGAAAAGCTTTTAATTATTTTCATGAAAAGTTCATATTAAGGACACAATTGTCTTAAGAAATTTTTTTTTTCGATGGAGAATGAATATGAACAAGAATTGTTTTGTTTCTTTTTAAATATTAAATAGAATACTTTATAAATTCTGAAATCTTTTAAAACTCTTTATTAATTAGTACAGCTTAGTTTGTATTGGTATTAAATAAACACTATACATACTAATCATGAACTGAAAATTTTTCTATTAGATTGGTGCAAAAATAATGACATAATAATGTCGTTTTTTGACGTTAAAAATACGTCAAAAAACGACATTATTACGTCATTATTTTTGCACCAACCTAATAAAATTCTGCGACCCCCAGTATTTTAAAAATAATTTTTGAAGTTTTTCGTATGTCGATTTGTGTACATGGCGACGTCAATACACATTATCCGAAAATAAGTAAATTTAAAGCTAAAAATCAATAAAACATTAGATAACGGAGATTATTTTCCTTTATTCTTTCGGTGACTGGGTAGTTGAAAACAATACATAAATGGTCCTCACGTTATATTGGGCAAGTAATTTTGGCAGATATGCACCACGTAGAAAAACTACTTAAATTCCCGACATTTAGACAGTCAATACAGCTGTCAACACCTAATAAAACGTCTACATCTATGTTAAAAAATGAATCTCTGTGATATTTTAAAATAATGGTAAGTAATAAGCGTTTCAAGTCTGATTATTGAAACGTTAATTCAGCTAATATTCCCTCAATAAAGTTTTAAATAAGTATATTTTATTTTTGACTGATTTTTAATAAAGAGAATTGCATTATGCTAACAGATGGCTAAAAATGGCTAAAATCAGCGATTTTTAGTGATGCAAAAATAAAAGTCCCTCCAGTCAATTTCAATTAGTTTTGCAATAAAGCAAAGTATTTTGATTATTGGAAATAGTAAATGTACTCTCCTAGATTGAAATTAAAACTAAAATAAAAGCTTCTGAAAAAAAAAGATTTTTCTTTTTTAAAAAAATAATTTTAATACTTAGGTATAGCGTTTATT
>OZ010577.1:37567241-37612241 GCA_963932145.1 Acanthosepion lycidas | reverse complement strand
CCGCCACATCCTACCTCGTGCGGAGGCTGGTAAATATCGACTGCCATGTCAATATGAAAGTGCATTCTGTTTTTAAGCTATTAATCACGGTGTCTTGCCGATTAACTTTCATTGTGCTGTCTGTGTGTATTGTAAAGTTCCCAAAAATTGTTACAGGTAACCGGGTCTGGGTGATGTACATACCAGATTCTGGCAGTTTCCTTCCCGTTACAGTGGCGTATTTTCCATTGCAGATATTGGCCCATTACTTTATCATACCGTGTTTTATATTCAGTAGGGGCTAACACCATGCAAACTGATACAAAATTACCAATTATTTCTAGATAATCATGGCATTATCTGCAAACCGTGTTAACACAATTATTCAATATGTGTACTTGGTAATTTCTGCTTAGCAAGCATTGGTCCTGTGCAGCAAGAATAAAAACTTCGGTTTCAGCTTTTAACCCTGCACTAGGTAACCACTGATGGTTACGGGGTTTGTCTACAGCAACTTGTTTGATACAGGGGAGTATTGACTATGAAGAAGCTAATGTTACGATCTTTTTTGCAATTGGTACATTACTCATTTTCTTTTACTTTTATTTTTTATTACTGCAGCAGTAGTTGTAATATGGTTTACTTACATTACTTCACCCACTTGAAATTCCCTTTTGAATTTGTTGTCTTTCTTCATTAATGAGTAAAATCTCTTATTGCATTCGAGTTCTTTGGCACAGATAATCATCTATTCTTCTGTAGTTTGCCGGTATCTTTGAAGAGAGATTTATGTGGTTGTGTAAGGGAGTTCTAGTTGAATTAATCATCTGCTGCCTTTGGATTTCGTCACATACAGATGAACAACATCAACCTTAGGATCTGTCATGCGGTAGCAAGTGAGAAGCTTTCTCGTTTTGGCCTCTACACGCTTAATGTCAGTTATAGTCGAATTAAGGATGTTTAAACTCTATTGCACCACAAGGACAGCACATATGTTTATAGCAGATATTCTGTTTTGGGAATTCAACTCAGTATTTAACATCAGACCGCACATTTGGATTTGCTGTATTCCATCCCCTTCGTTGATTCTGACGTATTTATTGTCATCTTCTCCTTTCAGTTGCTTAATATTTATGACAAAATCTGCTTCTATTGACTGCGTTTCTGTAATTTTCCCTTCCTTGAATATTATTTTTGCACATTTATCTTATTTCAAATGTATACCAATATCATTACCGAAAAATCTACAGTACTGACGCCTTTGGTAACATTTTGATATCATATCTGTAGACTAATTTATTGACGCCTTTGGTAACATTTTGATATCATATCTGTAGACTAATTTATTGACGCCTTTGGTAACATTTTGATATATCTGTAGACTAATTTATTGACGCCTTTGGTAACATTTTGATATCATATATGTAGACTAATTTATTGACGCCTTTGGTAACATTTTGATATCATATCTGTAGACTAATTTATTGAGGCCTTTGGTAACATTTTGATATCATATATGTAGACTAATTTATTGACGCCTTTGGTAACATTTTGATATCATATATGTAGACTAATTGATTGACGCCTTTGGTAACATTTTGATATCATATCTGTAGACTAATTTATTGAGGCCTTTGGTAACATTTTGATATCATATATGTAGACTAATTTATTGACGCCTTTGGTAACATTTTGATATCATATCTGTAGACTAATTTATTGACGCCTTTGGTAACATTTTGATATCATATCTGTAGACTAATTTATTGACGCCTTTGGTAACATTTTGATATATCTGTAGACTAATTTATTGACGCATTTGTTAACATTTTGATATCATATCTGTAGACTAATTTATTGAAGCCTTTGGTAACATTTTGATATCATATCTGTAGACTAATTTATTGAGGCTTTTGGTAACATTTTGATATATCTGTAGACTAATTTATTGACGCCTTTGGTAACATTTTGATATCATATATGTAGACTAATTTATTGACGCCTTTGGTAACATTTTGATATCATATCTGTAGACTAATTTATTGAGGCCTTTGGTAACATTTTGATATCATATATGTAGACTAATTTATTGACGCCTTTGGTAACATTTTGATATCATATATGTAGACTAATTTATTGACGCCTTTGGTAACATTTTGATATCATATCTGTAGACTAATTTATTGAGGCCTTTGGTAACATTTTGATATCATATATGTAGACTAATTTATTGACGCCTTTGGTAACATTTTGATATCATATCTGTAGACTAATTTATTGACGCCTTTGGTAACATTTTGATATCATATCTGTAGACTAATTTATTGACGCCTTTGGTAACATTTTGATATATCTGTAGACTAATTTATTGACGCATTTGTTAACATTTTGATATCATATCTGTAGACTAATTTATTGAAGCCTTTGGTAACATTTTGATATCATATCTGTAGACTAATTTATTGAAGCCTTTGGTAACATTTTGATATCATATCTACAGACTAATTTATTGACGCCTTTGGTAACATTTTGATATCATATCTGTAGACTAATTTATTGATGCCTTTGGTAACATCTTGATATCATATATGCAGACTAATTTATTGACGCGTTTGGTAACATTTTAATATCATATGTGTAGAATAGTTCATTGGCGCTTTGGCAACATTTTGATATCATATCTGTAGACTAATTTATTGACGCCTTTGGTAACATTTTGATATATCTGTCGACTAATTTATTGACGCGTTTGGTAACATTTTGATATCATACGTGTAGATTAGTTCATTGGCGTTTTGGCAACATTTTGATATCATATCTGTAGACTAATTTATTGAAGCCTTTTGTAACATCTTGATATCATATCTGTAGACTAATTTATTGACGCCTTTGGTAACATCTTGATATCATATATGCAGACTAATTCATTGACGTTTTTGTCAACATTTTGATATCATATGTGTAGAATAGGCCATAAAACATATTCTGTTTTACATTGTATCCGTAGTTATTATTGTTTAATTCATGCAAAATTCAGGTCAAGGACAGATAGAACAGAAGATGCGACAGAGAGTTTCCTTAAAAGATTCCTTGTCGATATTCAAGCAAGTGGAAAGGGAAATGTGATTTAGATATAATGTGGCTTTCCACAGTTTCACTGAGGAGACTTTATACATTTCCAAATCCTTAAGGATCCAAGATTATTGCACACTATCAAAGGCTATCATCATTATTAGTATTACATTATTTACATTATTCGGACTTAACATGAAGTCACAATGCTCATCTTTGTCATAATATTTATTACAACGTTTCGGCCGTTGTACGCTCCGGCCTTCTTCAGGTGGTTGGAATGTTGAACTGAACCCTTTATTTCGCTTAGTGGGGTAGACTATTCCACGTGCCAAATTTAATGGTTGCCAATTATCAGTTATTTCCTGATATTCTCCACTGCCTTAACCGAGTATTGAAATCACACTCTTTGGGTCCGGTCACTTGATCAAGCTAACGCCTTTATCCACTGTGCCATGTGTCCTTGAGGACATTATTAATAGTAGTGGTAATAGTAGTAAGGTCTGTGAATGCCGATATATAGCTTTTCCCTCTACTTCTGGAAAGATAATTACTACTTCCGCGTTGATGCTTCCCTAGACACCAACGTATTAATCACTTCATGTTAAGTGTCAATCGTTATCTATCCTCATTATACTTATAATATTCACTTCCTGCGCTTTCGCACATATCACGCCCTAATTATTTAAACAATTTCACCAGAACCCTCTGCGTTGAATATCTCTCGATATTTTATTAAATGGGCTTTAGTTTGAAAACAGAAAAAAAGAATCATTTGCTTTTAGTCCTAGGAAAAAGATTTTAACTTTTTCTTTAAGGGGGGTATGGTAATTTACCCACCCAGGCATAGACTTTCTTAGCTATAAATAGGAGCAGGTACTGCCTTCTGGAGAGGGAAGTTTCCAGTTGTCAACTCTGACAGTTGGACCGAAACTTTTTGCTGTAACATTCTCGTTTGTATATGCTTGTATTATTGTTTTTATGTTAATATATTTGTTTACATCAATTCCTCTCTTAAGTCTTTATTTCTGGCCCTAACAAGGCTACGATAAGGAGAGAGATAAAACGAAAGTTATAATAGCGTATACAGAAAAAAAGCCTATTTTCCATTGAATAAAAACATTTTCTGAAGAAGGTTTAATTAAATATTTTGTATTCAGGTTTTAATTTTATATCCTCTCTACGCTTTTTATGTGTCGAATGACTTTTGTGCTCATTGTTAGTCGTCCATTTATTATATACTAGCTTAAAAGCCGCCCTATTGTCCCGCGGAAGGTTTGACTTTTAAGTAGTTTGAGAGTCACTAAGTCTTTGCCTGTACTCAGCATTGGAAGCTTTCCTGGTTGACGTTTGATCTGCATTTTCATTTCCACGGGACTTTCTTTTTCTCGCTGTAGACTTGGCTCTTTTGATTGTGATCCGTTCCTCCTTTGGCAGAGATTTCTTTTTGCAATAATACTGCTGCCGTATGCGATAAGCAGCGATAAACTACAGAATACCTCAAAATTGATTTCTGCATTTATTTATTACATTAATATTTAAGCTTAACTTTTAAAAGTTCAGCGATGTTTCTTCTGTTGCCACTAAATTTAAAGACAGTTTTATGTACGTAGATACTTTCCCTACAAAAAAATTATTTTTATTTCAAGGGAAACTGTCGCTGGATTTCGCAGTTAATTTCGATTATTTCCAAATTTATTTCCAAGTTATAAATTACAATCGCAGTAATGAAAACTTGGGAATCCAAAATTTATGTAACATGAGCTATTGAAAGGTAGTGAGTTATGTCCTTTAACTGAAAAAGTGTGACACAGTGGCACACTGATATTTGCATTTATTATATAGATTATAAAATTTGATATCGTAGAAAAAATTCGTCGCAAAAAATTACGTAAGATAATAACCGAAAACAATCACAGTAATGAAAGATTGAGAATCCAGAATTTCTGTAACTTGAGCTATTGAAAGTTAGGCAGTTGTGTCCCTTTGAATGAAAAAGCGTGAGATAGTGATACACTGACTTTCGCATTTATTGCATCGATTACAAAGCCATATATGCAAACAATATCCACCAAAATTCTTCGTAATAGCAGATGAAGAAATCATTTCACCATCAGTAATTCTACGCTTCAGGAATGAGTAAATGCTTAATTCATTCTCATTAAATATTTGGCTTTACTTGTATATTTACAAAATACGCGAGAATGGAATATCTAAAACCTCAATTAAATAACCGAAGCGCAGTGATAAAACTAACAAGAACACATATTATTTCGCACGGTTCATGGAATAATTGACAAATACTTTTATCAGAGAAACAGTGTTTCGTGTACTTTATCTCTGGTTACAAATGGAAACGTTAATTCAATTTTTCCTGTCAAATCGCGAATGAATATTGTCGTGAACGGACACATCCAGATTTTATTACATTAATGCATGAGTCTACCAAATATCTTTCTTTGAACCTAATTTATTCTTATTTTTCATTAGCAATTTTCCCCATGACATAAGCTCTCGACTCGGTATATATATATGTTGGTGACAACTGTTTAACATTGTCATAAATGTAAGTCTGATAGATTAGATATTGTCCAGATAGCAGCTGCTCTCCAAAATTATATTCCATAAACTCATTGTTTATTGTAACGCCTGCAAATGAATATGCTCTTCTTTAATCATTGAAGATAAACTTTAACTTCCATCAGCGTGTCTAACTCTAATCTCCTGGAGTGTAACTCGTTGTGCCTTATCTTGTTTTCCACTGCCATGAAGTAAAACAATTATATCGAATTATTTGCGAGGTCTGCTTCTGAGAAATATTGCTTTCTTGTGCCGGATTAGAAAATATTTTTCTCACCAGTAAGATTTAATAAGTATAGCATTCTTCCGTGCCTTGAACGTCCTTGCTACATCTGGCCGGTGTTTATACTATATATATATATAGACATTCTTACTAAAATTCAAAGACTGCTACACACCGCTGAAACATATCTTCTTTTTTATGTTTTATAGTAATTATTTTGATGAGCTTTTCCTTTTGGTATGTTAACGAATTTAATCGCAGTACCTTGTTTGTTTAGCGCATATCAACCCTTTATGTGCCATTTAATTCAAAAATTTAATTTTCTTGGGAGTATTAGTAATTCCTTTAAAAATATATTGCTGGTGATATTATTATTTTTTTTTTTAAAAATGTATTGGTGTTAAATTTCTTTAAAGAAATGGTAATTCTTATTTTGCAAAAATGAGTTGCTGGTAATATGTATATATATATATATATATATATATTTACAAAAATGTATTGCTAATAATATTTTATTTCCTTATACAAACGAATTGCTAGTAATTTATTTTTTGTATTGCTATGAAAATATATTGCGGTATTTACCTTTCTCCCCACGGAGTAAGATGCGGCACAAGGTCAAATTTAATGTGAGGAAATCCAAGCCCGTGGTCTCGTGCAAAAATTACACGTAAACCCCGCATGCACGGGATCAGGGATCTGCTTACCTCCCTGGACGAGACTCTGCCCTTCAGCATTGCCTCGTCCGGGTTCCTCTCTGCTTAAATGCAGAGAGTTCGATACAGCAAGAGTTTCTCATGCTAACAGCTCACGCTAGCAGCATAGACAGAACATTGTCCCTAATTTAAAAAAAATATTTTGCTGGTATTTTTTGTGGGGTTCAACTATTGCACATGGCAGGGACGCTAACAGGTACTATCACCCCGGATCAGCGTGGACCTTGGAATAACAGCATTTAACAGGTGGTTTCACGCTCCTCAAAACCTCCCAAACAGAGGTATTGCTGCCGGATGTAGATTATCGTGATAACCAGTAATCGTATTAATGTTAAAATTGTTGCATGCAACAATAATCTGTAGGATAATAGTTTGTTATCTCTTGTCGATCTCGCTTTCGCCTTACTGCTTTATTGTCAACTCCGTTTCTCAAATATTTAAATATTAAGTTGGTGCAAAAATAATGACGTAATAATGTCGTTTTTTGACGTTAAAAATACGTCAAAAAACGACATTATTACGTCATTATTTTTGCACTGATCTAATAGAATCGCAAGCATTCTATTGTCTCTTCTTGAATTCCGTTATTTTATTGTCAATAATTTTTATTTCAGATTATTTCTCTCTCAACCTAATCTTAGTGACTTTATCAACTTGCTTGGAGTGAAAGGAGATTTGTGAATATTAAATATGCTCCCTTTTGTGATTATCTTTTTTGATGTTGGAATTTACAAATCGTTTGAAATCTACGTTTTTATAAGTATATCAATAGCTTCATCTACATATTTGTGTTTTAAAACGAAACTTTTCATAACCGTTCATTGTAACAATAAAATGAAGGTATCTATCAGTAAATTCGCTTACATATCACTCAGTTATGTGCTATGCACGATACACGGTTAGGCGATCATGAATCTTTCGACACATAAATAACGACCAGTTGCTAACACCGTCTGTCCTGCTATTTATCCAGAGCTGGAGGAGGAGGAGAAGAAGAGGATTTATACAATTCCCAAGGTAACGGATCTGACTGGAATTCGAACTCGGCTCTCCTGTTTCTCGATTCGAGCCCCCTTCCATGACTCCACCGTACCTCCTTACATATTATTTTTTTTAAGCATTTCACCCCAAGCAAGGCGGAAAGCTACTAGGACACAAGGGGTTACAGAAAATTTACAACAAGATCAGATAGGTGTGAGAGAAGAAATGATGCGGAGGAGGGTAATGGATAGATCAAGGCAACTGGAGATGTCGATTGACATTACACTTGAATAACTGGAGATTATAACTCCCAGGGAAACAGGAATAGGGAAGGGAGTTTCACAGGCGAGAGGTGCGAGACATGAAGCTATTGGAGTAGAAGAGACGGCTACATTTAGGAGTTTCGACAGTGAAGGGGTGAGAGCGGGATGCCAGCCTCGTAGGGCGCTTGAACTCATGACGACTGGGAACCAGCGAATGCAGCTCCTCGGAGCAATTTCCATGAAAGTATTTGTAGAACAGACAGAGGGAGGCGACGGCGCATCTGTGAGAAAGTGACTGTAGACGAGATGACAGAGCAGGGCCAATTATATTGCATATCCGCCTCAGGAGCCTATCAAGAACCCCGAGGCAAACAGAAGGGGCACCAGACTATATATGGCAACAATACTCCTTGTAAGGGCGAATTGTTGCTTTGTAGATCTGGAGGATCGATTCCGGGGAGAAAAATTTCCTTTCGCGGTACAGGATGCTAATAAATCCATAAAGATGATACAGAATTAACTTTAATATTAGTGTGAATATTCGCGAGAGTTGACACTTTTTTTTTTCTTCAGTACGTTGGCGATCAGTGCTGTCCACAAGTTCCTATCCTTTGTAGATCTTAATAAATTTATCTTTTTCTTTTCACCTAAACCTATACCCAAGCGAGCTAGGTAATGTATGACTTGTTTATCTCCGTCCCTCATGCTATCCTATGAGTGCCAGAATTTTAGACACAATTTTCCTCATTATTATTAGATTTCCAACTGTTTCTGTTCTGAAGTAAATGTGTACATTTTGTTTCCTTTTCCTCTAAATCTTCGTCGTTGATCTCATGTTCGGTCCATGGTATTCTCAGAATCTTTCAGTAGAGCCGCTTTTCTATTGTTTCAAGTCAATTCTTCTGTCATATAGAGAAGGACTAACGTTATGCAACATAGCATTGCTCATTGTTTGTTTCATTATACTTTGCTTAGCTTTTGGAAGGCAAATTCTGATAAATTCGCCCTTGGATTTGAGTTTTGCACTTTCTGTCTTCTGTTAAAATACTTCCCAGTTGTAATTTACTTCGGAAAAACAGAATATGTTGCTTTTGGTATTGGTGAATAAGTTGGAAACTGTTTTCTTAAAGTCTTTCTTTAAAGTGACGGAAATATCTGACAACAGATAAAAAAAATATCTGGTTTCCTTACTAATAAAAACATTGTATCAGGAAGTGACTTAATGGTATCTAACTTTGATTTCTCGTCAGATGTATACAATGTCAGATTTTATTATGCAAGATAAACTTTACAAAATAAAATTCATATTATGGGATTGATATTTGTATTATATTTATATGAATAACATATCAGGATTAACGTAGAAATATCACCCGTTAAAAACACCTTCAGTATTTATGTATAAATCAATATAAAAACTCTCTAGCTTCTCTAGAGGTAGTTTTGCCCAACACCACAAAATGATATAAAAAATCAAATCATGAATACAAAATCTAGTCATGTCCTTAAATCGTTTCGAAATATCGAGATTTTCATATGGATGTCATGAATGGCGTCAAACACGTTCAGAAATAGCAAAAACCGTTAGCTGTTTGTAAACCGGATTCTTAAATTATTTTTTTAAAGTGGCTTCGAGGGAATGAAGACTGTAGCTCTTAGCGAATACCATATTTCTTCATACTTCGAGCACTGGCGATACATAACTACCAACAAAGTACTGAACCAGATAATAGAAGCCACATCACTTAAGGATTTTCAATAGCAGCAACAAGGAAATGAATATTACATGTCAGGGAAATAGAGAATAATATCATAATGTAGATTCTGTTGTTTCACAAGAAAAATGTTTAGTAGGAAGAACCTGATTGATAATAGAAATACTTATATCAGCGGACATGTGATATATATTTTCCTGAATTATTTTCTTGGGAAGAATTTAAAAATATCAACCAACAGTAGCACTGGCTTTCCGGTAAATAAATGGCGAATGTTACCTTATAAGGAAATGATTAATATTCCAATTACTATTAGGGTGGTGCAAAAATAATGACGTAATAATGACGTTTTTTTACCTTAAAAATACGTCAAAAAACGACATTATTACGTCATAATTTTTGCACCAACCTAATATTACTATTATTAGGTTGGTGCAAAAATAATGACAGTTTTTGACGTTAAAAAAAAATGCGTCAAAAGCCGTCATTATTTTTGCACCAACCTAATACCATAATGCTTTAAACTATTAATGCCATTGTCACAAAATTAGAATATTGAAAAATGGTTACTTTTTTACGTTATCTGTTCTAATTAAAATTAGTGAGAACATGTTTTCGGGTGTCAAATATAATTATACAAATAAACAAATACAACGTAAGTTTTTACTTTATTTAACAGCGATCCTTCGTTTAAACACTGTTATTAATTCATACCAGACAATCCACTACCACTGTTATTAATTCATACCAGATCTATCCACTACCCTCATCCTTTCTTCTATCACTCCTATCTGATCTTGCTCTAAATTTTCTGTAACCCCCATGCGTCCTAGTGGCTTCCCGCCTTGCTTGGGGTGAAATGCTTAAAAAAAAAAATGTATTTAGTTTATTACCCGCCTCGACCACAAAGCTTACGAAGATTAGATTGGCACAACGCCACAAATTTGCGGCATCAAGTGATGATCGAACTCACTACTGATTATTAATTGTTAACCGGACCAGGTCACTAACCATTGCTCAAGGCTGTGTTGACATGTTAGGTACTTAAGCGATGACTATTATTAATAACCATGAGCCAATGGGGAAATGGACTCTTGTTGATTTCCATGGAACTGGACATTAATCAATTTCTACCTCTGTGTAAAAAGGCCACGAAAGGATAAAAATACTTACTGAAATTTTTTTTTTACAAGAACACAATCATACAGCATCCAATGAAGATTGGACTCCTAAGTAAGGTCAACTAGACTAGGTCATCTAATCCTTACTCTCCAAGATAACTCTTGTTTCGTTTTCTATGGCTCATCAAACCGTTGCATGATATTTAAAGCTAGAAAATTATTTTAGACTAGCAGTAGAGCCCGGCGTTGCCCGGGGATGTAACAGTAAGAGATAGATCAAGTATCGACCATCATAAAGACTGAAAAATAAAATTGACAAAGATTATTGTTTAAGGTTGACGGCCACGCATGTCTTAATTAGTTTTTTTTTAATTAGTTTTTTTTTTTTACGAATTGGTCAAACCCAAACTCAAACAAAAACATTGTTTTCAATCGTTATGAGTCTACCGATTGAATAGAATTTTATTATAAACCATTGTCTTGTAAATGGAATTTTTAAAGCATTCTTAATGTAAAAATAAAGAAAAAAGTGTGCAAGACAATAAGAAACACTATCTACCAAAAAAAAGTGAAGTTTTGTTGAAATCGGTTGAAAAATGTAGGAAATCTGATCCCATATATAAACGAACACACACACACAAACAAACAACCTGGGTTTTATAATAAGTATACTCGATATGAGTTGTCCCCCTTTCATTCTCGTGATGCCTCTTAATTGTGTTTTCAAATTGATTCGTGCAAAAACAAGGTAATTTTACGTAGTCCTGTGAAGTTTTGTTGAAATCGGTTGAAAAATGTAGGAAATCCAATCCAATATATAAACGTACACACACACACGCACGCGCGCGCACACACACACACACACACACACACAATCTGCGTTTCTTAAAAAGTAAAATTTTTAGAAATTTTTAGTAAGATAATATTGCTTTAGTGCTACAAGTTTGACTAATTAACCCATTGCTGGGGGGAAGAAGACGTGGATTCTTAACTAATACGAATTTGATAAGCCAACAAGAAATTATAATGTGGATATAAAGTGAGGGATCAATTCTATATTACAATCAAACTGATGCCTCATTTTTTGGTCACGTTAATTTCTATACATTTATATTCCAGAGAATGTAAATAAGTCTAACATACATGCCTGTGTAACTCATCAGTATTTGATGATTGATACGTTTTCTAAGGCTTATCAAAACTTTATAGGTTATTTATATCCATAAAATAGTTTTATATTGTAAAAGGTCTTTTGTGAGGTGGGGGATATAGTAATTGTTAATTAACCCACAATATGGGGGGTAAGACGTGGATCCATACCCTCCTAACGGTATTTGCTCGTAAGTGAATATAACGAACCTAATAGGAATTAGAACACAATTGTTTAAACGAGATTGAATCTTGGTTATCGTAAGTCCACGCTTCTAAGTTTGTTTTTTTTATTATTATTATTTTTATTTTCTTTGCTTTTTGGCGTTTACACATTTCTTTCCGGGTCCCACCCAGGGACCTAAGGTTAGAAATGGCATCATGACACTTTTCACTGACAAAAAAAAAATAAAATAAAATAAAAATTACATAGATAAAGCCCTTCGTAAAGTGTGGGCTGTACTTGTCAGAACAATTTTTTGTACCTCCCTGAGGAATGGGCTTCCAGGAATCCCTGCAATTAGTCTACTGCAATCTTTTCCAACCAGTCCTAGGGCTACAACAGGGATTGTTGATGTTCCCATATGCCACATTTCCAGATTTCATTATTATTATTATTATTATTATTATTATTATTATTATTATTATTATTATTATTATTATTATTATTATTTAACGCGTAGTATATTTAACAGCGATCCTTTGTTTAAACACTTTTATTAACACTTACACGGCAAGCAATGTTTGTTGAGAATTTTGGTGACATTCACCTGGTATTGAGTAAGTCTTCTATGCCGGGTGAAAACACTTTAAAGGTTTTTAATGGTGCAATATTCCGTGTGCATCCGGCGATCATTGGTCCTTTTCAAAGAAGGAAATTATCAGTGTAAAGTAGGCAAGGTAGCCTTGAAGTTTGTAAATATCCGTAGCTTGAAATGGATCTCTATTCAATGTTGTTGGTGAAATTGATTTTAACTTGACGTGACTAAAATTAGTATTTATAAATAAATTCAACATTTATATTGCATAGATGCATAACCCAATATTCGTTATCCATGAACAAATAATTAGTTTATTATTTAAAATGGTTATATGGTCAGCTTGATATTATTTAACTTTCCATATTATTTCATTAAAGATTTAGGTTTTCCTTTACTATTTTGACGTTTACATTAGTTGCAGCAGGTTTTATGCTAGAAAAATTGTTTTCTTTGGTTAAGTATTGTATTTACTTTCATCTTGTTTTAATAATAGAGCACACGTTGTCCATTGTATTAAAAACTGGAGCAGCATTAATTTGATGTTTTGAATGGTCAGCTGTGAGGAATATTGTTGTGATGATATAACCCAACTTCCCCATTCACGATAATGGACGGACTGGTTGCTGATTAAGTACAACCACAGTGGACAATCAGGGGGAACTTCATTTGTTAACACCTATTGAGGTTAGGATACTCTCGACTCTGTCTCTGTACTTGTCACACATACATCCGATTATAAATCTATTATTGAAAACCTACACTCGGGTTACTTTGTTTATTATATCTTGCACGAGATATAACAAATATATTACATTAATATAGTCTTTCACTGAAAGTTTCTTGTTTTTTAACAATTACTATTCCACTTGTCCAAGGGCTTACAATAATTCTCTGTATTTATCTTGACTTAGTCATTAATGTTTAAAAGGATTAAAATTTTACTGTTCCCAATAGCTTAGAGCAGTTTCGCTTGTTTTATTCACACTTATGTCCGTTGACTATTTCCATGAAAGGCCAAAACTATAGCTTAAACCTAATGTCGATTTAATCTAAGATTACAATTATCGGGATAATCTTCTGTCGGAACATCTACATGTTCCTCTGTGTGATATCCGCGTAAAGGTGAGAGTTTTTTAAGTGTCATTTATTTAGCTAATTTTCTGAATATTCTGCATTATATTTCTCGCTTTATATTAGGAAGAACAGCTTGATAATTTTTTTACTGGCCAGCTGTCTTTCCTTGTTACATTTTTTTTTTCTCGAAACTCTGTGACTGCCGACATGTCTGGACGTTTTCTTGTTCCTATTTTGCCAATATTTGCAATTTCATTTTTTCTTTTATTATTCCGAGATATATTCACACAGTAGGCAAAGTTCCACTCTCGTCATTTAATAATTTTATCGTACAGTGCTTTTTCAAATTAAATTTACTTTTTTTTTTAATCATTTCACCCATAGCAAGACGGGAAGCGTCTAGCACGTAAGGGGTTATAGAGGATTTGGAGCAAGAGCAGATAGGAATGATAGAGGAAAGGATGAGGAGAAGGATAGTGGATAGATCAAGGCAACTGGAGATGTCGATTGACATTACATTTGAATAGTTGGAGATTATAGCTCTCAGGGAAACAGTAATAGGGAAGGGAGTTCTACAGGCGAGAGGTGCGAGATATGAAGCTATTGGAGTAGAAGAGGCGGCTACATTTAACAGTTTCAACTGTGAAAGGGTGAGAGCGGGATACCAGCCTCGTATGACGCTTGAATTTGCGAAGTCTGGGAACCAGTGAAAGCAGCTCATCAGAGCAATTACCAGTGTAAGTATTTGTAAAAAGAAAGACAGAGAGAGGCGACAGCACGTCTGTGAGAGAGTGACTGCAGACGAGATGCCAAATCAGGGCTAAGTATATAGCACATCCGTCTCTGGATTTTATCAAGAACCCCGAGGCAAACAGAAGAGGCTCCAGACATTATATGGCAGCAATACTCCATGCAAGGGTGAGTGGTTGATTTGTAGATTTAAAGGATCGAATACGGGGAGAAATATTTCCTGGCGCGGCACAGGGAGACAACTTTCCTTGCGGTGGACGAAGCAACTTTTACCTATTGTTCGGGTTCATATTCTACCCTGAGTTTTTGAAAAAGAGTAGAGGTTTATGCTTTGTTTCCTGTTTAGAATTAGATATCCAGTTCCTTCTATATTGTACTTCAGCTGTGTATTTCTAATATCTCCGCTTAATCTCTTATATTTTTACTATTATTTTAATTATTTTATTTCTTATTTTTCTATCCACAATAGGAGAAAAAGATTAAAATGACCGGTTCACACTCATCTTCGCTTTTTCGAACATGGGTAGAGGTCTATTGCTTGTTTCATTTCTAAGATTAGATTTCCATTTCTTCCCGAATTTTGCTTCAACTGTATATTTCTAACATCTCCGCTTAAGCTTTTAAATTTTTACCATTTATTTAATTTTATCATTTTATTTCTTATTTTTCTATCCAAAATAGGAGAGAAAGGTTAAAATGACCGATTCACACTCATCCTCGCTTTTTCGAACAGGGGTAGAGGTCTATTGCTTGTTTCATTTCTATGATTGGATTTCCGATTCCTTCTAAATTCCAATTCTAACGCCTCCGCCTAAACTCTTAAATTCATACGACTACTGGGTTTCCAGTTCTTTAAAAAAAATCCCATTCTTTCTTAGTGGTGTTATCACCTTGCTTGGGGTGAATTGATTAATATATATATATATATATATATATATATATATATATATATATATATATATATATATATATATATATATATATTACGTAAATTAAAATGTATGAATGTCAAATAGGTGCTAGTTAAAATTTATTTTAAACTTGCTTTCCTCTTTGGCTGGGTGCATCATCAGAATGAATTCCATCAACGTAGCGTATTTTTCTACATTGCCGTTGATGGTTCTGTTGCAAATATGTACACAGTGAACTCATTACCTATCATAATAAAATTGCTTTGTCATCTTCCATTCAGATTACCTGTCTTTATCTAAACATGAAAGATCAACAAGAAATTATCTTTTCATAACTCTTAATATCTTATTAACACTTTTAACATCAATGATAAAGAGATCCATTTTCTGATAGATATTTTCGTAACATCTAAGCAAGATTTAATTAGCTTGCCAGATGTTCTAAACCACACGAAAACAAACCAATACATCGCCTAGCAGAGTGCAACTCAGAAAGACTTTTTTTAAAAAAAAGAAAAGACACTTCCTTGGTTTCATATTTTACATCACAAACTGAAAGGAATATATGAAAATTTTCTAAGAGTAGCTTAGATATGGCGCAAGTCTGAAATTATGGAGTATCCATCGAGAATCGAACTCACTACTCAGTCGTAATTGTTTTAGCTAGACAAGCTTGCTAATAATTACACCACGTCGAGGTGTCCCCAACGTATAAGCGTAGCTTAGATATGACACAACGCAGAAAGCAGCTGACACTAAGTGATGATCGAACTCATTATTCAGTCGTAAGTGGCCTAGCGAGACAAGTTTGCTAAGCATTACGCTACGTCCAAGTGCCAATGAAAGATATATATGAATATGATTTTAAAGTACTTTTAACGTATGATTCTGATTTACAAATTTTTCTTTGTGATAATAGGGAGAGATTATTACCCATCAATCAGACATTCATTACTTTGCCTATGCGGCAAGTCATCGATAAGCGGTAGCATAATTTTTAAATCGATTTATTGTACACGGCTAATAATATATTAACAGGCAAGAAATTGGCATATCCGATTTAACTGGTTATCGGCAAAAACGCTTATTAGGGGAAAAGCTTTTTTGTATTTGTTGAAGATACACGATTCATTGAAGATTTATTATGTACGAGTTGTTATTTAGACCTGCAATGTTTTTATAGATATTACGCGCGTTTTGTGAAGAAAAATGAAGCACAGTTCATGTCTAGAGAATGGAAGTTCTAATAAAAAAAAACGATGGCAATCGGGTGATGATTATGAAGGTTTAGAAGGTTTATCAATGAAAGTTAAGAAAAATAATCTTTTAATAAAATCAAACACAAAGGTAAAATAACGTTCCGGATTCTGATCACATTCTGGGGAAGTTATCAAAATAGAAGCGGAATGTTAAAATGGATTAATCAAGAAGATCCCCTCATAGCAATATTGCCTTTTGTATAATTTCGTTTGAGCTTATCACTTTCTTATAACCCTTGGGTGTATTTACATATCTTATAGAGGAGAACATGGCTAAAGACTGTGCGTACGCTATCCCGTGCAGCTTGTGGAAAGGAACATAAAGGAGAGACAGGCCGCCCCCTCAAGGTAAGGCTTCAAGAACACCAGAAAGCTGTAACACGAGGGGAAGTAGAAAAATCAGGTGTTGCTGACCACATATGGAGAGAGAAGGGAGATCACTGTCCCCTGTGGGATCATGTTGAGATCATAGACAGGGAACACCAGTGGAAAATTCGTAAACTTAAGGAATCGGCACATCAGCTAGGCCACAAAAATCTCCCCAGCCGACCAAGTATAGAAATAAATACAATATGGGAAACAGTAATAAGGAGTGCCAGAGAAAAGCAATTATAACAAAATTGCAATATGAGCTCTGGTAAAAACATGAAATGATAACAGCAAAATTGCAATATGTGCACTGGTAAAAATGGTTTATAATAACCAGAAATTCATACCCAGAGGTCCTCAAGGACACATGGCACAGTGGATAAAGGCGCTGGTTAGATCCAGTGACAGACACAGAGAGTGTGAGTTCAATACCCGGTTAAGGCAGTGGAGAACTTTCAGAGGATATAACTGATAACTGACATCCGTCAAACGTGGAACTAGAACAGTCTAGCCCAGTGAGCGAAATAAAGGGTTCAGTTCAAAATTCCAACCACCTGAAGAAGGAGCGTACAACGGTCGAAACGTTGTGATAAATATGGCGACAAAGATGAGGACAATATTCCGAATAATGTAAATACTGTACATATCTTATATTGAACTCACACCTTCCTGGTGTCATTTTAAACTGACATCTAATGGTGACCATTTTGCTTAAATTGATAGTTTTCTGATTTCAGATGAAAACTTGAAACATATAAGAACTGGATCATTTCCAACAATTTTCAAGTAAATTTACAATTTTAGAAATGATATTTTATAATTCTAGTTTAAGGCAAATCTCAAAAGGGTTCATCACGTTTTGGCATCTTCCCACCCCCCACACCAAAGGAAAAGTTATGGTGTCTCCAGACGAATCTGATCCAGTTTTTCAAATCGCCAAATGACAGTTGTCACATTCTATGTCATTTTGAACTAAACTCCCCACCATCTATCGTTGGATATACTTTTTTTTCATAATGTTCACCTATGACATCCCTGATGGCATATATTCTCATCTTGACATCGATGCTGATGACACAACCATTTTCCTGATTTGAGACGAAAACTTGAAATATTTAAGAACTGGTACATTTCTAACAATTTTCAATTAAATTTACAATTTTAAAATTATCTTTTATAATTCTAACTTAGGCCATCTGGAAAGTGTTCGGCACTTTTTGATATATCGGTTTTCTTCCCAAGATGAAAATTTATGGTGTCTCCGGACGAATCTGATCCAGTCTTTCTTTTCAAATCGCAACATGATTGTTGTCACTTTCTAGTTATTTTTGTACTAAAGTCCCTTCTCCGGGGATCTATCTTTGGACATACTTTTTTTTTTTTTTAATAATGTTCACCTATGACTTCCTTGATGGAATATATTCTCACCTTGATATCGATGTTGATAGCACAACAAATTAATCCTGACTTGACGGTAATTTTAATATGTTCAGTAAGGTCAAATTGTTAGCTGATCAAAGAAATAACTTACAGTCTATTGCAAACTGGGGAAAAGAAGGGCTTCTTATTTTAACGCCATAAAAACGAAAAATCTTTATAGATCAGCTGAAAGAGCACTTTCTGTTTACCCTCAGTATGGCTGAAAGTAACCTCCATGAGATTGACATGTTGTCGAACTAACAATCCTGACTGACATGAATTGGAAAGTGTATATTGAATCAATTGCTAAGTCTCTTGCTAAGACATTTGCTGTAATGTGTCGTACGTGACAGTTTTTCTCTCCATAATCTATCTTACATATTTATAAATTTATCATTCGTCCATGCTTTGAATATTGCTGCCAAATATGGTCCGTATCTATATAAAATGTGTTTCATTAAGACGGATCAAAGTCAGCAGTAAATAAATCAGTGTGAAAATGAGGAAAAAAATATTTATTTCTCTATTTGACCATGTTATTTAAGTCAGCGATTATGTATGAAAAATAATATCGCCCAAATGTCTTCCAAGGCTTCGGATGCACACCTCCACTTGATGGTCGAAATTTTTGATGACGTCACTGCATAGTTGCTCCTCGATCTCACCAATATGCCTTATTATCTCATCCTTCAGCTGTTGAATTTTTGTTGGCATGTTGTCATAGACGTTACTTTTGGGATGACTGCAAGGGAAGAAATCTAAAGGCGTCACTTCGCACGATCGTGGTTGCCAATTGACTTTGCTGTTTTGAGAGATGATGCGACCTGGGAACTTCTCATACAAATTTTGTATGAACGTTCATTTTCGTAATAGGCCACATTGTTTGATGGTTTATCTTTCCATGGTTGAAAATATCAAAGAAGTAAGTTGTTAAATATGAATGAAAAAGAAACAAATCATTAGACGCTTAAAGTTAATTCACATTTAAAACCGGTCCAAGTTATTGGAACACGCTTTTTTGGGTATTCTTGACAAATTCTAGAGAAGAATCAGCGATATTATTAGATCTGACCTGGCCTCTCGGCTTCAGTAACATTCCCACTGCTTTAATGTAGCTTCCCTGTGAATTTTCCATAAATACTTTCATGCTAATTGTTTCGATGAAGTCATCGTTATGGTATCTAGGCGTTATGAATTGACGCACAGCGCTAGATTGGTGTTTAGGTTTCATCAGTTCAGAGTTTACTTAGCGAGTAACCGTTAACATTTTCTTTTCTCGCACTTCTCGCCTGTGGAACTCTCTTCCTGTCCCATCTTTTCGACCAACTTTAAGCTTCAATAGTTTAATGCAAAGTTAATAGTTATCTATCTTCTTATTTACTCTTCTATTGATTTCGCTCCTTATTAATATTTTCATTTTTTTCTTATTCTTTCAAACTCAGAAAACCCTTGTGCCTTAGTCACATTAATATGTTGCATGGGGCGATAAGATTAATAAAGCGATATTTACCCAAACTTTCATTTATCCAATCATTTTATCATCAATCATTTCAGACCGATTGGAATAAAAAACAATGATTTGGAACATATGTGGGATCATTTTAAAATGATTTACTTCCCATTATTAACTCAATAAGAAAAAAATTAATTAATATATTCCCAATATATTTCCAAGCAGTTAAATAAAAATTCAAACATTCTTGACTTTAAAAGTATCCAAACTGTGACGGGCTATTTTAGCAAGTTTTCTTCCACTGTAACACGAAAAAGATTTATACTCTTACCAGGTTATCGTTCCAGAGAGAAACCACTTCCACAGAAAGAATTTTAATCCAATTTGCGTATTCTGATTGTCATACAGGGATGTGCATTTCTAAGCGATAAATGTATAAATAGCTTTTCTTTCTACGTGTATGTGTCGTTCGGTTCCTCCCGCACACATATACATCATTCAGAGACGGAGAATTTCAGAGAGAAATATGACGTCATATCTTCCTGTTTAAATCTTCTGCTCTCCTCTGATTCCATATGAGCTGAAGTATGGAATAGATGTTTTATTTCTGTGGCGGTTCCTTTTCTAATGGTTACAGATTAATTCGACTAACAGAAATGTCTGTTGTAAACGATAGGCTTTAATGCTGGCTATGAATCCCGCCCGCTGCGATTGACATTTTTGTGGCTATCAATGCTTGTAGTCCTCATTAATACGGACACAAACCGCACAGCGCGAGGCCACTTTCTCAACTGAGGCAGGAAGTCCTATCTTTCTAGCGTGGGCATCGGTTGCCACGGTAAAGACTTCAACAGCCGTGGAAGTACGCCCGTAAATCTCTGTTCACCATGCCAAAGTTTGATGATAAAAGAGAGAAAGCATTAGGTTGGCAGCAAAAGGCATTTCATTTTTCATGGATATTCGATGCCAAATGAAACGCTAGACAAAAATGAAAAAGGGACGATTTGCTTTGGATTTCGGGTCTCAAATGAATGACAAACGCAGGAATGAAATATAGCAAGTAAATTTATTGACGTAATAATACAATTGGTAATACGGTTAGTATATCCAGAAATGCGGTTAGTAGCAATAATAATATATATATATACAGTCTGGGAAATTTAGTATCGAAGTATGAGTTCCTTCTGAATCTACGTGCTCGCAACTGTGACTCCTACAACGCGGTTACCTCACATTCTCACTGTATCAGTGTATCTCTCTATCAGAGTATCTCTCTCTAACTTCCGGGTATTCGCCGGCAGCAGTACAGGTACATACTGGGCGAGTCCACTTGTATGAAAAAGGGGTGGACCCCATAACACTAATGATGTTAGATATGACCAAAATATATCAATATGATTAAACAATAAAATTGTGGAATTTGACATTTCAGATAACGTGATGAAGCAGGAAAAAAATAATTTAGCAAATTTATATATAGTGGGATCTCTATTTAATGGACTAATAGTGCGTTAAAGCCGTTCAATAGAAACACTTTTTTGTGTCCGTAAAACACCCAGTACAGTAAAAAAAAAATATTGTAAATAAACGTAAGTACAGTATATATGTATTAAGTTGGTGCAAAAATAATGACGTAGTAATGTCGTTTTTTGACGTTAAAGAATACGTCAAAAAACGACATTATTTCGACATTATTTTTGTAACAACCTAGTATATGTATTTTATTTTTAAGTTACCATATACCTTTAAATAAACTTTGAAATGATTTAAAGTTAAATCCAGAATCCGTTGCTTCAGATATCATTCATTCGAGGTTTTACCGTACCATATTACGTCCCATAGATCCTAAAATGGAGGTTTATTAAATATTAAAAAAATAAATAAACAAAAGATAAGTGAAATATCTAAAAGAAAAATATGACACCCCATTCCAAATCTTATACTTTCTTCTATTTGCCATATCCATTCAGGACCTGAGAGATCATTGTTCTTCATAACGCACTGTTCTTCGTAGCTTTTAGCAATATTTGTCTTTTTTCTACCTCTCCTAATTCTGTCAAACAGTTACACGAGTTTGCCAGTTATTCATTCGCTACTTTCTGCTGTCCATGTTGCCTTTATTATGTGAGGCGATGGTCAAATCTTATAATTCCTCTTTCCTCTTTGTACGCCCTAGATGTTTCATTGTCTTTTTTATTATTGTGTTTCTCTCCATTTTCCTCTAAAGATCCGTCGTTGCTCATATATTTGGTCAATGGTATCTTCAGTATCCTTCTGTAGAAACTCATTTCAATTACCTCAGATGTCTTCATCATCTGTGACGATATTGTTCAGCATTCACTGAGATATCGTAGGACCGATATTACATATCACGCTCTTCTTTTTGTTTCTAACGCAATTTACCTATCTCTTAATACGTTACGTTCCTTTTGGAAGACATCTATTGCTATCTTCGGATTATGGCGTCACATTTTCTCTCCTCTGTTGCATCACTTCCTAGGTAACTAATTCCCCTTTTTTAACTTGCTTGTTTTTGTTGTCCTCAGTTCAGATTTTATATATTGGGCTATTCCTTTTACTGACAACTTTTCCGTTTTCTTCAAATTGATGTTTAATAATTGCTTCTAACTTTCATTTACCTATTCTGTTCTTGTAAATTTAATTCCGTGTCTGCGGGCAACAAGTGTCATCTGTATATCTTACAGCGTTAAGATTGTGGCCGCCATTAATGAATCCTGGTAGGACTTCTAGTTCTTTTAGAATCGCATCGCTGTATAGGTTGACTAAGTCTGGCGAGAAGACATATACTTTTCTTAGAACCCGTTATTTCTTGTTTTCTGAATTTCTTCTTTATTCTCATGAATGCTCGCTCACTATTTCTTCTTTATGATGTTTACGGTCACGAATTGGGCAAACATGGTCTTCCAGAGCCTCCTATTCCTACTGTTCTATCATCCATTCGAACAATGCCGTCAAATAGAAAACCGGTTGCCTTCTAGTAGCCCGTTTTTTTGCATTTGGCATTCTTTTAAGCATTTCACCCCAAGCAAGGAGGGAGTGCCACTAGGAAGTGCTTACAGAGAGTGAAAACAAGAGAAAAGACTGGGTAGAAATGATAAAAGTTGAACGGGGTTCAAACAGAAGATGGCAGTTGACACTACCTTTGATGATTGTAGTTATCAGAAACCAAGTAAGGGGAAGGGAGTTTCATAATCGGGAAGTTCAAAAAAAAACTTTTGGAGTACAGTTTGTGGTTACATTTAACTATTTCAATATCAAAAGGGTGAGACCTAGATACCAATCTAGTAGCACGCCTATATTCATGTAAATGGGGCACCAGGAAAAAAAAACTCGTCAGACCAGTTGCCATGAAACTATTTGTAGAAAAGACAGAGAGAAGTCTCATCACGTCTGAGAGAAAGTGACTGATGTCGAGATGCCAGTTCAAGATCGATTACATTGCATATCCTTCTTTGGATTTTGTCGGGAACCTAGAAATGAATAGCATGTGCACCAGGCCAGATATGGCAACAATATTCAATGCACGTACGAATGGTAGATTTGTAAATATGTAAGATAGATTCTGATTCGAAAAACCTTCTGGAACGAGAGAACCAACATTCATTGCAGTGAATGCAAATATTGATTCAATGTAGTTCTTCCACCTCAATGCAAATAAGGTGCATTCCTTTGCGTCATGGTTGACGTAGATAAGCATTTCCTATTTGAAACCAAGTACCCCGATCGCGAGTCCCGTAACCCATCGGGCTCGTAGTCGCTCATAATGCAGCCGCAATAGCAGTGGTAATTCATGGTAAAGATAGCCTAACTTAGCACAAACGTTCTCCACACTGATTTGAATTCAGAACTTTCTTTTTTACTAGACAGATCGCCAGCCAAGTCTATAAGATCCAGTCTGTTCTCCTTTTTACCTAGAGATGGGGAGGGCAATAAATATATTAATACCTTTCGCAATCTTGGTACAATTGCTTAACCGCTGCTTGAAATAGGAATTCTTACCAAGTATAGGGAAGATGTTAAGTGTTTTCAAGAATGCGGCTTACCTCTCATCCGCTACTGAATATCAGTCCATCAGCCTTCTTAATATCATCAGACAATTCTTGGCGGCTATAATCAAGAAGGTTTTCGATAACCTTAATAGGGCCCACATCTTACGCACTAAACAGTACGGATTTCGAACTGGTCGGTTCATTGCCGACATTAGGAGGTAAGTGAATTTAATGAACGAGACTGGAATCTGAACATTGTTTTCCGTTTCCTCAACTCGAACCGCTAGTCATTATTATATGGTACTGGAATAATATTCCTAATGCTCATTGTAATGTAGCCCCTTTCCTACCGAAAAGATAAGAAGAATACGATCTTCAAAAGTATTATTCATTCTTAGTGGCATGTGTGGTTATTATAACGTCATTGTTAGGGAAAGTGGAATAGGCGAATCAACCTCAATTTCCCGCATAGACAATCATGTTCTCTTTCACACTTTTGTTCTTGTTGTCGCCAAGCGCTTGCATCCAAGTATCGGGGTCGACATTTTCTCTCCCCATTCCTTCTTCGCCCCTGTGATAGTGACAGAGATAGCTTTGAATCAAAGAGAGTTTGACGAGGCCATTCGGGTGAATTTGATTTTTGTTGACAGTTATACACGACGGAGAAGCCCACACACTTGGCCAAAAGCAATTCCCTCGCGGCTCAAAGGGAATTGAAAGAGTCGAGATCTAGCAAAACTGGTTGCATCTGGCTGTCGGGCGCTTGGTCTGCCTTGGTTACGGCAACCCGACTAGTGCTGTCCTCTTCCTCCGGTTCGCCCGTTGAAATCGTGGTAAGCCATATATATATATATATATATATATATATATATATATATATATATATATATATATAATCAAGTTAATTAATTCCTTCAATATAATTAGTAGCAAGTAAATTAAAATTGTGTATGCTTGTTTGCAGACCGAATCACGTAGAACCAATTTCAGGTCATTAAATCTGAACTCTTATAGTCTTTGTATTTGGGACATTTTAGAAGGTTAACAAGTGATCCGGTAGTCATCTATAAAGGTTGACATTTTTTTTATCAAACTGGCTCAATGACGTCAATATGTTCGAAACATTTATTTCCGGATGTTTTGGGGATGTACATATCAGTGAATATTCATTTTGGAAAAAAAAATATGTTTTATAATCGCATCCTGTGTTACCACTTTGATGTTAGTAAAAATCAATTAGTATTTTTTTTGCAAAGCAAATGCACAAAATTTTGTAAATGAAAAACTAATTTCCATGCATGCTCTGAAATACTTACTTTCTTTTTTCTTTTTATTCTTCAATTTATTTTTCTTTTTGAGAGCGTAGGGTGGTAAGAAGTGATAAATTAGAATATTTTGATTGGAAGACATTTGACTAAGTAACTTAGAAAATGAACATTTTATAAAACTTTCTGAAAAATAATACCGGAGACCCAGAATGTACAAATAAAAGAGAGACCAAGAAATCGTTGAATTAATTTATTTCCTTACAACTATGTCTGCCGGTGAGCAATTTTTGTGATAAAACCACATAGCCCAGTGAATAAAATCGTTGCTTGAAGGAATCCAGTGATTTTGACCCCAAAAGTATTCGTTCACTACCTGAATAAAAACTTGGCGAATTGAATTACTAAAGGGAATTAACTGAAACAGATATATCCAGAAAAGGGATGGAACAAAGAACTAGAACAATCTACCTGCGTAGACTAAATAAAGAGTTCGGTTCGAAATTCCAACGGATATCACCTGAAGAAAGCTTGAGCGTACAACGGACGAAACGTCTTGAATATGACACTAAAGATGCGGACAACAGTGTGAACAGTGTAGTGTACATAGTTAAAATACCTCATCTCAGAAATATAGACAGATCTTGAGGAAGGCCAAAGCGTACAACCGTCGAAATATCGTGAATACGACAGAATGAGGACAACAATTCGAATTAATGTAAATATTGTAAATAGTTTGAACACCACATCTCAGAAATATAGAGAGGTATAATATTCTTATAGTATAACAGATGACCAATGATATGGGATTAATGCTAAGATTATTTCACTTCTCTCTGCGTAATATGTTGAGGATGTTCTTTTGAATATTGGACGTCAATATCATCACTATTCTCCCGTATGGCAAGGAATAGTGGTTAATTTTCATACTGATGAAGAAGATACTTCAAGCTGCTGAAAACTTGGTTTTATAGACGGATCCTAAGAAAACTATGGCTTGATCTAATGGGTAACGAGGAAGTTGTACAGGCAGAATTAGAAAGAGTTGAAAAATATGGGACTTTATTTGAACGAAGGATTTTTACAAAGATTAAGTTATAGGACGTATTGAAAGAAGATGGGTAGCGGTAGGTGGGTGGTGGGAAACGATTAGTATGTTTAATGAGCTTGCCTGAGCAGACAGCTGAGTTCGGACACAACGAGGAATAATAAAAGTCCATCGGTGTTTATACCTAAAACGTGCAGGAGCTTTTCGAGAGACACGATTGATCATATCCTGAAAAATGAGAAAGCGAATAAAAGATTATTCCTCCTTTGCAGGTGTAGACGAATAGATACTAATTTAAGCATGAAATAAAATTGAAAGCAATTGATAGAAAGTTTAAATATTGAAATGAAATAAAACAAAGTATTTGAAATAACGTACTGAGATTTAATAAAGCAGATATCCAGAATACACAAATAAAAAAAAAAGTCCAATGAAATTTGAACCAATCCGTTTCTATACTACTTTGTTTCTCAAAATATTTGATGATATAATAATTGCATAACAAACATCACAATTACATATATTTCGTTATATTACATAAGGGATATTCAGAATTTATAACTCGACTAGAAATCACTGAAGTGTTTACACAGTTACATTCTTAATATGTTTCTTCTAATAACTTGTTTTTAAAAAGTTTTCCTTGGCAGTCTGTATTTTCTACGAAATTGCTAAAATGAAAAAGTCTCACTTGATTTTTTCAGTTGCATATCACATTAAGCATTTCAAGACACACAATTAAAAATAAAAGCTCCTGATTTTGAAACCGTAGTATTGCACTCAATTTGAAAGTAGGTGTTTGGTATGAATATTTTTTTTCAAATCATTACCATTTCCTGGGGAAACGAATTTTTAAAGATTATGTTTATGTTCAAAATTATAGCTTTTAAATCTAATTCCGGGAATTCGTGAAAGCTTTATAGCAAAGTCATACAAAAATTATAATTTTATGAAGCTTTAAAATTTTGTATTGACAAGATGCATGGCACAAGCATATTATTATTAAATCATATTGCCATCAAATAAGGCTTTCATTTACTTCAAAGGGAAATTATACTGAATAATTTACCTATATTATGACGTAAATTGCGATGTTTAATAACCAATGGAAATTTAAAACATTTTGTCTTCTCAGTTGTGCCCAGCAGTATTATGGTGTTATAAAAAACTTTTATCTATATTTTGTTTTTATTAATTATGATCTAACAAATTATATAAAAAATATTATTCATTGATTAGCCTATCTTGTAATCTACATTTTATACACAGTTTGTACATATCAAATGCATAATGCGTGATTCATGATTAGAATTCTGGTTTTACTATGTTTTCAATTCAATGTATCTAATACAAAAATTACCAACTCTATTTAAATTTATTCTGAAATAGTGAAATTTTGATGTCAGTTTGTAATCGAAACCGTGCGGAAAGTAAGTATTTTAGTATATTTTATGCTCCTTTATTTATGACAAATATCATATTATATTATTGAAAGAACTATAAATATTATTAATTTTTTCCATTTGATTATATAGAAGGTGACACGACATATATAAATAAATACACAACGTTAATTATTATATAATATAATTATATTAATAATGCAAATTTTCATAAATATATTAATGAGAGGATACTTAATATTTTAAAAATGGTCATCCAATTTACGTTGATTCGGCGAAATAACAAAAGCATTTTAAAACAATCATTTTTACACAATAAGAGGCAATCAATATAGAGTGTTGTAAGGAGAGAAAAGTGTGCATATTATGAAGATATGGTGGATAGATATCGGCTGACCATCAACTTCATGAGTTTAAGATTGTAGCGATCAGGATGCATACATTCTGGAGTCCGTTTTACAATGCAGAATTTCTGAAGAAAACGCAGTTTGAGTAGAATCAATAGAAAATGAAGGAAATGAATATTAGTCAACTCAGTGTACGTGGTATGGCGGGTCCTAACCGCGAATATCTTGCCTGGTGAACCATGGAATGTAGCTCGCTCGAATGTCTGTCATAAAAAAAGCAAGATATTTGCGTTAGATTAGCCACATTTCAGATGTGTGAAAGGGGTTGTAAGGTTCCATGTCCGCAAACCCGCGTAAACATTATTGAACTCTATACACGAGAGTTGGACAGCTCTGGCCCACATATAACAAAAGTACTACATATTTGTTCTGATCTGACTCTACTAAATATACACCTTAGTAGAAGGAGTTAGGTATTTTTTGGAAGGGTGCAGGCTGCTGACAAAATTTTCTGCGCCTTTGGAGATAGATTATATATACAAGTTCCACTTAAAATCTGATGAGAGCCTGGTTGTCAAATGACGTCAAAGGTGTTATATCAGCAACCTTTTTAGCTAATACAATCCTTATCAAGAACAATGAAAGATTCATCGCTGTATAATTTAGATTTTTGTTGAAATTCCTTAAATACTTTTATTAGCAAATATTTCAGTACGATAATCTTTCAAACATATACACATAAAAACGAATGGTCAATATTAATTTGACTTTCTGCATTTGTAATCTTTTTTCTGTGAATGTTTTCTATTGAAAAAAAAATGTATTTGTAACGATGCATATCACAGTAATCGATCGGAAAACTGAATTAGAGATTACTTTAATGCACTTTAAGAAAGAAACAATTCGTGCTGTTTGAGATATTTATTTTTTTTTTTTAGTTTCCCTCAGAAAGATATTTATTTGATTAAATATGTCAGCTCCAAATTCATATGTGAAACACGGTGAATAAAAAGTACGATTTACGATACGGATTTAAAGAGATAAAATTTCTAAGAAGGTTTAAACAATTATTTTTTGTTATATTTCCTCATTTTTAGGGATCTATATCAATAGAATATAGGATGTAAAACTCAGATTTTACCAACATTCATCACAGAAGAATATTCACGTTTGGCCCAATTTGAAAGCGGTAAAAGATTTAATAAAACATAAAATACACAAGGAATAAACTATTTTATTTGTAAGGAGAATGTTGTTTGAAATTTCATATATACATTGTGATGATGACTTAATATTTAAAATTTTAATAAGTTATTTGGTCACCAATTACTAATAGTAATCTTTCTTTCTCCCAGAGTTTAGTTTTTATACATAAAATAAAATATGAATTCTGTATCTTTCATTTAAGATAGTGTTGGAGATATGATTACGGTGAATGGATTCGAAGAGTCGAGATCAAATTCCGGGTAAGTCGGTTGTACTCTCTTTCTAACTATCGTTATTGAGGAAAAGACTCCGCTTTATGTTTTTGGGTGGAAACCAGGTTTAAAAGAAAATTCTGAATCGTGAAAACAAGTCTAAAAGAAAAATTCTGAATCTTGGAAACCAGTCTAGAAGAAAAACTTTGAATCATGTAAAACACTCTAAAAGGAAACTCTAAATCGTGGAAACCAGTCTAGAATGTAAACTCTGAATAGTGAAAGCCAGTCGAGAAGGAAAATTCTGAATCCTGGAAACAAGTCTAGAAGGAAAATTCTGAATCGTGGAAACCAGTCTAGAAGATAATCTCTGAATCATGGAAGCAAGTCTAGAAGGAAAATTCTGAATCGTGGAAACCAGTCTAGAAGATAATCTCTGAATCATGGAAGCAAGTCTAGAAGGAAAACTCTGAATCTTGGAAACCAGTCTAGAAGAAAATCTCTGAATCATGGGAAATAATCTAGAAGGAAACTCTAAATCGTGGAAACCAGTCTAGAATGTACACTCCGAATAGTGAAAGCCAGTCTAGAATGAAAACCCTGAATCTTAGAAACCAGTCTAGAAGGAAATCACTGAATAGTGGAATCCATTCTACAAGAAAATCTCTGAATCATGGAAAGAAATCTAGGAGGAAAAACTATTAATCGCGCAATTATAATCCTGAGGATCTTTGCAATGGTCACCTGCCCTTTTGAACATGGCGCTACAGAATCATTAGATCAAATCAAGCATTCCACCATATTAGACATGTTTTTTCTGAACCTTCGGAACCCGCACCGTTTCGCTAACACATCAGCCACATCATCTACTTGAATTCTTCAATCAAATGTGATAAACCCTCACGCATCCGCTGGGTGATCTTATCAGCTGATCTAATTGCACCGTTGCCAATCGCAAATAACTTTGCTATAAAAGACATACTAGCAATGGCGTCTTGGCAAATTAAAAAGTACTTCTGCTCGACAAATTAGCTTGTGCCATGACATTTATTATTACTGGTTGGGGAAGGCGAAGTTCATTAGATTTGGAATCAGAAGAACAAGAGAGTATGACACGAAAATAAAAGAAAAAAATATTTAAAGAAATCAACATAATGCGGATGCCGAGACATGTCACCTTTTCTAAACTTCATTTCAAACGGAAAGTCCAAACACTAGACGCCATCTTGTCTGTACTGAACTGGATTTTATTCGTTCTACGACACGTAATTTTATGTGAATGACCGACTGAACCCTAACAATTCGAGGTCAACTGAGTTATAGAATAAATTAACATTTTGATAGGATACAAGGGTTGTAGGGAATGAGTGTACATCTGCTTGGTGAATAGTTTTCATATTATATCTCATATGAAATGTCATAAATATATTGCTACAACCTCCCACAAAATATGGTCATCAATGAAATTATATATATATATATACATATATATATATATATATATATATATATATATATATATATATATATATATATATATATATATATATATATATATATATATGTGTGTGTGTGTGTGTGTGTGTGTGTGTGTGTGTGTTAGTGATGTTAACGTTCGATTTCTGATCATGGGGCCTAGGTTCGAATCTCAATGGTTGATTTGTCAGGACTTCCTGATGTTATAACTCTACAGGCGTTCAATCCCAGCGCGTGGCACCTTTGGAAAGTGCCTGAAAGCCATAGCAAGGGTTGACCCAAGGCTTGTGTGTGAAATTGGGTAGACGGAACCCTTGCGGGTCGTCGGTAGCTGTGCTAGCAAGAAGCCACAAGTCATCGTGACTGAGGGTTTGAGTGTGCCCTGTGCAGATTGTTGATCACACTAGATAACACGCTTTCTCACAGAAATTGTAACTAAGATCTGCTCAGTATAGTTAGGCTCTGTGTCTAAATGTGCCTGATCTTGCGTCTGCAATAGGCATTGGCTTGCCGCCCTGATAGACGGTATACTCGAATACGAGTGGTTATCTATCTATCTATCTATCTATCTATCTCTCTCTCTCTCTCTCTCTCTCTCTCTCTATATATATATATATATATATATATATATATATATATATATATATAGTTATCTCCAAAGATTTGCTAAAAGTTTAGCAGGCATGAAAGAAAAATAACTCAAAAATTATAAAAATAAATGTGTCTGTTCTTGTGTCTGCAATAGGGATTGGCTTGCCGCCCTAATAGACGGTATACTCAAATATGAGTGGCCATCTACTATATCTATCTATCTATCTATCTATCTATCTATCTCTCTCTCTCTCTCTCTCTCTCTCTATATATATATATATATATATATATATATATATATATATATATATATATATAGTTATCTCCAAAGATTTGCTAAAAGTTTAGCAGGCATGAAAGAAAAATAACTCAAAAATTATAAAAATAAATGTGTCTGTTCTTGTGTCTGCAATAGGGATTGGCTTGCCGCCCTAATAGACGGTATACAGAAATATGAGTGGCCATCTACTATATATATAGTTATCTATCTATCTATCTATCTCTCTCTCTCTCTCTCTCTCTCTCTATATATATATATATATATATATATATATATATATATATATATATATATATATATATATAAATCTTTATGTTATTAAGAGTAAAAACCAAATAATTTTGTAATTATTGTATTATATGTATTCATCCATTGTAGACGCTGTCTATATTTCTTCGATGAGGTATTGCAATTATTTTCACTATTTATGTTGTTCGGACTGTGGTCCTTATCTTTGCAGATATATTCACGACGTTTCGACTGTTGACCCCTCCGGCCATCTTTAGGTGATTGGAATTTCGATCAGATGCCTTTATTTCGTCCACTGCGGTAGATAGTTCTAGTTCTACGTGTCATGCCTCTTGCGAATACCTCAGTATCTCTTATGACTCCTTTACCTCAACTCTCCAAGTTATTGTTCATCATGCTGTGTCCAGCTATTGAACTCACAATATTTTGGTTCATGTCACTGGGTTACTTCAGCCAACGATTTTTATCCACTGGGCCATCTCTCCTTGAGGAACATTTGACATTTTAGAACATTCAAAATTTTGGTTAAAAAAAATGTGTTATTTTCCGTTAGCGTGTGATCATAAACTGGTATGTGGAATTTTAATCTCTTTTTACCGGGAATAACACTGATTTCAAAATTCTTGCAAAAATCAAATATTTGTCGGTTTTTAATGAAAGTTTTCGGGCTTATTCACAAATGAATGAAATTATTTTAGAAATGTGTTTTTTTATGGATAATACTGGTAAAATTGTTTTATATATCTTAGCTCCCACTTATTTCAATTTATGCAATTTTGAAAAATTTATTTTTATATTAGTTATAAATAGAATTCCTTGGAGAAGGTAAATCATCTATTTTCTTTGTAAAACATAATACGCTCCTTAGTTACAGAAAACCAGCTCTGAATAGCAAAATAAAAATTACAATAAAACTAAAACGTTATTGTTGTTGATTCCGAGATGAATTCGGTCTCCAAAGAATGACAAACGCAATATTTAAATATAAGAAATAAAATGTATTTACACAATCATGCAAAGAGTAATACTGTTAGTAAGTCCAGGAACGTGGTTAGTAGCAAATACAGATAGATATATACAGTCTCGAAGTAGGACTTCTTTAGAGTATACGTGCTTGTAACTGACTTCTACAAGAGGTTATCTCACACTATCTCCGTTCGTATATTCTGCCGACTACTACTGCCATACGACTATAACTCTGGGTATTTAACGGCATCAGTCCATAACAATTATTTAATCAGGAAACATTTTAATTACTTTTATGAATAAGATATATGATAGACACTACTGTCTTAAGAAAAAAAGATTATCGATGAATAATTAATTTTTGTAAGAATTGCTTTCAATTTTTGAAAGAAAATAATTACAGTAATTTATAAAGTTTTACATTTTTCTTAAAATTAATCTATATATAATTCTATATATTTAGACGGGTTACGTGCTATTGTTATGAAGTAAAAATATATTTACTAATCATAATAGAAAAGCCTAATTCAAATCAACGACGGCCAGTATATTAAAAAATAATTCTGAAGTATTTTATGTGTATGTGTATAGACGTGCTGATATTTGTAAATACGTATGTCCATACATGACATTATGATAAAAAGTACGGTAAGCATAGTAAATATAAAACCAAAGAACTAAAATTCAATTAAACTTTTGATTATTTAGAATATCTTCCTATTTTTTTTTAAATTTTACTGGGTAGATCAAATTTATATTAAAAAAAAAGTGTTCGCGTTGCTTTTGCCCATTAATATTTACTGATATGTCTCTCTTAAACATTGGTTAAATTTCCGTTTGTCAATAAAGTTGTCAGGCTATGAATAAATATTTCATCACCTTAAATAAACACCTATATCCATGTTAAAAGTACATTGCTGCCATATTTAAAACTAAACTTAAATAATATTTGCTTCGAAGCAGATTAATTAAACACTGCATAATCTAATTACCTCAAATAATTTTTCAACAAAATAAATTTTATTTTTGAAAGATTTTTGAAAACAAGAATTATATTACGCTAACAGATTACTAAAATGGCTAAAATCAGCAATTTTTATCGTTTAAAAAAACAATTACTGTCAATCGATTTAAATTTAGTTTAAAATACATCAAATTATTTAGCTTATTGGATATATGAAATATAATCTAATAGCTTGAAATTAAAACTAAAATAAAAAATCACAAGTAATATCATTCATTTTTAAAACTTTATTTTAAAACTTAGGTATCACGTTTCTTTGGATCTACCGATATATATATATATATATATATATATATATATATATATATATATATATATATATATATATATATATATATATATATATATATATTCCAAATTCTTGTAAAAATAATCATTCATTGAATATTTATTCTAAAGACAATAGTATCCATAATATATCTTATTCATAACAGCAATTAAAAGTTTTTACTATTTAAATAATGTTTTAGCTTTATTGTATTTTTTATTCTTTCGATTTTCCGTATCCTGGACTCCTGTTTTACAGATAATAATAGATTATTTAAATTTTCCAGTGATACTTACAAATAAGATAAACTTTAAATCAGAGAAAAATTAATTCATCGAAATTTCACAAAATTAAATAAGTACGATGAAAAACGATATAAGAAAAATGCTTTTAACAAAAGTTTCTAAAAATAACCATTTCTAAAATAATTCAGTTGTAAATAAGTCTCTGTCATAATAAAATCCGAAATATATTTTATTTTTTGCAAGAATTTGCAAATCAATGTTTTTTTTCTTTTTTTCTTTTTTTGTTTTTTTTTACCGCAAAGAAGACGCTAAAATTCTCCATACTTATTTCTGGTCTCCCGTTGATGCAAGAAAACAAACAGTTTAAACATAATTTCGAATGTTGTAAAAGGATCAAAAATATAATTCAATAATCAAAACATATGTTGGTCTTTTTTCTTAATAATAACATAAAGATTTTGCTAATTTTCCATCATGCTGAGCTCTCTTTTACCGAATCTTCGTAGGATCCTAATTTAACCGAACTAAGTCTGGGAAATAAGAAAAGTGCAAAATATAATAATCTAATGACGTTCTTAATACCCGTGTTCTTGAAAGAGTGTGACATGTGTCATCGCCCATCGGAGGCGTAATAAAACATTATGTAGCTACACACCTCATTTCTATGTTGGTCTTTGATTAGAAAGGAATGTTCTATTTTCCGTTTACTGGCTGTATACCGTATCTATCTGAGATGTTTTGGCCTTTTGCAAATGGATCCATGTTACTTTCGGTTCTCCGGGTGAGAACGTATTTTCGTTTAAGTATCATCTTCATTCAGGACGTCGGCGATCATATCACTCCACAACTTCCTCCAACTTTTTAATCTAGGCAATATTTGACCATTTACTTTGCTATGACATCCATTCACCTAACGTTAGGTTAGTCGCTGTTTTCACTCTGCTCCTATATCAGTCATTATTTCTTGTCAGTGTTAAATTTCCAAGGTTTTTACACGCAATGGGCCATCTTTCTCTTTCTTAGGTAAGCTAAACTTCTTCATTAAATTAGAGTTGTGCATTCACAATTGAACATGATACGTGCGATTTTGCTATATATCATTTGTTTGGGTGGGACCTCTTCCAAGTGAAACATAAAAACAATTTTTTTTTTTAAAAAAAAACATACGTTATAGTGTAGTATTTTAAATCATAACGGATTAAACCTGCATCTGTTCTTAACGAAGACCTTACTTCTTCAAGCCTCGTGAATTGGCGCTGCACTATCAAAAACGAAGAAACGTGCTAATCAAAATAACCGCATCAATGGACGACATGCAAATCCATCAAGTAAAATGGTTATCATTCTTAACTCGAAGAGAAAATAATGCCAGAATCAAGATATTGATGTTCCATACTACTTCGAATGAAAGGCTTGAAAGGAAAACCCCATCAATACTGAAAAGTACAGTGACATTTAGTGGAATTGTTAAACCTGTTTTTGTCAAGAATTGTTTTAAGAGAAATTTTATAAATTTCAACCAGGCTGGTCATGTCTGTTGAGGTGGGTGGTTTTGTGAAGTATTATGCCATTCTTTCACAAAAATTCTGATCTCTTGAGATGAAACTTCACCATCTTATTCTTTTTGCGACAGATAACAATCAAAACTTGTCGTATGAACTGAACGAACCAGTTTTGCATTCTAGAACACAGCTAACATCATTTTTTTTTTGATTGCTGACCGTTTCTTGAGGTTGATGATGATGAGTGTTTTAGATTTTATTCCACGTGGAACCTCTGCTTACATTCTAAAATGTTTATCATTTATTTTTGTTCTCGGTATGACTAGCTAAGTTCATCTATCGTTTGGTCTATAAACCTTCCAACTTTTTTTAAACAGGAGTAAAGATTTATGCCTTGTTTCCTTTGTAGGATTGTGTTTCTGTTTCCATCAAATGTCTTTCAACACTCTTTGAGTCTTAATTGCAATATAGCTTTTATTGGGGTGAATTGAAAATAGACATATATTGAAGACTTATCTCTCGTGGTCTTTGGTGTAAAACGTCCATATAACCTTCACTGTGCTTTTCCAAACTTTAAAAAGTAATGTATTTGCTCTAATTTCAGTTAAAGAGTTTCAGAATCACACAAGCATGTAAAAGATTTATCAAACCTCAAGCCTGTGTTTATCGAGTGTATACAGTTAGTATCAGTGTTTTAGTATTTGACCATACACTGAATATTAAAGCTGTTACAATTAATATTTCATACAGCCATTTGTATGCACAGATTTCACAATGATTTAAATTTAGTCAATTTGTTCCTACATTTACCCTACTTTCGAATATCCCTCGTATCTACAAAATCAGTTTCCATTAGTCAAGTACAATGTTATATGATTGGAACACTGAGCTGCTAAGGATGACCAAATTCGTAATCACAAAACCATGTAGAACAATTCCAGTTAATTGTTCTGAAATTTAGTTTAATTGCCGTAGAAGGCCAGATGTCTAGTGTTCCTAATCGAACATTCTATTAATGGATCTTGGCACAAGCTAGCAACTACTGCATTACGAAGCAAGCATGCATTAAGTTTTTCCTATAAAATTTGCAAAGGAATCGGAAAGGCCATTAAATTATTTTAGCAACTTCTGAACATAAATTCTGAGGCATCCTGCATTTGAATAGAGAATGAATAGTATTATGCATTGCTGCGTAACCCTAGATAATTTTAGTGTACATCAGTTGAAATAAAAACCAGGGTCTCTGCATAGTATTGATACACAGTTGTGGACAGAATTACCCGCCCTCACTGAATATTTGCTTATTTTCTAACGATATATGTCTAATATTTGCAAGTACGTACTGAATTTATCACGAATAGTTGATTCCGTATTTATTTTTGAATAATAATATTTTTTTTAGAAATTTCAACTTATTATATTCATAGTTACAGATTTTTCTAAAAATCGATGTGGTCCAAAATTATCCGCCGTCGTCTTAATTAAATGATATTGCTATATGTCGATTCTACTTTTCTTCTTCTTAATTTGACATTTAATACAAAGAACCTTTTTAAATGAAATAATATTGGCATGATTCTATAAAATTGTAAAAGGTAATGAAAAAGACAATATGAACGTGCCCCGTAACGCGATGACTGATTCGTTCTGCATCCACGGCAAAGGGGGTTAAACTTGACAAGAAGCTCGAAATGAAGTTAGTTTATACGTACTAAAAAGATGATGGGTATACAACATTTTCCAAGCCTTTAATTCCGATATCGACAATTCGTAGCATTATTAAGAAGTACAACGAGACTCATTGCGTTGAGAATAATTTAATGACTGACGATATTCAGTCAAACACGAGGGCATCATGTAGTACAAGGCCTGTTTAACGTGGGATCTCCGAGCCCGTGGGCTCGGCCAAAAATATGCCCATTGAACCTGTATAAACGGGTTCAGGGTCGGTTTACCTCCCCGAAAGAGAATCCGCCCTTCGGCGTAGCCTCCTTCAGGTTCCTCCCCGCCCGAAGGCAGAGAGTTCAACCGAACAGTCGCTCAAGAGTTGAGCGACTGACTCAAAATTTAATAATTTAATGACTGACAGAAAAGGGCTAACGACAAAGGACATTGTCAATGATGTATCAACATCAGGGCTTCGAGTTTGTTATCTAAGGCAAACTCTCTTGCTTAAGGAGAAACGCCTAAAATGCAGATTATATTTTGCTATAAGCCATGTAGAACATGTGAGTAAACATTGGAACTCATTTTAAGTTTAGATAAACTCAAATTGGAAATATTTCGTCACATCAAGTACCGTCATATATGGAGGAAAGTGAATTAAACTCACAAACCTAAAAAAATACTCTCCCTAAAATTAAGAACAGTGGTGGGAGATTACTGCTCTGGGGATGTTTTATTACTTCTGGACCAGGAGAACTAGTGAGAGTTCTAACATGAAAATTCCCCGAAAAACACGATACAAATTTTACAAAATACTTTGATGATAGCAAAATTAAAGTATTGTCATATGCCGCAAAAACACTCGAACTAAATAACATTGAAAATATATGATCGTATTTGAAGAAAAATATAAGAGAAAGAGGTCCTTCGAATTTGGATGAAGGAGAAGCTATTGGCAATGAAGAATGGAGCAAAATACCTATAAGTGCGTCTAGTAATCTTATAAGGAACTATCAAAAATAATTAAAGGCTATAATCAAGAATAAATGTTACATAATTGATTACTGAGTCAAGATGATCAATAATTTTGCGCTATGTTGATTGATTTTTGGTGATTTTTTTTGTATTATTGTTTGAGATTATGATAAAAATTGTGTTGTGGGCATCACTGTACATTCTTTGAAATCAATTATTTCATCCTTTGTGAAAAAATTCACATGAAGTTTCCATGAAAATTTGCGGTATTACAAGTTGTAATTTGTATTTAAGGAAGTGGATCGGGGTGGGGGGAATAATTCTGTCTACAACTATTAGGCTGGTGCAAAAATAATGACGTGATAATGTCGTTTTTTGACGTTAAAAATACGTCAAAAAACGACATTATTACGTCATTATTTTTGCACCAATCTAATATTTGTAGTTTGCAGAACAGAGATCGGAATCACTCGGTTTTGTTTTTATTCATATATTTGATGATGATGATTCTTCTTCTTCATCATCATCATCTTCTTCTTATTCTTGTTCTTCTTCTTCTTTGCTGATCATGTCTCGCTCCATATTTCTATCCTTAGTAGCTTCAAGGAAATGTTTCCCAACTTCTACACCTTCCAGTCCAAGATTTGCCATGCCTTTAAAAAGACTAGTAAGTTACATTATTTACATTTCTCGGACTAAAATCTTCATATTTGTTGCCATATTTATCAGAACGTTTCGACCGTTGTACGCTCTGGATTTCTTCAGGTGGTCGGAATGTCGAACTGAACCCTTTATTTTATTGTGGGAATTAACAAGAGATAACTGATAACTGACATCCATTAGATATGGCAGAGGAACTAGAACAAACTATCTCAGCGAGTGAAATAATAGGTTTATTTCAACCACCTGAAAAAAGCCGGAACGTACAACGACCGAAACGTTGTGATAAATATGGCAACAAATTGTAGGATGATAGTCCGAGCAATGTAAATAATGTACATAATATCTCATCGCAGAAATATAGAGAGATAGAGATTAGTTATGTATGTCACACTTTATTTACTTATGCGCCTCTTGCCATCAGGACGTTTTATGAGAGTCAGTTTTTTTTTTCGAAATACTATTATTCATTCAAGACTTCATTCAAGACACCTTTCTTCAAACTTCCTCCTTGTTCACATTTGCCATCCATAATATTCCTAGCATCACTTTATAAAGTCACATCTGTCTTACCACTCCAACTGCGAGGAAATTATGTCACAATTAAAAGTCCTGATATCACACAGTACTTTATTTATAGTCATAATTTCGAAATTCACTGACGTTTTTATTTTTATTTTTATATATAGGAGGATTGATATTGCATAGCAGTTCACATGCTAAAATGTTTTCACCTTAGATATCTTAAAATAGTATTTAGTTATTAATATATCTCGAAAGTTAAAATTCTTCTTCTGTCTGAATTTCCGTAATGAGGAGACATTATTTTCATTATTTATATTCTCGTTATTGTTATCAGAATATTTAAACTTCGGCCTTCCTCGGGTGTATATCGATCTGTGTAGCTTTCAATTAATTTTCGAATGAACCCTTTATTTAATATTATTTCTTTCTTTTTATGTGCCATGTTCTTTCAGAACATCGACAATCATGGCTCTCCACCTCCCTCTGTCCTTTGCAGCACTCAACAAGTTCCTTCCTTCTGCTTCCTACCCCAGACTACGTTTTGTCATCCACTTGCTTCAGCCCGCCAGATATTATACGCGTTGTTTTCCCTTATCTCTCCTTCCCTCTAGTCGACCCGTGAGTATCAGATTCTCCAGACACTCCTTCTTCATTATATGTCCCAGAAAATTCAGCTGCCTTTTCCTGGTGTTAGGTAGAAGCCTCTTCCTAGTTTGAATCCTCTCTAAGACCTCATCGTCGCTCACACGCTCGTTCCATGATATCCTTACCATACTTCTGAACAAACACATCTCTGTCGGCACGAGTCTCTTCTTCATCTTTGAGGAAGTCGTCCAATATTCTCTGCCGTAAAAGAAGGGCAGATGTCGCGTAACAGTTCATTATTCTTTCTTTTGTTAACAAAGCTATCCTCCTGTCTCGTATTACCCTGCCAAACTTTTGGAATGTGTCCTTGGCCATCCCAATACGTCTACGAATATCAGTGTCGCACTTACCGTCGTTTCTCAAGATGCTTCCCAGGTACTTAAACTTCTGCGTCTGCTTGATTCTAATGTTTTTCAGCCTTCTGATCGCATTTCGAGTTCATCCTCTTACTGACGACCATACACTCCATTTTCTTGTAATTTATACCCTTCTTCTCACTTTCCTTTGCTAAATTCTATAGGATATTTTGTAATTTCATTTTCGTGTCTGCTATCAGTACTCTCTCATCTGCGTATCTTATGTTGTTAAGATTGTGGCCGCCGATGCTAAATCCCGGCAGGATTTCCAATTCTCTCAGGATTGCTTCACTGTATAGGTGAACAGGTCGGGTGAGAAGACGCATCCTTGCCTTACGCCTCGTTCTATATTTGTGCATTCACTGAACTCGTTCACTATGCGCATGCATGATATTTGTTGTCAGTATAGGTACTTGATTATTCTGATGACTTTCCGAATAGATCGAGGTGGCTGAACAGTTCCATCAGATCCTTGTTACGGAGATATAATGTAGTCGTTACATTTCCCATGTCTAGGGATGTCGTACGGGCATAGACAGTGGAACGTAAAATGTCTACACGCCTAGATTAAATAAAGGGTTCTATTCAGAATTCGTTATACAGTGGACTATGAAAAGTTTCTAGCCACCTTTGATTACAACAATTTTGGCTTGTTTCATAACGTTTCTTTTTTTTCAGACAATACCGTGTTAGTATGAAGCTATTCTCATCTATGAACAATAGTTGACTTATATCTTGCAATGAAAGTTTGTGGAAGTAAGGAAATTAGTGAATTTCAACAAAGGCAAATAATAGGGTGGCATCAGTGTGTCACGTTAAATAGAGAAATTGCTAGATTTTTCCAGGTTAATCATCAAACGATTAATAATATTGTCAAGAAATTTAATGCAGAAGGCCATTGTCGTGTGGAACAACGTTCAGGAAGACCAAGCATCGTGTCTGAGCGAACGAAAACGTCACTGAATAGGGAAGTCATCAGAAACCGGCGTCAAAGTTGTCGCCAACAGTATAGAAATGTCGCCATATGCGGTGAGAAAGACTGAAAGAGCTAGGCTATCAAAGAATAGTTGCCAGAAAGAAGTATTTGATTTCAGAGGAACCTTCGTATGGGCGAAAGAATTCGAAAGCAAAGATTATGAATTCTGGCAGTCTGTAATTTGGTCAGAGGAAAGTAAATTCTGCCAATATTGGAATTCGAGACAGGTTTATGTTTCAAGAAATCAGAATGAGACTAGGAACATTCAATGTCTGCAGGCGTCCGTGAAACATGGAAGGATTGGAGTAATGGTGTGTTGCACTGTCTGGTTTGGAGGGAAATCTGAGCTGATTCTTTTAGACGAGCAGTTGAATGGTCCAAAATATTGTCAAATATTTGAGAAAGGACTACTCCCACTATTTGAAACCAATCAGATTGACAAGAATGTCTACCTTTTTCAAGAAGATGGAGCACAATATCATACAAGCAAAGTAGTAAAGGCCAGAAAGGAATCTCAAGGAATCAACTCACTCCCATGGGTAGACCAAAATCCTGACATAAATCCAATAGAGCCCGTTTGGAAGCAGCTTGACCGAAGATTTCAAGAGCTTGCTACCAAAATCACATCAGTTGCAACCTTTTAAAGAAACATTGAAATGGAGAGGCAAAATATGGATCAGACGATTTTTGATAACTTGATCAAATGCATGAAAAATAGAATACAAGCACCAAACACTAGCGAATGGAGGACTTACTCCATACTAGTTCAAAATATGTTTTACTTATATTGAGCATGGATTACGTAATTAAATTTTGAAATTGGATGTAGTTAATTTCTTCTGGTTAAAACCTTTTCTTAGGCCACTGTATGTTACACAAAACGATATGCACCTGAGGAAGACCGGAAGACACAAGGACCGAAACGTTGCGATAGCAACAACAAAGATTATGAGAATAGTCCGAATACAAAGAGTATAAATAGTTAAAAGGTTTACGGCCATTCCACGTTGAAGATCCAGTTCACGAATTTTGTGATGTCGACGAACACTTGTTTGGCACTTTTGTAATGTCAACGAATACACGTCGTCACTTTCGCAATGCTTGTTGTAGTAGAGACAACTATAGTAACGCCGATGAAAAAACTGGTGCCAGAAGCCTTCGAACATCACTCGCACTACTTGCTCGATAATACCCACTCGAATTGTAGTCCGTGTTGTGATCGGTATAGAGAATAACATAGAGAAGAGAATGCAAACCACATAATAACAGAATATAGAGTAGAAATAGCGATCTGAATAGTAATAGAAGATAGAAAAAAATAGAAATCAATTAGACACATGCTACCTCCCATATATGCGTTTCTTCTATGGTCACGTGGTCTACTTAATTCAATAATGAGATCGCCTGTGTTTGCTCATTGGTGATCTATGTTCAAACTCTAATGTCGGCAGCGACATTTTATTCCTGTATAACAACGAAGTTAAGCAGCGATGAGCCTGATCGTTACAAAGATGAGTGGCCCCTTTGGCAATACCAGATGCTGAAAACTTGTAAGCGGAATTGGAAATCGATGAATCGAGTTTAGATTCCAGTCGATTTCGTTATATTTATCTTACGGGCAAAAACCCTTGAGAAGAGTAAATTCATCTTTTCTCCTTTCTGCTAAGGGTAAACTAATAAAACTTATATAAGTATTAGCCGTCTAAGACCGGGTGTTTTATTGCTGGGATTTTTTGCCGTTCAATTGGAGCAGTTAATTTTAAAGACAGCCCACCCGAAAATCAATATTAGTAACAACTGAGGCACATCCCTAGATGGTGTTTTAACAATTTGAATGGGGAGCTTGAAAAAGGTCGTCTTTGCGTTCTCAATCTTGCAAGGAAAGAACCATTTCCATGGACCATCATACTAATAATATGGGATAATTATTTATAATATAATTATTTTAGTTACAATTCTAATCGTTTGCGTTACATTTCATCTTTCTAAATTGATGGCATACTATTTATTACAGATATTAAATTTTGCGCAAAGTGTAAAAAGTTATTTTTTTCGAGTTTTCCCCTTCAGGGTTGTAATTTTTTTCTAGTTAAAACCGGCACTGGGGAATTATCTATCAAAAAAAGAAAATTTAATCGAAATCTGATGAAAACTGTGGCAACGCATAAACAGCATCCGATCACACACACATGTACACAAAGATTTTGGGAATTATGGATATAAGATATTTTCATCTCTCCAAAAGTTCTTACATTATAAAAATATTTTCTGGCTTTGAATAACCGGGAAAACATTGATAAACTGTAGAGAACAAATCCAAATCTGACAGTTAAACTAAGAAAATTCAAGTAAATAAAATTACTATATATATATAGTTTCCTCAAACACATTTGTGTTTATTCAATACCTACAGATCCTACCCGTGTTTTATCTGCAACTCTGGGAATGACTGTGTTATCTAGCATGATCAACAATTTGAACAAGGCCAGCATGCTCAAGCCTCGACCATGATGACTTGTGATTTCGTCTACCTAATTTAACACACAAGCCTTAGGTTAAACCGTGGAATTGTTTTCAAGCACTTTCCAAAGTTGACGCATGTTGGGATCGACCGCTACAGTCCAATCCCTTCAGGAAGTCTCTTTCCCAACAAATCGACCATGGTTAGACTCGAACCCGGATCTCATTGTCAGAATGCAAACGTTCTAACTACTCGGCCACTATTTCAAGTATAATCACGTAGATATGAACGACAAAATTATATTGTCCAGTTAATCGAACTTGAACAGTAAGTAAACGTCAATAATTAACGAAGTTTCAGGGAAGAAAATGAAGAGATATCTCAAATGTGCTTCTTTGATATTAATTCTCAAGCGGCGCATAGTGACTCCATGATTCTTGTTTATATTCAGCATCATATCATCTGCTACTCCGTTATAAGCGCTCGTTGGTAATGATCGTCTCTCCAAGTCGTTACGCATCGATACCACAGAAATAATGAGACACTCGAGTTGAGTATTGAACATCGTAGGAAACAACGACAAAGGGAATTGGTCAAATTAGTAGAATCCGAGTGAATGAAGATATCTAAGCGGAAAGCAATATTGGACGAGAACTTTGTTTAAAACTCGTAATGAGAGAAAGGGAGATAGAGAAAAGGAAAGAGATAGAGAGAGAGAGAGAGAGAGAGAGAGAGAAAGAAAGAAAGAGATAGAATGAAAAGGGTGAGAGAGAGAAAGGCAGAGCAATATAATGCTTCATATTAGATTAGACTGTTCAAGCCTTGGCTTTGAACGTGACCAGTAGTTTAG
>OZ010577.1:37559741-37564741 GCA_963932145.1 Acanthosepion lycidas | reverse complement strand
ATAGAAATTACATTCAAAATGGAAGAACACGTTTCCTTGCCCTTGCTAGATATAAATCTACCCTGCATTTACAATAGTTCAGAACTCAGTGTTCACCGAATATCAACCGACAAAAACTACCTAATAAATTTCTATTCACATCATAACAACAAAATAAATTCCGGCATGATCATCGGATTCTACCTAACAGTTCTATGAATATGCAACTCAAATTATTTACACGGAGAAAAGAAATAGATTGAAAAGACTTTCAAACATTTCCAATACTCTAATTATTTTATATTCAGTTCTAAACAAAAGGCCCGGAAAATATTCCAAAACAAAAAAAGCCTCATCCTGAGAAACCCAATGAATCAAAAATATATATTAGCCTATAACATCTAAATGTCTTTATTGCTACACCTAAAACAATAAAAGACTTGGTAAATTCTAACCGAAACAATAAGCTAAAAACTGAAGGAGGAGTTTATTCCATTGCTTGTAATATTAGGTTGGTGCAAAAATAATTTCGTTTTCTCTCATAGTAACATATGTTAGAAAACGAAATTATTTTTGCAGCAACCTAATATTTGTCACAAAAATACATAGGACAAACTTCCAGGAATCTAAATGAAGATTTTATAAACAAAATTGAGATATTTAACAAAATAATACATTAAATGAATTCGTTGCCCACTGTAAGGAAACTGACAACAATTTTGACAATAAATGCTGCCATGATTAAAGAAGAAAATAATTCACTACGACGTAAATGTCTGGAGAGTGCTTGCATCGCAAGGGTCATCTACAGTAAATTTCCGTTCTGTTTCTTACATTTCATCATAACTAACAGATCTTTTAATATCAGAGAGTTGAATACATACTAACAAAAAGTGTTGTAAAGAAAAATAAAAAACTAAATTCGTCAGAAATTTTTTTTTTAAATTCCCAAAACCCCTCTGCCATGCGCATGTGAAGACATACCATCATAACAAAATTTGTGCCATGCAGTACTGAAGGACGAAATGCTTCATAATTAAACTTTTCTCCACTTTGGCATTAAATTTCTCCAATACTTTTCTTGAAATATAAAATATATATCGTTAAAGTCTGTTGGTGGTATTTTTTTACAATAAAAAATATATTTTAATGCTTTCGTAATGTTGTGATCCCAGTTTGACTGATTCACTATTTTCCCATACCTGGGACCCTAACAGGTTCTACCACTCCGGGTGGACCTCGGAACAACAGCAAGTAAGAGGTGGTTCCACGCACCTCAATCCCCCACAATCAGAAGCCTTTCTGCTCAGTGTAGTTCATCATCATACCCAATACATATATATATATATATGTGTGTGTGTGTGTGTGTGTGTATGATGTATCTATGTATGTATATATATATATATATAGATATGCGTGTGTGTGTGTTTTTGTGTGTGGGAGTGTCGACAACCATATTAAACAACGATATATATATATATATATATATATATATATATATATATATATATATATATGTATATTTATTAAAGACATTTTTATGTTTAACGTTCGTTTTATAGATACAAGTATTTAAGTAAATGCTCTGTTTATAATAAACAGTATTAAATAACATTTACCGGCCTGAATGTCCGAGAAATTTTCATAGAAAATATTCGTTCTTTGACAGGATTCGAACCTGCATCCTATACGGAACCGTCATCAAATGTAAACAAATGACGTCATATATTACGAAATTACATTTGATACGCCATAAGCAGTTATGAATATTCGAGATTCATGGAAGATTGAAGTTTATAAGCAGTAAATTCGACCTTGTCTACCGAACGCTTCTTTGTAGCCTAACGGTAAGGCACACCAGCGTAAATGACGGTTCCGTATAGGATGCATGTTCGAATCCTGTCAAAGAACGAATATTTTCTATGAAAATTTCTCGGACATTCAGGCCGGTAAATGTTATTTAATACTGTTTATTATAAACAGAGCATTTACTTAAAATACTTGTATCTATAAAAAGAACGTTAAACATAAAAATGTCTTTAATAAATAAATTGTCGGACTTTGTCCATTTCGTAATATATATATTCAGACAGTTTTTTTTTTTAAATTTAAATACATTCTGTCTACTCATTTGGGATAATATCTTTTTATATTCGCGAATAAGCGTTTTAGTGCGGTTTTTAAAAGAGAAGAGTGTTTCACAGACACGGGATTATTTCATATGCACAGTCCTTCACAACAATGAACTCTAAATACTTACATTATATTAAAAAATACGATGATGTAGACATTATTCTATGTCGATTGTACGCGGAATAAATAAATACGAGCCAATATGATGTTTTTTTCTCAGGTTTTTAACAACCGCACAAATATGCTTATTCAGAAGGACGCTAAGGATATATCGGACCGAGCGTGTGAGCAAAGGTGAGGTCTTAGAGAGGATGCAAACAAGGAGTAGCGTTAAACTTAACATCAGGAAGAGAGAGCGGAACTTTCTGGGACTCATAATGAGGAAGAAGGGCTTGGAGAATCTAATACTCACAGGTCGAATAGAGGGAAAGAGAGACAAGGGTAAACAACGCATGATATACCCAGCGGGCTTAAGCAAGTGGATGGCAAAACGTGATCTGGGAGAGGTATCAATGGAATGAATTTGTTAAGACCTGCAATGGATAGAGGGGGTGGAGAGCGCCCCTGACTACATCTTAATTATTAAACGGTCGTAACAGTACCAGTTAGTCAGTTATATGCCGTGCGTGATACACGCTTAGGCGATCATTTATCTTTCGACATATGAATGATGAGGCAGTTTTTTTTTTTTACCGCAGTAGGTTGCCATTTCTTTCTGCGGTAGACCAGTGACCAGCCAAGGTTAGAGAACCTAGTCCGTCCTGCTATTTACCCATAGCTATGGGTAGAAGAAGAGAATTCATAACGTTCTCAAGGGTATTAGCACCTGCCATAAAATAGACTTGCGAGATGCTGCAGAGTCTTGTTAACACTGAGGACGGCAAGTGGAGTCAGGTAATTTCTGGAGCGGTATAAAGAAACGACCAGCATCTTTAAAGATAGACTGTATACATGAGATCCACTTTACGTCTGGAGGAAGCTAGGTATTAGGGTATTAGCAAGTAAGTGAATGAATGGATTCAACTGGAATTCGAAATCTGGTCTCCCAATTAAACAATCTTAGCCGATAGTTGCAGCATACGCAATGGATTAAAGAAAAAGTCTGTTGTTATCTTTGTCAAGGCATAAACACATAAAGATAGAATAACATTTTTATGACTCGGTTGGTAGATTCTACCCGAGCAGCCATATTCAATTGATTTTTCCTTATATTAGGTAGGTGCAAAAATAATGTCGTTTTTTGACGTAAAAAAAACCGTCGAAAACGACATTATTTTTGCACCAACCTAATAACTCTTTTTCGACGGTTTACTTTGCTTTAATAAGGAAAACATACTCTAATACAAATCATAAGTATTCACAAAAAGCGCTGTCTGATAAGTGACGATAAATCATTGCAAATAATGGTGAATATACTGGATGTCCTTAAACTCTGAACAAATAAGAAATCCTATTAACTATATTTTTTCCACATATTAAACATAGTTTTGTCGAAAGAAGAAATAACTGACATCTTTATCTGGCGTCTGCTAAAACAGAATGTAACTTCAATGAAAAACACAGACACAATGCACTTGACTAAAGGCATTCAGAGTGATTACGCTAACATTGTCGACAATATGGAGATATTGCATCAAGTTCTAGTGAATCTTCAAAATGCTCAAACTTTGCATCATAAATAATGAAAATCATATTGAAGATGTAACTTGTTAATATTCCAGTTCAATAAAATATAAAAATTTTCGTTTATTTATAAAAAAATGCATTTTTGACTATCTGTCCAAATATTGGAGATACCCTGTATAATTGAAAAAATGAATTTTTATTTATTTTTAAAGGACACAATAAACAAAAACTGAATGTATTTATGATGGAAACTAATATACGACCCTATGTGACACTATAGTCATTAATCAACAGAGGACTACAAACATTTTCATGCTGCCAAAGAAGAAGTACCCTTCTTTCAATGTATTTTCCATATAACCTTATTGTCAGTGGAACATAAACAGAATGAATTTTAAATTTTGATAAATCTATTTATATTTAGATCATAATATATATATATATATATATATATATATATATATATATATATATATATATATATATATATATATATATGTGTGGGGGGGGTGTATGTGAGTATGTCGGTTTGTATGTGTGTGATATATTTCTAAATTTACATGTTTTCTCATCAATTCCTATCTGTATATTTATTAATATATAATTTATAGGTCTATTATATTGTATTGAGCACTAACTTATTAAAACCAGCACTCAATGTGCGATATTTATACATATATATATATATATATATATATATATATATATATATATATATATATATATATATATATATATATATGGGGGCGTGTTTGTGTGTGTGTTCCAAAAGTGATAATCTTCCATTTTTAGATAAATAAAATTTGAAAATAATGCATTGGCATATAGAGAAACTTTGTATCATTTAGTAAATGATTAGATCTATAATTAAATTGCGTTGCGATGATATGCGACATTTTGACACACACACACACACACACATATATATATATATATATATATATATATATATATATATATATATATATATATATATATATATATATAAAGTATTTATATATGTATAAAAACAGAGACAGGCAGATTTTAGGTCATTTCAAATGTCCTGCCAATTTTAATGTTAACATAAAATGGGCCAAATTTGACGCCGGTCTTTGTCTTTGTCTTTTTTGTGCCGATTGTTGATAGATTGCAACATTTCATCTTTGCTGAATGTTGACATTTTTTTCCACAAAAGGATACCTGAAAAAGCGGATTCAAATTTTCAATTTTGCCATATTATGCTCCGTTAATTACGGTACACTGTATGCGTCGGAACTTGC
>OZ010577.1:37529741-37554741 GCA_963932145.1 Acanthosepion lycidas | reverse complement strand
ATACAGAATTAATGTACACGTTCTGCTACAAAAAATGGCATCTACACTTGATAATTCTTCTCAGAACAAAAAACGTCATATTATTAATCTGTGTTATATTTGTTGAAGACGTGTACAATTCCGACCAAAGTTATATGACGATAGACTACATCAGGAAGCAAAGTCTCTGATGAGGAGAGTATGAGTAGCGTGAAACTACCTCTTAATTGTAGTTGTTCCCAGTTCCACCCTGACCTTGGATAGTAATTGCTGTTAGGGACCCAGCTATGGGTAAATAGTTAAACCTCAAACTTGGGATGAAAACACTATGAAAGTATTTAAATAGATTTTATAGTAGCAATACATATCTTAAAAGAAACTAGTAGCAATAAATTTAACTGCCTAAAACTAAACCTCTTTACAAATATACGTCAATGAATCTGATGTAGAAAGTGATTTCTTACAAAGAATACATACTCTTGTCGGCATTTAATAACCCATTGAGTTTGAGATGCTGTGAAACAAAATAATCAAGGCAAAATTATACATATTTCAGCAGAAGTAACTGATTCTTTCTGATTGGTGGAAAGAAAACAAAAACAGGAATATGAGGGAAAAACTAAAATTCATTGACTTATTACTTCTAATATAATCACAAAAGGTGCGCTGCAAACTATTCATATGCATATTTGATAAGACATGTGTAAAGGATTTTTGTGATGTTAACAAACACACGTTGCCACTTGTGTAATGCCAACGAATACTCGTTGTCACTTTCGTAATGGTCGTTGTAGTAGAGACTTTGTAATGGCAGTAGCGCCGTTGAACAATGCTGGTGTCAGACGCCTTCGAATAACAATCGCATTAATAGTACTTTCTCAATAATACTCACTCGACAAGTAACCCGTATAGTGATCTGAATACAGAAATAGTATAGTGAATAAAATAGAGAATAGCGGTCCGTACAATATAGAGAAGAGACTAAAATTAGATATTACTAGCAGCATGGCCCGACGTTGCCCATCCTTGATTAAAAATCGTACGACTCATGCAGCAATCGCTATCACTTGACTTAAAATATTTTTGCCCTTCCTTGCCTTTAAAGGAGTGCCCTTTGCCGTGCTGATGTTGCTACATGCCTTACTTCTTGCCTGTCTCACACTGCGAATGTATTCTAAGCTCTATACTAAACATTAAATCTATTACGAAAAAGAACTAAAGAAAATGAGCACAAAACGATCAGCTTTAAAAAAGGACTCGTAACTGGAAAAACCGAATGAAAAAAAATGTTAACAATACTTTTTCACACCCAACCCAGTTCTGCGGAATCAGAATCAACTTTGAGTTTAAGCAAGCGAATGAAACAACTGGAGTAAAGTGCCATGCAGATTTAATTTTTTACCACTTGTGACGAATGAAGCTATCGATTTTTTTTTGCATGCTAGCATGCTAGTTAACATTCGTGTCAGTCAGCTGTTGGCTCTCACGCTGGCTAATAGAATCGTCCTGCCTATTTGTGGCAGTCAGCTATAGGATCTCGCTCTGGCCAGTAGAAAATGGCCGCAAACTACATGAAAACTGCCATAGAAACATGAAAAAATCGGTTATTTCCACTATCGATGGAAGTTGGGAAATGCAAAGTCGGTCTTGGCCTTCTAACAACCTTGGAGCATGTCCATGTAAATTTTGGTGCAAATCCGTCGAAAATTGAGGCCGTGTATTCGTTACACACACAGACCTCACGCGACTTGCTTTTTATATGCGTTTCCTCTATGGTCACGTGGTCTTCTTAATTCAATAATGGGACTGCCTGTGTTTGCTCCCTGGGATCTATGTTTAAACTCAAGTGTCAACAGCAACATTTTATTCTTATACAACAAGGATGAAATAATTGATTTCTTTAAATTATGATACTTCTCAGTTGCTGTTGTTTTTTAATGAATGCAGCCACAATCTGTATGGTAATGCGGGATCATGCGTTTTAGGACTGTGGTTAAATAACATTTGCAATTATTGTCATTTCCCGATAGTATAAACGCATTGTCCATCATTAAGAAGTAAGAATTTAATGAGCTTTTATGGTTAACGATATGGTTCATTTTGTACAAAGAAGCCATATCCGAGCAATTTTATTTGCCATTAACAAAAGTTAAAAAGAATGTTAAATGATTTCAAAAATGGCTCAGTTGTGAAGAACATCATTGAAGAATTGAGGAAATCCAAGTTTTCAAGTCGTGTGTGAAGAAACTGCCTGAACTGGCATCACGGACAATGCTGGAATAATTACAGAGCAATTTCTGACCGGTTTGAATTATGTTATCGAAATATCTCAGCAGACAGTCAACTGAACTATGCATATGACTCGGCTTTACCGGAGATTCTAATGCACCAAAGTCAGGTACCTAAAAGCTAGTCTGTATTAAGCTAAGCATTTGGTCTCAAAGGATTAAAATTATGTAACTTATTATTTTGTCAACTGTAACCAAACTTGAGCTTTCAGGGTAACATAACGCGGCTTATGTTTGATGAGAAAAAGTTCAGTTTTTAAGCTGATTGTCATGCCTGATGGTGACAGTATTACACGTAGTTCGTCTCGTAAAAACCAATCAAAATCAAGAAGATTCTGCAACGTTATCGGTCCTGAGCTCGCATCTCCGCTTCATCACTTTCCCACTGCGGTAAAGTCGATTTCCCTTGCCTCCTCTGATGATCCTTCCCAGTAAATAGCTCGACTTCCGGAATATAAACACGGTAGTAGCTTGGCAGCTAATTCTCATAATTTTAATATTAAAATTCGTAGATATAACCGGAAATTTTATGCTGATATTTCCTTCATTCGCACTACTCAAACACAAAGCTCATTTCCGGGTTCCTTCTTTACTGACAACTGCGATCTTCAAAAAATCCTAATGCTTTTTTTTTTTCAATTTGAATTATGTTATTTTATCTGCTATTTGTTTCTTTCACTCTTAGTAACACCTTCCATCCTAACGAATTTTTATCGTATTTCCTGAAGTGAAAGGGTGTTAATAACAATCTCACTGGAACCGACTGTCTCTATTTGAAGTAATAAACAGAAATATATGTTGATATTCCATTAAATTAAAGCCTCTCTATTTGAATGGCCGGTATAAAATAATCTTCAGTAACACCATTTTTATTATACAATAAAAACTCCAGGGCAAGTCTGGTGGATTAAAACGTTGGTTCGTGAAGCTTTCATGTAGTAATTGTGAGTTCAATCTATGGACGGGACAGTGTGTACTTGGACTCTGTAGAAAAGGCGAACAATAACTAAGCTGTATTTAAATAAGAATTAAACGAGATGTATCTGGATATAGCTGACGGGAAACAAACGATTCCCGTAGTTTAACTAAAGGGGACAGTTCAAACTTCCAGATAGTTCCCCGGTGTGAAATACACCTGATGAAGGCCGAAATTCACAATGATTGAAACGTTTTAATAACACCAAGAAAAATGATGTCAATAGATAGCATGTAAATAATGCAAATAATGATACCTCATCGTCCCGGAAATTGAGACAGAAATAAAGCAAGCCTAAACTTAATAAATATGTGTATAAGGGGAATGTTAGAAAATTCGCTTTGCTCGTTCTTCAATAGGAAGACAAGGGTATCCTCATTTTAAGAATATTTCAGTCGGGAATCATGGATTTTTTCTTCCATGCCAAATCGATTTTCCCTGTGATACTATCACAAAATCTAGCTTATGAAGCTGATTTTAGGATAAGCATCTTTCGAGATTTCCGGTTGCTTCAATTTTGTTATTCGTTACGGAAATCTTCGCATCGTAATCTGATGGCACTGTGGGGGTGGGGATAAATCTCCCTTTGCAAATTGCTGACATGGACTTTCCACATTAAGTTACAATCTAATAAGATTCGTTCGGCTAGAGTATGCGTGTTCACTTGTAGATGCATGTCAAGATTATCATAGAATTTCATCATTTGATATTGACAGATCGCCCTTGACTACGAAAGCAAAATAAGAAAGATAAATAATATATATATATATATATATATATATATATATATCTTTAAAGATTTATGATTTAGAATCACGGCAGAAATCAGACCTACGAGTTATATGAAACCGATAAAACTGATGAGGTTTTTAGTCCTTTGATGATCAATTCCCGATTAAGGATATTACTAGCGGCTAGTGATACGCAAAGCAAACATTAATTTTATATAAAAGATGTTATAGTTGCCGCTTCTGTTGGATTAGCAGTGCACGTTTCGAAATATTAATCTTTATCCCTGGTCTTTCTGTCTCGGCTTCTTACTAGTTACGTGTCATTTCTCCCTCTACACCACGCGTGTGCTGCCAATTCTGCTTCCTCTGTTCACGCCTAAACTAGAACTATGTTCCAGTCCTGACGAGGAATTAATTGGTTCATTTTTGAACGAGATGTTTATGCCAGGTCTTCCTCCGATTACCTCTGTTACCATATAACCTAGCACTTACTACTGGATTGTCGGGTTATCTGAGTAGATTCTGTTACCTGTTTTTTTTTTGTTTTGTTTTTTGTGAAGAATGTGACTAGAGATCCAACAGGTTAAAAGAAAATCCTACTAAAGTTCGAATAATCCTTCTTGTAGTGTCAACGGCTGCCTTACAAAATTGGTTAGACTGGGTTCTATTGCTATTGATGCAGGCAGTGCGGTGATTACAAAGTATTGCTAGGTAAGGGGATGACTAGATTATATTAAAAAAACAAGTGACCAGGGAGAGTTTTGGAAACTGGAAGACATCGGCTATTATTTGACATGGGTAGGTACGTGCGCTACAACTTCTACTTTCCCAAGACACGCGATGCACGGTTAAGTACCTAACCTGGCCTTCAACCAACAAAAGAACTGGTCCTGAACATATATGTGACTCAACACTTGATCATGTGACTAGTGGTCGTTATAAATGTGAAAGGAATACAAATATATATTTAAAATGAATATACACCCGGCTGTTTTTTAGATTTTTTTTAAAGAAAATTTAATCCCAAGCAAGACGTCAATGTTATTATTACTCAGGGCTTTAAGGTGAGGGGAAAATTGAGCGTAGGGAGAATTGAGTAAAGAACAAATGAATAACGGGATTCTAAAAAGATAGAAGATGGCGCTTAAAGTTCATTATTTAAATTATTCAGACTATTGTCCTCATCTCTGTCGCCATATTTATTACAACGTTTCGGCTGTTGTACGCCCCAGCCTTCTTCAGTTGGTTGGAATATCCAACTTAACCCTTTATTTCGCTCATTGGGGTAGACTGTTCTAGTTCCACGTGCCATATATAATGGATGTCAGTTATCAGTTATCTAATGTCAATTTCCCTCTGAAATTTCTCAACTGCCTTAGTCTTTATCCACTGTGCCATGTGTTCTTGAGGCGTTGGTTAGATCCAGTGACAGGACCCAAAGAGTGTGAGTTCAATACCTGATTATACTTACAGAAAAAAGCTAAATCAAACCACCTTGTCTGTTGTATTCAATGAAATGTGCATGAAAGAATGATTGCTGCCTAAATACACACACACACACACACATATACATATATCTTGAAACGAATCTTATATATATATATATATATATATATATATATATATATATATTATCCCTATACACACACATATATATATATATATATATATGGATGTGTGTGTGTGTGTGTGTGTGTGTGTGTGTGTGTGTGCGTGTGTATATATATATATAAGATTAGTTTTAAGGTACTCTGTATTTATGAGTTAAAGTGCTCAATATAAGTCATAGTGTGTATCTAATCGTAAAAGTGGACATTGAAGTCAACACCAAAGGCGACAGTCTGTTTCATGCTAAACGCAATCGTCAGGCCATGAAACATGTAATTATTCGTCGGGAGTTTTTTCTGGTAGATATCGTTATGGTTATAACAAATTTGATCTAAGTATGTGTGTTTGTTTGTGTGTTTATTTCTTTGCGTACGATTCAAATGAGTTTATTTCTCTTTTTCACCATTTGCTAGTCTCTTTATACTCTCCCACTGTATTTCGTTCTTCTTTATATAAACTACGCGTGGTTCATCAAAGATACAAACTTGACAGATGGGATAGGGTGTGAAGACTGTGCTGCACCTGTATGTCAATTTGAAAGCGGGTCTTCTCTTTTAGAATAATAATACAAATATTTCCCTTTCAAATGTGACGATACTAGATATACATAGCTGTCATAAGTAAACGCGGAAATTGATCACCAAATGCGTTAGGACGCCAGGAATGTCGCTTATTAAAGTGTTCTCATCGTCTCTCATTCATCACTGATTTCACAGTTCAGTGCACGCGTCTCACAATTCGGAAACAAATCTACATAGCACTTTGCTCGTATGGACAATTTTAATTCGTGGAAATAAACTCCAAAACATGTTTAAATTCTATTTCATGTGTTGTGAATAATATCAAGATTTTATTTAGACAAAAGTATATTTGATTTCTTCACCAAATATTGATTTTTAAAATTATACATTTAAATAACGTAATACGCGTTTCTTAAGAATACCGGTCCCTATGTTAATAAACATAATTTCTCTATACGAGACTGAGATGGATTTTTTTTTTAATGCTGATTATGAGGGAGTGATGTTCTTATTTTACATGCCTTATCCCTTCAGAGTGTAGGGGATCACAATCCTCCACAACATCCTGTCAATTGTAGCTCTTAATAATTTTTCTTTTTGTTATTTCTCCCAATCCAGCTCTACCATCTAATTAGTCAAGCAGTGCGAACGTGTATATATATATATATATATATATATATATATATATATATATATATATATATGCGTGTGTGTGTGTGTATATATATATATATATATATATATATATATATATATATCGATTGGTAAAGTACTCAAGCCTATTTTTCCCGAAATTAGATTAATCTTTCACTCGCCAGTAATTTGCAATCGCCTGATTGATGTGCGTTGATATACGATGGCAATTGTGTAGCGGTTTCTAACATGTTTTTGCTTTAATATCCTAAAGTAATATATATATATATATATATATATATATATATATATATATATATATATATATATATATGTACAGGCAAGCCTGAATCGCTGTGGCTCGACATCCGATTCCTTGAATCCGAGATCAAAGCATCAGTCAGGTATATATATATATATATATATATATATATATGGAGCGTTCGGTAGGCAAGGTCGAATTTACTGCTTATAAACTTCAATCTTCCATGAATCTCGTACATTCATAACTGCTCATTGTGTATCAGATGTAAACAAATGTCGTCATACATTAAGAAATGGACAAAGTCCGACAATTCATTTATTAAATACATTTTTTTTGTTTAACGTTCTTTTTATAGATACAAGTATTTAAGTAAATGCTCTGTTTATAATAAACAGTGTTATATAACATTTACCGGCCTGAATGTCCGAGAAATTTTCATTGAAAACGTTAAACATAAAAAAAACGCTCATTTGTGGCCGAATCGGTTAGGCATATATATATATATATATATATATATATATATATATATACTGAAGCAAAATTTTAAAAAAATAGTATAGCTGGAGATGTATACGTACATTTAAGGACTGGCGTCGTGCATTCATAGGCAGCCTATGAACTTTTCAGGCTCCCCATCTCATATGCGTAGTTCCATGAACATTCGAGAAATTCAGTAAAATAAAAATGAAAACGAACGTAAACACTGAAACATATTTTTTATCAGCCTCTCTCGAACCATATAGTTCTATTTTCATATTCTGCTATTTATCTGGAAGCTAATAAATTGAGTTTTCATGTTCTTAAATTTCCTCCTGAGATCGAGACTTTTTGGCGCAAAATTATTATGCCTGATCACGTAAACCTAACCATTCAAACAGATTGCAATTTAAACAGATAGCAATCCGTGCCACATTTTTGCATAAAACGGAAAGAATTCTCCAACTTCAGTTAGATGCGAGACGTATCATGGCATAACTACACGTCTCACTATCTCAATTTAACTTTTGAATACCATTAAACTGTGAAACTGGTAAAGTTACTCTAAATAAATATTCTTAAATACTTCATTTGCGTTTTCAACATCTAGAAACTGGCTTGACAATGTCCGTTGTTCTTGTATTCGCATTTAAATACAATAGAAAAAAACAATCTACACTTTTCTTATTTGAACGCCATGTAAGCCATTTTCTTTTATCGAATTCGGATGTAAATTTATTCTTGGAGACTTATCAACAAAGATCTCCTGTTATTTTTAATTATTTTTGTCGCGCACACACGCGGAATGCTTACAGGGTTAAAATCCAGTTGCTAATGTAATAATTAACAACCATAAACTCTGTCGAGTGATTTGATGCGAAATGTATGCAGTTTGTTAATGAAATAACCCACTAAATATTCATTGCTCTATTTCGTATATTATATCATCTATTTTTTTTTTTGTATAATGTTATGGTCCATTTTAGGACCAAGGAAGAACAACACGAACACAAGAGTAGAAATAACGAAGGTATATTACACGAAATAATAATACAAGATGTGGAAGGTGTTAGTATGACTCTCAGTCTGGTTTAGTGTGAACTACTATCGGCTCAACTCGATTCGACCCTCTCTCTTGAGAGGCGTAGTATACATACTGTTAGGAAGAGTTCATTCTGTAGTTATAGGCAAGGACCCATGACACCCGTCTCCCAAGCTTTTTACCTCGCAGGTGTCTTTAATATTCTTTCCTCTTCGGATTAATCATCAAAGGCTCTGTAAATTTTCTTATACTTGATTTCCGCGTTTCTGATATTGCTTGAAGCCTTTGCATATTGAATGTGTCAAATATTGTGTCCATTACTTCCTCCTCTTCCTGGGGTAGACCGTTAGAATCCTATAACAGCCTCTTTCTGATCTGATTTAAGTGCTTTTTATGCGAGAACTTCGCACCCTGTAAATCACGTTCCCGATTCGTTTCTCTGTTGTACCAGGCTCTCAATAACATGTGTTGTTTTTGAACATTTAAAAAAAAATCTTTCTCCCCTGGGCTAAATTTTATTTTTGGTACAAACGTCGTTGGTGATTGCTTTGTCTGTTTTGGCAGTAATTTGTCGAATACCGATCTAATTTTTCGGTCGAAAATTACTTCCACCGGCGATAATGCCGATGGCGTAGTACTGTTCGGTGTAATTCTATACAAGAATTACTGTAAAGCCTTTTCTGTTGGTACGTCTTAAGCTTTCCTTAGTGCTTTTTTTAATGTAACTACAAACCTCTCCGCTTGCCCGTTTGACCTTGGGTGATATGGCGGAGATTTGATGTGTTTCACCTGAAAATCCGCAGATGTAAATTGTGTCCCATTATCGGTGACTAAACAATCAACCACTCCGAAACGAGCAAATAGCTCGTGAAGGCAATTTATTGTCGTCTAAGAAGTAGGTTTTCTACACAAAATGCTTCTGGCCATTTGCTGTAACTGTCTACTACAATCAAGTAGTAGAAACCTTTTAATGGACCTGCGAAATCTGCATGGATTCTCGATCACGGTCGATGTGTCATAGGCTATGGCTTTTAGTGTCCCATCCGGCATTTTATGAAGTATACATGCCCCAACACCATAGGCACTTGCGTCACTCGCTACCAATATTTCCAAATTTGGATCATAATGCGCTAAAAATAAATCTGGCGTTAGAGTCTTAATGATTTTGTCGAAAGTTTTCTGACATTCATATGACCATTCCCAAACTTTCTCCTTCTTCAACAGTTCGTTTAGGGGTGCGCGTAATTTGTGCATGTTAGGAATAAATTCTTGATAATAATTTACAAAGCACAATCAAACTCATATGAATCTTCATATCTTCTGAAGTAAGCCGCGACGGTTTTGTCTTCGTCCGGTGCATAAGTGAAGTCTTTGATTGAGCTCCATATAACATTTTGCGAGAATGCCGTTTCATTTTCAGATTTTTGACCTTTATTTGTTACTGCCCGTAGTAGCAATTCTTGCAGTTCGAGATGCTTTTCTTCGTTTTTCTTTTGAATTTCTAATTGTTTTTTTTCAAGCCTAGTCTGTCTTTCCTCATTTTTTTATTTGCTGTTCGAATTGCATTTTCATTAGTTCCAATATGGTTGCTTTAAAGTTTTCCATGTTTACACCGTAATTTAATAATAACACAGGCTAGCTGTTGTCACAAGAAGAGGAGAAAAAATTATTTTTTCCCCTTACTTTTTCTTTTGGCAATATATATTTGTAGCTAGAGTTGTGTACCTGTGTAATTATTTTTCCTTTTTTTCTCAGTGTAGACTTCAGGTCTTTGTCACCTGTTGTTCTGAAACCTGGGTACGAAAAAAATTCCATGAGTAGAATTCGATTCTATTGTGGTTGATAGTTAAAATTCGTGTCTTCCTTACCACTGTAATGTTTGTTGTCCGAAAATTTTTTTATTTTCGCGTAGAACTTGTTTTTTTTTTCTATATCTCCATCGTCTCTGTTATGGACGACCGATAGCAAAAAGGTTATATATATATATATATATATATATATATATATATATATATATGTCCTCCGCGTAAAATTCGTTTCTTCAATATCCTCGTCGCCACTGTTATGGTCCAATCTAGAACAACACGAACACAAGAGTAGAAATAACGAAGGTATATTACACGAAATAATAATACAAGATGTGGAAGGTGTTAGAATGACTGTCAGTCTGGTTTGGAGTAAACTACTATCGGTTCGACTCGATTCAACCCTCTCGCTTGAGAGGCGTAGTATACATAGTGTTAGGAAGAGTTCATTCTGTAGTTATAGGTAAGGACCCATGACATATAGAGATCTCTAATAGCATAGTTAAAAAGAACTTAGCATTAAATATAATTCATGATTGTTTAGATGAGACAGCTTTTATTTGAAATGTTACCATTGCTTCCTGTTAAGAACATAATAGTGAGGTACATTTAAATAATTCAAAGAGAAATATGTATCGAACAATGTGTAAATTTTGGCATGTTATTTTTTATAAATTATAATTTATACTTTAGGAATTATTATATTCAGTGGCACATTAGACATGGCAATGTTACAATTAAAAATCAAGGATTTAAGTAAATATTATATATATGGGTCATTTAATGAACTACAAATTCTGGTTATTGTATTAATTTCCATTTTACTGTAAAGGGCTATATTTGTTTCTTTTAAATACCAAAAATATTTAGAGAGAGATGTTTGGTTACAATACCCATTGATGTTGAAGGAAGAAAGTTGTTACCACTTTCTCAATTAAAAATTATTTTTTGTGCTACCAATATAATTTTTTAATACATGAATTTTCAAGAGATGAAATATTAGGTTGGTGCAAAATAATGACGTAATAATATCGTTTTTTGATGTATTTTTTAATGTCAAAAAAACGACATTATTACGTCATTGTTTTTGCACCAACCTAATACTACATTGTAGTAAGCGTTTATTCAAAAATCTATTATGTTTTTTTTTTTAATATTTTCTAAATTTTCAGTACAACTACAACGTATCTTTAGCTGTTTTTTTTTTATTGAAAGTCTTGCCAAGAGAATTATTGGAAAATTTATTCAATCAAAGCAATAATCTTTTGCCCTATCTTACTACTAACCATTTGGTTAAATGGTGGTGCGTACCAAGTGATTTTTCTATTTGTATTTCTTCTCTAATTATTTTTATTATCCTTTTCATATTTAATAACGGGGTTTTTATAACCACTATTTATTTTAAAGAAGAAATAATTTATAAAAATAAAAAATAATTTATAAAAATAAAATGTCAATATTAACCGATTGTTCGATACATATACCTCTCTATATTATTTAAATGTATCTCATGATTATGTTCTTAACAGGAAGCAATATTAACTTGTCTAATACAAGTCACCTCATCCAGCCAAGCATGAATTACACACCCTCATCTAACCTACATTTTTTTTTTAATATCTCTACTTTAATTTATATATGTCTTTAGTTTCGTCAAATAAGACAACATCTAAAAAATAATTTTGGAGTCTTATTCTTCCTCAAAATCTTCAAAATAATACTACTTCGGTTTCAAAAGTAAATGATTTTTTTTCTGAAGTTAATGACTATCGCTTGAAATTGGAATAAAAATTTATGTTCCAAAACACTGAAATTTCTATGTCGCGATGAATTTTTTTTTTGTTTTTGAAATAATGATATTATAATATTATGCTTTACATTGTATCGAGCATCTTTTTGAAAAATTAATGATAAGGACTGTGGATTATTAATCTGACTGTTCTTTCAACTTATTTATATATATATATATATATATATATATATATATATATATATATATGTGTGTGTGTGTGTGTGTGTATGTGTGTATGTGTGTTTATATATACATACCTACATACATACATATATATATATATATATATATATATATATATATATATATATATATATATATATATATATATATTAGGTATATCCAAATAGAAGCATACAGATATAATTGAAATACAAGATGGAAAAGCAAAATTGGCGTGAGTAATGCTGGCTCATTTAATTTCCCTCCGGAATTCTTTAGCTACACATTGTCATAAACAATTCCTTTTTCATCGTGTGTGATCGATTTTGATGAAATTCTGTTATTTTCGATTGCGTGTGAGAATATAATATCAAATGGAAATATGAGCCATTAATTAAATCAACGGGCTCTCATGCATCATTGCAATTCGAGAATCAAAATGTATTCCAGTGTCTTATTGTGCTCATTCGACCTATTTAATATATCGCTGGGATTATTTTTAATCAATACGGCACTTTGGTCATCATCATCAACTACGGGCTTCTTTTAAACCTAGCAAACAACTTATGACCACAACTATACACTTACGATACCATTCTTATAAAGAGTGAGTATATTTCTATCTTTTTATACAGTTTTTTTTCCTTTCCCGAAATAATAGTTTCAAATGATGAATATACATATCATTTACCACCATTTATAAGATCAATGTAAAAACATTACATTAACGAAGAATAAATAGATATTGCAATGGTAAATCTAAGAAAATTCATTTATTTCATAAAAGGAATCATGTGTTTGATCGTCACTTTTTGGAAAGCGCTTAGAACATTTGTTACCAAAAATAAATTGGAGAAACTTGCTAAAAATTAATCATAATTTTTTAAACTAATCATTAAAGAGTCTGTCTATATTTCTGAGATGAGGTATTATGTACATTATTTACATCATGCGGACTATTTTCCTCATCTTTGTCGCCATATTTATCACAACGTTTCGGCCGTTGTACGCTCCGGCCTTCTTCAGGTGGTTGGAATTTCGAACTTAACCCTTTATTTCGATCACTGGGGTAGACTGTTCTAGTTCCACGTGCCATGTTTTGATGGATGTCAGTTATCAGTTATCACCTCCTAATTTCCCTCTGAAAGTTCTCCACTGCCTTAACCGGGTATTGAACTCACACTCTTTGGGTCCTGTCACTGGATCTAACCAGAGCCTTTATCTACTGTGTCATGTGTCCTTGAAGCTAACATTTTAGAGCCCCCATTTACTCTCGCCTTTTAACTCAACTTTAAATCTATTTTTCTATAGCCTATATTTACTCTCACGTTTCATCTAATCTTTAAACGAATGTTTTTAGAGACCATATATAATATGCCTTTTCAAAATAATGTTTAATGTTTTAGAGCCCGTACTTACTCTCCCGTTTTCCCTAATATTTATAACTATTTTCAGAGACTATATTAACTCTCCCGTTTTTAACAAATCTTGAAAATTATTTTGAGTGACCATATGTACTCTCATTTTTTTAACTAAACTTTAAAACTATTTTCATAAACCATATTTACTTTTCCTTTAAAATAATCTTTAAAACTATTTTCATAGACCATATTTACTTTTCCTTTTAAATAATCTTTAAACCTATTTTCAGAGACTATATTTATTACTCACCTTTTTTAACTAATCTTTAAAACTATTTTCAGAGATCATAATTACTCTTCTTTTTAACTAATCTTTTAAACTAATTTCAGGGACCACATTTACTCCCTTTTTTAACTAAACTTTTTGAACTATTTTCACAGAGCATATTTTCTCTCTCTTTTTAAATCATCTTTAAAACTATTTTCAGAGACTATATTTATTACTCACCTTTTTTAATTGATTTCCCTTTTCCAGTACGTTTTTTCCCTTTTTCGGAACTTTCGAGCTCTGCATTGTTGAGACCAAGAAGGAAATGTGTATACAACATAAATCACAGGAAATAATAATAATAATAATAATAATAATAATAATAATAATAATAATAATCGCAAGTAAAACTCTTACATTACAAAAAAGCGGACGGGATAAATATACGAAAATACGTACAAGTAGAAATGTTAACTCTCCCGTTTTAACAAATCTTCAAAATTATTTTCATTGACCATATTTACTCTCCTTTTTTAACTAAACTTTAAAACTACTTTCAGAGGCCATATCTACTCTCCCTCTTTAAATAATTTTTAAAACTATTTTCATAGACCATAATTACTTTTCCTTTTAAATAATCTTTAAACCTATTTTCATAGACCATATTTACTTTTCCTTTTAAATAATCTTTAAAATTATTTTCAGAGTCTGTATTTATTACTCACCTTTAATCTTCAAAACTATTTTCAGAGATCATATTTACTCTCGTTGTTAACTAATCTTTAAAACTATTTTCAGAGATCATACTTACTCTCCTTTTTTATTTATTCCCACTAGGATAGAAATAAGAAATAGAAAGAAGGAGGGAAAGTGGCAGAACCCTAAAGACAGAGAAAGAAAAAGAGACAGAAATTGATGAAATCTCTGACTACAAACTCTCGCTCGTGAGAACTCGTGCACAAATAACGTTCTGACGATATCACGTCATGTCAGTATTTCCCCGGCTGCGCACGGAAAACACAATACGGTCAAAACACCAGCAGCGCAAACATAACACGTTCCCAAGTGTAAAGATACTGGTCATACCTGCGTGGAACCCCCCTTTATTCCTAATCAGGTGTAAAAATGAATCAGTACAAAACGTTGGGTTTGCCAAATAGTCGTTGAAAAGCAACGCCTCAAGGTAGGCAGCAGCATGATGTATATTTACAACAATCATTACACATCAGAGATCTCGGAGTATAAATGCACTCTGCATGCTTTTTAACATTGACTGTTCGCGTATATTGCACGAGTGACTTTGCGTGTTCAGAAGGCGTCTCGATCTGCCGATCTCTGAATGTTTCAATGATGGTTAGGTTAACGGAGTTAGTTCAGCCGTGAGCAATCTATTTCGATCAGGAACAGCAGTTCAATTTGGGTACGTTTTTTTCCCCTTTTCAGAACGTTGTCCGCTACTTAAAAGTAGCCAATAGACGTATAGCGTGATTGAAAGAAACGTTTTGTGTCCATTGACTGTAAATTCGGAGAACGACAAAGCATAATTTCATAAAGAGGTGTCAACACGAGAAGCAACAGCACCAACAGCTATAATACTAAAAGAAGAAGAAGAAGAAGAAGAAGAAGAAGAAGAAGAAGAAGAAATAGAAGAACGCCGTTTCTACCAATGTTGTTATATAAAAGGTTTTCCTTCTTCCACGGATCTCGAATTACCCCAACTTTATTGCTAGATTATTCAGAGCCTTTCCAGGGGCTGCAGCAATGACCGATGGGAAAGACTGTCTTCATGTTTTATTATATTTCATGTGAGTTCCCTTGAAATCTCTAGATCATATTCAAATTTTCTCTTTCATTGCATATCTAGGGTCGGCTTAATAAATGAAAACCACTCCCAGAGAAATATTCGTTCACTTGTTTACGATAAGTGTATCTAGGCTTCGGGATTGGATTTGGTTTGAAAAGGTGCAGAGTGTTTACGTATTGTTATTGACTAAAATATATTCTTCATATTTTGCATAATCTATTACTTCTCATATTGAAATACTCGCTGGTTGCACAGCAACCAAAGAATAAATCTCTTGGCACCTTTATGGATATTCTGTAGAGTACAATTAAAAAGAGAAGAGAAGCTAGTCGTCCCTAGAAATGGAAACAACAGACGAACAGAATTCTTAGATATTGGAGCCGTAGTGTTATAGATATTGTAGCCCTACCAAAGACCATAGCAAAAGATAGTAGAAGACCCGGAAATCTTGCTTCCGGATACGTTTCTCGAACTGTTGCATAGATATATAAAAGTGAACATTGAAGTCAACACTCAGAGGCGACAGGCTGTTTCTTGCTAGACGCAATCGTGATATATGGCTCAGTTAATTACAACGATAGCATCAAGATTTCCCGGTGATCATTGATACGCACGACCCTTATCACTTAGACTCCTGCACTCCCTAGAAAAATCGCTGGGACCATCACATATATTGAATATAGTGCCTTCATGCCCGTTGCCAATCGGGGGAGGATTCGTACTGCTTCCATCGTGTCTGGATCTCATGCGACTCGTGCTTACTGCTGCTTCAACCGATTCTGTTTCCTTTAGGATGTTCAGACCTCGGACCTACATTTGGTCAATTGGTAATTCATCAATCCTAGGTGACGACCGCAAGCGCCTCTTGATATCCTCTGGTAATCTTAAAAATGTGCATCCCAGTATCTGGTCATTCACGTCGCCAAACGACACTGAGATTCTGCGTAAATCGGCTAGATACATATCGACAGTTTCCGCGGGATGAAATCTCCGCCTAAAAAGCTGTTGCCATGCAACAAAGGCGTCCGTTCTGAATGCCTTATACAAGAGGCGCTTTATCTAATCACCTCCGAGATGATAATACACCGCGTCTGATCCTCCAGTTAACCTCAAGGGAATAACGGTTTCTGGCTCCCTTATTTTATATAATTTGCAAACGCTCTCTGCATTCTCGAGCCATTCAAACGAACATCAGGAGACTCATCAAAATCGTGTATCAACCGTACGTCGAATCTGTCCATTATATGTAAAATGCCCAAATAGCCTGTAATAAAATTAATACGATGGCTTTGGTTTAAAATAAGACAAACAAATAGCAAAATCCAGAAAGAAAATATAGATCGAATTTCTAAACTCCCAATGCATAGAAAACTGATATAATCACCGTCCAAAACTCACACTCAAAAATACACCGATCGTATTCCAAAAAAATAGCGTCACACATGCGTAATGTGGCAATTGCAAATGGCCGCTCCTCGAGACCACGCGTGACATCGTCGTTTCCTCTCGACGTCGGTCATGTTGGATTTACACGACAAAAAAGTACGTGTCCGCCTTGCCGAGCGTAGTATGTATATTCTTCTACTACCAGATTTTATGGAACTATCCTGTCATTCTGTTCATTCTACTGTGCCTGTAAGTTAGTAATTTGCTTACGTAACCATGAAAAACGCCTGCGATTTATGGGTCGACAGGTCGGTAGATTCTGAATGTATTTTTTTCAGAATGTACAGCATAAGATGTTTGTCAAAATTACAGCCGTTTGTAATAAAATGTTCTGCATGCTCTCTTGATGTCACTTTATTGTGTCTGACATCATATACGTGTCCATTAAATCTTTTATTTAATTTTTCCGTCGTGCAACCCACAGAAATCAATGTTTCGTACATTGGGCGTCATATATTAAATGGGAATTAATACCAATGCCACCCTCTAGAAATCTTCATGTTTTTCTTTGAATTTGTGATAGAATTAACTAGGCCCATCTTGTGGCACAACGCACAGCGTTTTCTTCTTCTTTGGGAGTACATCGATCCGAAATTCCAATGTTGTTTTGAATGTGAACGCTTACAGGCGTGTTGGGAAAAATCTCTTTAAAACGCGGATATTTTTGCGTAATATGGTCATAGCCGTTGTGTATTATTTTAGAAATTCCAGCAAAATTCCGTTGCCAACTGATGATTAATGGGGATCTGTCAGAATTTTTATTGTGTTTTTCGGTGTTTTGGCCTGGTATAAAATTATGGTAATCTTCATTTTTAGCTATTTCATTCACAATTTCTTAATAGGCGCGCTTAACATAATGCCGAATGAAATCATTAGTATGCTTCTAATAATCTTTTATCTTCGTGCATATTTGCCTTATGCTAATATTTGGCACCTCTGGTTTGATTTTATCATATGTTAAAGATAATCAGAACGCCGGTGTAGATAAATGGGTTATCACGTAGCTTTGAAAAATAATCTTGTCATTAGACGATTCCTTGAGAAATTTACTCTAGTGTTTAAAAATTCAACACCAGCTTTGGATAAAAAAAAATCTAAATTTTATTTGTGATCAAAAATTATTCTTTTGCGTAAAAGTTTCACAAAATTGTAAAAAAATTGTCAATCTTTTGCATACAATTACAGATGAAGAACGTATCATCAATAAGTCGCAGCAAATGTTCTGGCTTATGGCCGTGGTATTATTTGAAAGCAGTAAGTAGTTTTTTCCTCGAAATATATCAAAGACATTTCCAAAGTTGACAGCGATGTGGGTCCCCACTGCACATTTTGGTGGAAATTTTTTTTTTCGCAAACTTCATCGTGTTGCTTTCCAAGACGAAAAGTATAAGTCTTCAGAAAAATTTTGACGGCAGGGTTTTGTTTTTGTGCTTCTCGTAAGCTTTGTTGACAGCCTCAAACCCTTCATCGTCATCAGTATTAGGATAAGGAGACGACACATCGATGGTGGCCAAAAAAACAATCATAAAATAAATCAATATTTCGTTCTGAATATTTATTTATTTTAGTAATATAAGCAAATTTGTCTCAGACACAAGACGAATACTGTTTTGATATAGGAGATGAAAAAAAAATTCTAGCCACTACGAAATTTTTGCCAAACAACATTCGTATCCATTACAAATCAGCCGTATTGAAGAAAATTATTCAATTTTCTTGTGTAGTTTTGGAAGACAGTATAAGATGGGTGTTCCTTGCTCCGAACGTAGTATTTTAACTTCTTTTTCATAGATTAAACTATTTCCTTTCACTTTAGAAATTATCTTATCTAGCTTTTATCTGTAATAATGGTCCGGGTCCATTTTTAATTCTTTTTAAAAACACTTTTGAGATGACATCGAACACTTGTCCTTTTGGATGTCAACGAATACTCATTGTCACTTTCTTGTAGTAGAGACTTTGTAATCGCAGATACAACTATAGTAATGCCGCTGAATAATACTTGTATCAGATGCCTTCAAATAGCACTCGCACTAATAGTACTTGCTCGATAATACTCGCTCGAATAATAACCACCGTATGACATTTGTCCAGAAACTAATGTTTCCTCCATGTTTTTTTTTTTTATTCAAATTGAAAGATTGAAGCCAAAATTCTTCTCCGTTAGTAGAAGTCGAATGGATACACCTCGACTTTTCTCTTTTTTGAATTTAAAGAAGGAAATTTCCTTTTCTCGAAGTTTCCTAGACAATTATCTAAATTAGTAAAACGGGATTCGGACGAACAAACATGTGCGAGATCACTTCATCAAGTTTCAATGTCCCTATTGAGAGTGATCAGTTTAGAACTATAATGTTGGATAACAGCATCCATATCTAGGAAAGAATTGTTCTCTCCAATTAATTTAAACTTATCATGCAGAGACATCGGGCCACGATGCACACATGGGAATGTTTGATGACAAACCAACAGGGAGGATCTTTTGGCGTCGTCAGTCATGGAAGTAAAATCGGATGACTTGTTTTACCGCGAAAACGCTTGAGTTGCTTGATCGAAAGGAACGGAATTTTTTCACTTTTAGGTACATAATCATTTAACATTCTCAAACACTGTTTTTTTCTTTTTTTTATTAAATCTATCTCTTAAACAACAACAACAACAACAACAATAATAATAATAATAATATTTTTTAAAAAATATGTCTAGTTTAAAAAGCCATGAAGCTATTTCTAACATCAGTTCCATTGTTGAGACAGAGAAGGGAATGTGTATACAACATAAATCAAAGGAAATAATAATAATTATTATGATAATCGCAAAGAAAAACTCTTACATTACAAAGTGCTTTATCTATGTAAATGTGTGCAACCTTCTTTTTTTCATTAAATGATCATTCATGAAGCCACGTCTAAAATTCGGCCTCCTTTTGGGATACGGAAGGAAATGTGTATACAACAGAAATTCAAAGAAATAATGTTAATGCAAATAATAATAATAATAATAATAATAATAATGCAAAAGTAACATTCAAGAAAGGTAGAATGCAAAAGTAACATTCAAGAAAGGTAGAATTACAGAAACACCCTCAATAGATTTAGATTTTGTCACAAAGATTAGGGAATTGGAGCATGAAGAAGCTTATAAGTACCTAGGAATTAGCGAAGGAGATGGCATACAACACCCCCAAATGAAAGAAAAAATAAGAAAAGAGTACTACAGGCGTGTACGTCTGATACTAAATACTGAACTAAACTCAAAAAATAGAATATCAGCTATAAACACATTGGCTGTCCCAGTGGTGCATTACAGCTTTAATGTCCTTAACTGGACCATAGCTGAAATTAAGCGAATGGACGCCAAAACGAGAAAGCTTCTCACTTGCTTTCGCATGCATCATCCCAAAGCTGATGTTGATCGTCTGTATGTGCCAAGATCCGAAGGAGGCAGAGGATTAGTTCAACTAGAAATGTCCTACAATTGGCCTCCAAAAATACTTGGAAACTACAGAAGACTGGATGATGGTATGCGTCAAGGAACATGAAAGTAGTAAGCGTCTTTACTCCGTAATGAAAGAAGCCAACAAATTCAAACTGGAGCTTCAAATGGGCGTAGAGATGCAACTACAGCACAATACACCGGCTGAAACTGCAAAATACTTGAAAAAGACAGCAAAGACGAATGCAACCGACCAGATACAGAAGCGATGGCAAGATAAACCGCTTCATGGCCAATACTCTGCCCGTAACAAACAAGCTGATGTAGACAAAACCCGTACCCATCAGTGGCTACGCAGTGCAGGGTTGAAAGCGGAAACTGAAGGTTTTATCCTTGCTGCGCAGGACCAATGCTTGCTAACCAGGAATTATCAAGCACATATACTAAAATATTGTGTCAGCCCAAAATGCAGATTCTGTGATAAATATCCAGAAACGATTGATCATCTTGTATCAGGTTGCACGATGTTGGCACCCACTGAATATAAAACCCGACATGACAGAGTGGGCCAATATCTGCACTGGAAAATATGCAACTTCTACGGGAAGGAAACTGAAAGAAACTGGTACCAACACCACCCAGACCCGGTTACGGAGATAGGACCTGTTACAATTCTATGGGACTACACAATTCACACTGACAGAACAATCAAGGCCAACCGCCCAGATATTGTTATTAAAGACCACAAACAAAAACGGTGCCTACTTATTGATATGGCAGTCCCTGCTGACTGCAATGTATCTTTGAAGATATTCAAAAAGCTGTCAAAATACAAGGACCTCGAAATAGAGGTCTCGAAAATGTGGCATATGGGAACATCAACAATCCCTGTTGTATTTGGAGCCCTAGGACTGGTTGGAAAAGATTGCAGTAGACTAATTGCAGGGATTCCTGGAAGCCCATGCCTCAAGGAGATACAAAAAATTGTTCTGACAAGTACAGCCCACACTTTACGAAGGGCTCTATCTATGTAATTTTTTTTTTTTTTTTCTCAGTGAAAAGTGTCATGATGCCATTTCTAACCTTAGGTCCCTGGGTGGGATCCGGAAAGAAATGTGTAAACGCCAGAAAGCAAAGAAAATAATAATAATAATAATAATAATAATAATAATAATATGACAACAATAATAAAATACTTAAAAAAGAAAACAAAGACAAATGCAACGACCAGATTCAGAAACAATGGGAAGATAAACCGCTTCATGGCCAATACTCTGCCAGTACCAAAAAAGCTGACGTAGACGAAACCCGTACCCATCAGTGGCTACGTAGTGCAGGGTTCAAAGCTGAAACCAAAGGTTGTATCTTTGCTGCACAGGACCAATGCTTGTGAACTAGGAATTATCAAGCACATATACTAAAATACTCTGTTAGCCCAAAATGCAGATTCTGTGATGAATATCCAGAAATGATTGATCATCTTGTATCAGTTTGCACGATATTGGCACCCACTTTATATAAAAAAGGGCATAACAGAGTGGGCCAATATCTGCATTGAAAAATATGCATCTTCTACGGGAAGGAAACTGAAAGAAATTGATTTGAACACCATCCAGACCCGGTTACGGAGGTAAAACCTGTTAAAATTCTATCGGGCTACACAATACACACTGACAGAACAATCAAAGCCAACCGCCCAGACATTGTTATTAGAGAACGCAAACAAAAAAGTGCTTCCTTATTGATATGGCAGTCCCTGCAGAATGCAATGTATCTTTGAAGATATTCAAAAAGCTGTTAAAATACAGGGACCTTGAAATCGAAATCTCAAAAATGGGCACATGGGAACATCAACAATCCCTGTTGTAGTTGGAGCCCTAGGACTGGTTGGAAAATATTCCAGTAGACTAACTGAAAAGATTCCTGGAAGTCCATGCCTCAAAGTGATACAAAAAACTATTCTAACAAGTACAGTCCACACTTTACGAAGGGCATTACCTATGTAATTTTTTTTTTCAGTGGAAAGTGTCATGATACCATTTCTAGCCTTAGGTCCCTGGGCGTGACCCGGAAAGAAATGTGTAAACGCCAGATATCAAAGGAAGTAATAATAATAATACTATTGTGAAAATGCTTTGCGGAAATTACGATGATTAGCACTTCGCTATGGTAACTAGATTTCATGAATTTATGCGCAGTATGAGACAGACGACTAGGCTTCATAAATATGGATTTGAGCAGGCTAGATGTACCCGTAAATTTGATCCTATTCTTTTCTCGCACTCCTCGCTTGTGGAACATTCTTCCTGTTCCAGGCCTTCCTGTCAACTTTAACTTTCAAAGATTTAGATGCGATGTAAATCGCTACCTAAGATATCCTTTTGGATACTTTTTTTCCCGCTACTTAATAATGTTTCCTCTTTTCATAAACTTCAACACCCAGTAACATATTTTGTCTTAGTAGGTTTACTCTATCTATCTATCTATCTATCTATCTATCTATCTATCTATATATATATATATATATATATATATATATATATAGAGAGAGAGAGAGAGAGAAAGTTGCAAATTATATATATATATATATATATATATATATATATATATATGTATATATATATATATATATATAATTGGGCTTTGTCGTCTAAATTACACAAAAAAACTGGCGTTTCAATTTAACAAATATATTTACCAAAATTACACAAAAAAATATTATAGAAATAGTAAAGAGTAACTTTAGTCCATAAAATCTCCATTTGCTTCAACCACGACCGCCAGACGACATCGGATTTTCTTGCAATATTTCTGGATGGTATCTGTGTTTAAGATAGTGAATACTCCAAAAATTTCATCTTTTGTGTTACTAGGAGTTCTGTTAACCGCTCACTCAACTGCGTCTTACACATAAAAATCAAGAGATTTCCAATCTGGGAAGTTAGGTGGTCAGAGGTAGGGGGGATGTGCTCTCAGAATTTTTCTGACAGCCACTACTGGATACTCCTATTTATGTGGCATGGAGCAAAATCCAGTTGCCAAATATAAGCTCTTCTAGCAGCCACTCTCTTGAATAAGGTCAGCACTACCTCTTCAAAATACAAAAGTGCTTGATGTAGCCCTCTGTGTTCAATGGAAGAGGAATGAAAGCATAACATCACCACTAGTGATCCTTGCAAACACTTTCGCAATCTCCATTTGATTTCTCCAAATCTTTCCGATTCCTGTCGGATTCATCTGCAATGTCCTCATATTGGCGTCCAAACACTGGGAAATGTTAGTATTGGAGCTTCCAATGCAAATGCCAAGCAGTACAGCATGCTTTTTTTTCAAATCTCTGGCGGAGTGAATCACAACATTATGTTCTTTTTCTCAGAGATGGGGAGTAACTAACGCTACCAAACTGTACATTTGAAAAAATAAAAAAAACAATGAATATGCACGAAATTAAAAATAAAAATGGCGACAATTTACCCATTGCACTTTGTATATATATGTGGGTGTGTACGTGCGTGTATTTGAGCGTGTGTATGTGTGAGTGTGTGTGTGTGAGAGATAAAATATAGTTTTATATATGTTATATCTAAGCGCAATTGTGTTCAGTATCCTGGACATTGTGTGCATATGAGTAGATAAAGAAGTTAAACATCGAGTCCGGACAGCCTGTTTCAAGTTGTCCTCAAGATTGTGTTCAGGCAAGAAACAAATTGATGTCACCCGGTGTTGACGAGAGTGTTAACTCTTAATTTCTGCAATCCGAAAAAAGTATGTGAGAAACAAGTGTACTGCGGACAATGTGTTGCTATCATTCAAAAGCTTGCCCATCTGAGAGATCAATGTATACATAAATAGCCGCTGTATCTAATAACAGTAGCTACTGTGGAAAACACTAGGAACAAAATTCCTGAAAATTTGGCGAGTATTTAACAGATGGATACCTGGATATATAAGTGCTGGATAATAACGATAGATAGATAAGAATGAATAGACTGACAAAGATAATTTCATAGGTAGATAGATAGATAAGAATGGACAGACTGGCATATATACACAGACACACGCAGGTATGCACACACACACACACACACACACACAAATATATATATATATATATACTAATTCATCGCTCTACTAAGCGTATTGAGCACTCTAAGTTTAGTCGTTCAACTTTTTTTTTCTTTGGACTTGGGTTTAAGCACTTGACGCTTGGTTTGGTATTGTGGCAATGTTCTTGGTTCTTTATTTTTTTATTTCCAGTCTTTTGCTCGGGTATCGATTTTTTCTATTACAAGTTGAGCTATCCGAGGTTTTCCATACAAGTGTTCCCATTTAATATATATATATATATATATATATATATATATATATATATATATATATATATATATATATAGAGAGAGAGAGAGA
>OZ010577.1:37502241-37522241 GCA_963932145.1 Acanthosepion lycidas | reverse complement strand
TTCTGAGCAAAGCATTCATCCTTGTCGGCAGAAGAGGTCAGAACCGCAAACTCGTTGAACAAAGGAGTAACCCCTTGCATAGACGCCAATAATCCTTGAAGCCGAATTTCCGAGATGCAATACGTTCTTTCATTCGAGCAGCAAATAGTGAATTTGATTCATTGAGTACACGCTTACACTCGTTACTGGCAGAGACAAAGTGACGTCTATTGCAATCAGACATGTCGCTACGATAAATGTGAACAAAGTGATTCTTATGGGCAATGGCAGCTGAGCAAGCAGCGGAGAACCAGGGCTGAGGAGCACGATTTGACCTTATATTTCTTTGAGTGTTTGAAAGCCTCGATTCCAGCTTTAACCCAGGAGGAGACCTCGGAAGCACATTATTAAACAGGGAGCGTGAAGATGTCGTCCCAGGGGACGTCGCGAATGAAATCCGGGAACGACTCCCAGTCTGCTCGTTGACAGTAGAACGATGTTCTAGTGGTAGGAGCTTTATTGTAGGGTGTGGAGTTGAAGGAGATGTTGACAGACACTACAGCTTGATTGTTGCCAAGAGGCTAGAGCTACGTGGCGCTATAGGACTCGGGGATGGAGGTAAAACATAGATCAAGAAGAGAAGCCTTAACATCAAGATTGTAGGGAAAACGTGTGGGGAAGTCAACTATTTGCGTGAGGGATTGAGAAATTGAAAAATTGAAAAAAATGTAAAATTGTAAAGTTGTAATGTTTATATATATCTTAATAGATATTTCGTCCATTTAAAAATATATATATATATATTCTATAATAGTGTTACATTTGACGTCAATTACATTATTAAATTTGTTTTATCTTAAAAATTTCTTACATGGCAATATTTAATCTTAAATTTCTTGATTATGATGACTAGATAATTTTAGCGGCAGAGAAAGGCATTTGCATAATAATGTTAAAAAAATCTGGTGATTCTTGAAAAACTCCAAAGAAGAGTTTTTAATATTGTCACGATTTTGTCTTGAATCAACCAGCGCCATAACGTGTCATATTATGTCATTTCTACAAACAATTTGATGGCAATTATTCTGATAAGATTTCTTCCTTTTGTACATCAATTTCATGAATTTAAGCGTATTACTAGATTGGCAGCTCGTTCTTATCATTTTACTGTTAAAATTCCTAAATATAACCCAAGTTCAATTTGAATAGTTTATTCTCTCATGTTTTTCACCTTTGAGACTCTCTTCCAGCTTTTTGTTTTCGTGTCAAGTACAATCTACAAAGCATAATGGGCAACATCAAACGTCGTCATTGAATGCTGTTCTTTCTTATCAGTTTTCTTCTTCCATAATAACCCCTTTTCTTTTCCTGCCATAACCGCTTTACTTAGAGTAAAATGAAAAAAAAAATAAGAACAAAATAAATATTGTTATTTCTCAATTGATATTCTATTAAACTTTAAATACTTTTAAATTATCGTCCTATTCAATATTACTCAAAGAGAGCTCAATTATTTATAGGTATTTATTTATATTTCGTTTCATATTCTATGTTTTTATTTTTTTATTTGATTTTTTTAGATTATTGTTTATCCGATATAAATATAGATAGATATATCTAATGATAACGATATCAACACACACATATGAATATATAGATATAGAGAATAAGGATGTAACAATCAACAGTGACTTGAGATTTGACCGTTTTAAATGTTTCAAGCCATCTTCAAACCAAATATCGTTATTTCGTTGTAGGACTCTCTCTACATGTCTGTCTTTATTCGTGGACACACAAACGCGCGGGCACACACACACACACACACACACACATATATATATATATATATATATATATATATTTATATATATATATATAAAGAAATATAGTCTTAAGGTGTGCTATATTTATGGAATAAAATGCTCAATATCAGAGATAGAGCGTGTGTAAATATAAAAGTGAACATAGAAGTCAACACTTAGAGGCGACAGTCTGTTTCATGCTATATGCAATCGTCAGGCCACGTGTCTTGATGATTGCATATAGCATGAAACAGACTGTCGCCTCTAAGTGTTGACTTCTATGTTCACTTTATATATATATATATATATATATATATATATATATATATATATATATATATATATATATATATATATAAAGTAGCAGCATGACCCGGCGTTGCCTGTGCTTGATTCAAAAATCGTACGACTCATACAGCAATCGCTATCACTTGACTTGAAATATTTTTGCCTTTCCTTGCCTTTAAAGGAGTGCCCTTTGCTGTGCTGATGTTGTTACATGCCTTGCTTCTTGTCTATCTCTCGCTGCGAATATTTTCTAAGCTCTATACTAAACATTAATCTGTTACGAAAAAAAAAAAACTAAACAAAATGAACACAAAACGATCAGCTTTAAAAAAAGCACTCGTAACTGGAAAACCGAATGAAAAATGAATGCTAAGAACATATACTTTTTCACACCTAACCCAGTTCTGCGGAATCAGAATCAACGTTGAGTTTAAGCAAGCTAATAATCCAATTGGAGTAAAGTGCCATGCAGATTGAAATTTTTCCCACTTGTGACGAAAGCATCTATCGATTTTTTTTTTTTTTGCATGCTAGCATGCTAGTTAATATTCGTGTCAGTCAGCTGTTGGCTCTCACGCTGGCGAATAGAATCTTCCTGCCTATTCGTGACAGCCAGATATTGGCTCTCCCTCTGGCCAGTAGAAAATGGCCGAAAACTACATGAAAACTGCCGTAGAAGCATGAAAAATCGATTATTTCCACTATAGATTGGATTTGGGAAATGCAATGTCGGTCTTGATCTTCCCGCTCAATAGGAGCATTTGCATGTAAATTTTGGTCCAAATCTGTCGAACATTGCGGCCGTGCATTCGTTACACACACAGACACACACACACACAGACACACACACACACACACACACACACACACACACACATCCTGCCTTTAATAGATAGATATAGAAAGAGAGATAATCTTAGATATTAGTCTGAAAAAAAGAAACATAAGTATACGCACATGTACTTGAATGTGTATGCATATTTCTTCCAGGTGGTATACAAACTGTGCTCAATGTTATATAACAGAGCTATTATATATATATATTAGTGAATATACATAATATCCCACATCGTCAGCACGACGCGAAGTTTCATGCGGAGGTGCAATCTTCAGGTGCAGAATATTCACTGACCGTTAAGCCTTATGAAATTCGCATTCTTGCGGTGTTGATTTCAAATTATGTGTTAAGACTTGTTCCTTTTATTAATGTTCCTTATAATATTACAATTAATTATTTATTATTTACCCCGTTCAAATTCTTAATTTCGGAATACGAAAAATGTTAAAAACCTTGTTTTATATATATATATATATATATATATATATATATATATATATATATATATTTCATTTGTACTTACGTAAACACGCTATGTACCAAGAGGGATAACACCATTCTATGCATAGAAAACCGTCCTTAGTTGCAATAGAAATGATTGGTGCATATTAAAATATATTATTGAAGTAATGTCTTATGGAATAAACTTATATCTCACGATGTTAATTAGCCACACAAGCAAGACACTCTTTGTTAGGATGACCAGTCACATTTAAAAACTTAGACCATATCGTGCACATATAAACAATTGCATAAAAATAACCAAATTCAACTATAAACACGAAGACATAACACTAAATTCTCTATAGCACCCACTGTAGAAAAAGACTAAACATTTTAGAAGCTATTATTAATTAACAATTAATCTACGTTAAATGAATAATCTGTAAACACATGGTACACTATTTAAATGTAAAATAAATACCTGCTATAATAATAATAATAATAATAATAATAATAATAATAATAATAATACAAAAACCAATCACCCTCTCCTACAAATAGTAAAAAATCAAATCTACTCCATCAACAAAGAAGCTGCACACTTCAAGAAACAGCTTACTATGATTGAAATCCTACCAACAAAAAAAGAAGCAAATATTATATACACCAAAAGTATAAAACAGAAAGCAAACCATCTTGGCCAAATGAAATTGCAAAAAATACCTGGGAGGAAAAGGCGTTGCATGAGAAATATCTAAAAAGAACGAAAGAAGCAGATCTGGACCAACAGAAATCACATCAGTGGTTGAGAAGCATCAGGCTGAAAAACTGAGATAGAAGGCCTAAATACAAGGACATGGAGATCGAGATAACAGGATGTTGGGAATGAAGACTGGGACTGAAGCAAGAGTAATCGAAGCACTGGATTCCGGGAGAAAAGGGGTGGACGATTTTGCTAACATTATCGCAGGTAACGTCAAATTAAAATGTGCCTGAACATCGCCTCACTAGGAACATCCCATATAGTGACAATTCTCCTAGATGGCCTCAGGACCATAGCTTGGGCTCGCCTCAAAAGGATACGAAGCAGGAAACTTAACATAGCCAAATAATAATAATAATAATCATTGTTCCATTTGTTATAGGTGCAATCAAGCTTTGTCTGACCATTTTACTCATGATGTTACTTACATGATACTTGAATACTAGCGTTCACAAATATAGCCATTAAATTCCTGTCTACTATAATAACGCCCAGCTCTGGACAAGACCTGACACTGTTGTATGTACTTGAAAAATAACAGAACAAAAAGTGGATTTTGACAGCTTATCCATACTTTTTCTTTATTGTGTAATATCATTTGAGAATATTAGTAAAACAAAATAACTTTTAAAGAGATTTTGTTGCTTTAGTTTATCTAAAACACATTGGATGAATCTTCCTACCTTTCTTTCTTTATGTAACTCTCTTTCTCTTGCTTTCTCTCTTTCTGTTTCTCTCTCTCTCTCTTTAGCTTTCTTTATCACTTTCTCTTTCTCACTCCGTCTCTGTTTCTTTATCTATTTCTCTTTCTCACACTTACTCTCTTTCTTTCTCTCTCTTTGTTTTCATTTCTCTCTTTTTTTATGTCTCTCTGTTTCGCTTTTTTCTCTCTCGCACTATTACTTTCACCCACTTTCTCTTTCTATCTCCCTTTCTCTATTTCTCTTTCTATCTGTCTGTCTGTTTCTCACTATATATATATATATATATATATATATATATATATATATATATATATATATATCGAGAGAGAAAGAGAGAGTTAATACTTTCAACGTTAATTTTTACTGGATACACATATTTGAGTAGATGTTCCGTTTATATTTTATACTGTTTTATTTTCGCATGAATAACTTTTAATGAAATTAAAATAAGTCGGCTTAATAACTAAAAGTCCATTTTCTCTTTATATAATCATATATATATATATAATATGTGTATTTATATGTATATATACCACTCAAAATCGTTACATTCATTTACGGGAAAATGGTGTTGTGTAATTTATGAATCTGTGTCTTCTCCCCGGCGATAGGTTAAATAGCAGCAGATCACACTGCGCTCTTTTTCTGTGAGCTAGGAGATGCGCAAATCTGCATTCAAGTTTCTACGGGATGCTGTTATAAATATATCTTTAGCATTATTTCTGTCAGGCTTCGAAATAAAATATTTAACAAAAACTCACTTAAAAAGAATTATACAAGAATTAATGTAATGTATTATAGAACTATTTCAATATATATATATATATATATATATATATATATATATATATATATATATATATATGGAGATGTATGAGATTGTATTGTGTGTCTGCGTGTGCGTGTATGTGTAACACACGAGGATGTTGAATCCCGAAGATTTCATCAGGATAAACTCGCTTTTGAATTTTATAACAACAAAATACTTAAACATATCCAGTTTTACTTAGTTAACTATGAAATCTGTTTCACCTGAAAGTGGGGAGGGGGTTGTTCCAATTGGTGGTGCACCTGCAATCGTTTTAAGCGCACAAAATTCCAAGTATTTCTGAAACTGATTAGACCACAGCAATGCTTGTGTTTTCCATGAAACTCTGAAGAGTGTTCGAGTTTTTGAGGACAGTTACTTTCAATTAATCTCAGAGGATAAGCAGCGGGCAAACTTCAAATATATATGGAAACGAATAATAATAATAATAATAATAATAATAATAATAATAATAATAATAATATCTGCATTAGAAGATCTTTTCTCATTGCCGGGTAAAGTAAGGTAAGAAATTTGCATAAACATCACCCCAAATATTAGAGAGCAGGTTTTACCATTCCCGGAGATTCTATCAATAAGACTGGAACAATACAAGCAAATCGGCAACGCATTATTATCAAAGACAGAAAATAATAATAAAAAAAAGTTTGCACGCTAATTGATATGCGCGTACTATGTAGCAAAAACATACCTGCAATTTTTTTTCAGAAATTAAACAAATATAAAAATCTGGAGATAACAGAAAAAATGTTACACTTGAAACTAAAACTGTACATTTTGCGGTTGGAGCTTTGGGTCCTATAAAAAAAGAGCTCAACAACAAATCAATAAAATGAATGGCGCACCATCTCTATAGGATATCCAAAAATAGCTCTAGCAAATGCAACCCATATCCTTGCAAGTGCTTTAGCTATTTAAACTATTATTGTTAATAGATGTCTTTTGTTTGATTGGAAACATCAAAAGTCATATACTTCGCTTTACTGAAGCCAATGGTTAAGGCAAGGTATGTGATTATGAATCAAATTCAGGTCAAAAATATATTTTTAAGCAATAAAAACTTTAATGTTAATGTTTATAATACTATTTAAAAAGAAAAGGTTTGGAAGGACAAACTAAAATATTAATTATACTACCAGATTTTATTGCTGTGTTGAGCCAAAATTCATGGAAAAAATTGGGCACATGCTGTTGCGATTTGGATATGGAACCATAACCGAAAGCACTGCTGCTCGAAATAGCAATTAATATCGGATATAGCCTGTCGATGAAAAGAAGAAATTGATTTGTTTATATTTCCTTTATATATCACGAGAGATGACCTGAAAATAATCCTTACCAATAACGAGAATCATGTATCGTACGGAAGAAGCGAAACAACAACAGCAACAAAAACAACAATAACAGCAACAAAACCGACAACAACAACAACAACAACAGCAACAACAGCAATAATAATAATAATAATAATAATAATAATAATAAAATAGTTTTGTTTATTACTTCCGGAAGTGTTTCTTAACTAGTTTCTCTTTCTCGATCGAATATGAATTTTTCCAGTGAATGCGAGCGCCTTGTATTTCCCCTAAGAAACTATTTCGGAATTATGAACCCGAAAAATAAATATGGCTTTACGACAATGACAGGAAAACAATTTTTTTTGTATCTCCCAAATAGAATAATATTAACATATCAGACAGAAATTCCGCATATATTTGTTTAAACATATATTCTGTTGGCAAATATAAAAGGGGATATATTTTATGCAATATAAGACATTTTTCTTTTACTATCGGAGAAAAGAATCTCCAGCATCGTAAATGCTAAGCTGAATCGATTTCGCAAGTAAATAGCTTAAAATCCTTCAAATGCAATGCTATTTTTCTAAGTACTCCCGGTACAGATGGAAATCTTTTGCGCAAATGCTTCTTTTTTTTTTGGTAATCAAATAATGCTGTAAATATTGGATTATTTGAATTACAACGATTGTTCGTGTATAACGCAATCTTACATGTGTTATTTAGAGAATTTCCAGACAGAGAAATAGCGAAAAATTTTAATGTCCATATTTAAAAACAATATTTATTTTTTAATTCGTAGATTTTTTAAAACTGCTAAGTGATACTGCTCGATTTAAAACTAGAATGGATTTTGAAACACCACCTTCGTTAGAGAACACCAGGCAGATATCCAAACTCAAGTTAGATTTTTTTTTCTTCGTGCTGAATAATGCTTCCTTTATTTGGAGTCTTATTTTGGTATAAAAATGGAAGTTTGTTCGCGTTTGAACACAATTTAAATGCTGATAGAGACTAGATTTCTTTTGCTGATCTGATTTATTTATATATATATATATATATATATATATATATATATATATATATATGTATGTGTGTATATATATATATATCTGATTTAGATATATATATATATATATATATACACACTCACACATACATATATATATACACACAGACATATATATATATATATATATATATATATATATATATATATATATATATATATATATATATATACACACACCTACACCTAGTGAGCCAGACAAACCTACCTAGGTTTCACCTAAACGGGTTGTCAGGGTAAGTCGGTAGGTTTCCTCTAACGGTTGTATTGAGCTCTTTTGTTAGTTAGTTGTTTACTCGTATCGGTTTTTTTTCTTTGGACTTCAAACCTGCATCTGTGCGATTTTTTTCGGCAGAATTTCATGTTTGTAACTCTTTCTCTTTTTAAAACCTTTATATAGACACACACATACATATATATATATATATATATATATATATATATATATATATATATATATATATATGTGTGCGTACATATATATATATATATATATATATATATATATATATATATATATATATATACACACACACCCATTATGCATTATTTGAATCTGATCTTTGACCGAGACATTAGGGAATATTTTATTTTAGAATCGAGATTTAGCAATAATTCAGTGTGTTCTTGGGCACATTTTGACATTGAATATCTCGAAAACTATTAAGGATGCCAAAAAAATGCGCCTGACATATTCTGAAAGTATTTAATCTCAACTTTTACATAAAATATTCAAAGATGCTCAATGTGATCACCGTTGGTCACACGCCACACATCAAACCGATAGTCCAATTCATGCCAAATGTGTTCCAGGATTGAAAAAGTTATTACGAGCTGGTTTATCAGTGTCCTGCAACTGTTGGGTTAACTGTATCCTTTAAGGTGTCAAGTGTAGTCGTCTTTTTTTAGACTTGCCAGACAGTTGTTGTAGCAAGCTGAAGTTCCTTACTGGCTTTTTTGATCGATTTACGGGGCATCCGCTCCAAGGTAGTTCGAACTAGCTGAACCGTATGAAGTTGAGAGGCGTCCCTTAGCTGGGCACAAAAACCAATCCTTCAGGAATTTACCATATCATCTCAATATGGACTTCCTTTTTGGTGCCTCTTTTCCGAATTTTGTGCGAAATGCACGGTGAACAAGTGTCCATTATTCAGTTTTTTGCAAATTCAAGGACGCAAATCGCCTTTTCTGGTTAAGTAAACGCTATTCCTGGATCTGAAAGAATATAAAAGAATATCATTAGCATTATAAAATCTTAATGAATTTCGCTTTAAAATGGTACCAGTTTTATGTTACTACCGTTCATAGTTCAGCAGATATCAGGACTTGAAATGTGTCTGAAGCCTTTTGGAAACCCTGTTCTATAGAAAAAGTCAGGATGGTTTGGAGGAGAAAATATCGTTTGGCATTTGTTTTTGGCTTACATTATGTGCTAAAAAGAATATATACTTGAACAAAACGGTGGATAAATAATTAAAGGTTTATTGCAAAAATAGGGCGATAAGAAATAATGTAACAGTTATGCGCACGATCGTGCCAAGTCAATCCAGTAGTGAGTGCTGCTATTGGAAGTTTGGTAGTTCTCGCGTAAGTCCGAGACGTACTGAACAGATCCCAGATAGACTTCTGTAGTCCGGATACTTATATTAGGTTGGTGCAAAAATAATGTCTTTTTCTCACATATGTTACTATGTGAGAAAACGACATTATTTTTGCACCAACCTAATAGTTAATTACCACCTATAGTGTAGTCACTCACTGGCGTCTCAGGTTATTCCATTAAATCACAATGAAATGTTTAGAATTTGTGTTGGATTAGTATTAATTTATTATCACTAGTGTTAAAGGAGAATGGAGTGGGGCGTCTCAAATCAAAATTCATTTATACTTGAACAAAGAATATCTCCCAAAAATATATAAGAAATGAAAACCAAAATATTCATTGATTTAGGATATAGATTTAGTAATAGAAAACGCGTTGTTATGGGCACATTCCGGTGTTACACAATCATTTGTCACTACACATCTACTTGAATAAATATGGTCACCTTTCAAAAACCATCGAACTTAAGTATAGCGGCATGATAAAGAAATTTGGCTGAGTCCATGAAAACTAACATAGATAGACACATATATAGATAGATAATGTGATCGATTAAATGAATTTAATGAATGATTAAATGAATTGCTATATATATATATATATATATATATATATATATGTATATATATATATATATATATATGTATGTGTGTGTGTGTGTGTGTTATGGGACCTTACCCATAATAAAATAATGGACTATTCCATGCGTAATAAATACGGGAGGAAGCAAAGAGTTCAGACCGAAGTCGGGCGACCGGCTGATCGGCTAATCGGTTGAACTCTCTACTTTCGGGCGGGGAGGAACCCGAACGAGGCTACGCCGAAGGGCGGAGTCTCTTTCGGGGAGGTAGACCGACCCTGAACCCGTTTATACGGGTTCAAAGGGTATATTTTTGCCCGAGCCCACGGGCTCGGAAACTCCACGTTAAACCCGCCTTGTGCCACATGATGCCCTCGTGGTGGGTGACTAAATACCGTTCAGTCCGAAGTCGGACGACCGGCTGACCGGCTGATCAGTTGAACTCTCTCCCTTCAGGCGGGGAGGAACCCGATCGAGGCTACGCTGAAGGGCGGAGTCACTTTCGGGGAGGTAAACCGACCCTGAACCCGTTTATACTGGTTCAAATGGTATATTTTTGGCCGAGCCCACGCGCTCGGAGATCCCACGCGCGGAGATCCCACGCGCGGAGATCCCACGTTAAACCGGTCTTGTGATACACGATGCCCTCGTGGGGTGTGATTAAATACTGTTCAATCTGAAGTCGGACGACCGGCTAATCGGTTGAAATCTCTGTCTTCGGGCGGGGAGGAACCCGAACGAGGCTACGCCGAAGGGCGGAGTCTCTTTCGGGTAGGTAAACCGACCCTGAACCCGTTTATACGGGTTCATAAAGTATATTTTGGCTGATCTCACGGGCTCGAAGATCCCACGTTAAATCGGCCATGTGGCACATGAAGCCCTCGTGGTGTGGTGACTAAATACTGTTCCCTCTGAATTCTGGAATTCAGGCTGAAGTCTGGAATGAGGTCCGTCAGAAGTCCGTTAATCAGTCAGTCAGAGCGAGAGAGTCAGTCAGTCGAGTCAGAGGCAGTCCGAAACAGAGTCGTGCTCAGACAATTACTTCTAAACCTGATTGTTCGTACTAACACTTTCTACCTCTCTGTATATATTCCTGTTTGTAATATATCTGTGTTATTCTATATCCGTATTCGAGTTCTTCTTATTGGTTCTACCTTGGACTATCACCGTGGTACAAGGAGCCGGACAATAACCGTGTCGGCGAGCGATTTGAACTCATTCGATGGAAGAAAAAAAAATCGTTAGCCACAGTATAACAGTGGCGACGAGCGATTCGAACTCATTCGGTGGAAAAAAATTTGTTCGCCACAGCATAACAGTGGCGACGAGGAAACCAACTCACTTTCGGGGAGGTAAACCTACCCTGAACCCGTTTATACACGGTGGACTTTCTTTTTTTTTTTTTTGCTATATGTCACACATAACAATCTGGTAAACCCTCTAAGATAAACCAACTCCCTATTCGGAGGACATATTTTTTTCCGTCGCACGTAATAGTGAACGACGATTAAATTCTAAAAGAAAAAAAAAAGAAAAATTTTCATTTCTTGATATCAAATTTCACTGACAACAAAGGAAAGTTGTTTTTTTTGCGAGCACAGGCTACATAATATCAGGTTACATAAAAAAATACGTTAACATGGAAGATCTTAAGTCAACCATTATGGAACTTATCAAAATCCAGTTTGAACAACAACAACAAAGGTACGAACAAAAACATCTGGAAATGAAAGAATTATTGATACGTGCAATGCCAAATAAGGAGCAAAAACCCGAGAACGAATCAGAAATCTCTCAAGACGCTATTTGGAGTAATATCGAAGATTTCAAGTACGCACCCGATGAAGATAAAACTTTTGCAAATTACTTCCGGAGGTATGAAGATCTATATGATTTTGACTGCGACGATTGGTCAGACGCACATAAAGTACGCCTTTTATTAAGAAAATTAGGCACAGGCGAATATACCAAATTCGTTGATTATATCCTTCCCAGAAAAACAAGCGAGTTAACGTTCAAAGAATCTATAAAATTGCTAACGGAACTTTTCAGCCATAATACTTCACTATTTCATAAAAGATGGAAATGTATGAACCTTACAAAACGGATAACGAATATTACGTATCTTTCGCATCCATTGTTAATAAAAATTGTGACCATTTCAAATTATCGGAACTCAGCGCTGACAACTTCAAATGCTTAATTTACGTCCAAGGTTTGGTTTCAACCAAAGACGCAGAAATGAGACGTAGAATACTTACTAAATTGGAAAATGAACAAGATCTGACACTTCAAAAACTATCCGAAGGCTGTCAGAGATGCGTCAGCGTAAAAAAGACTCTAGAGGCATAGAACAAGCTGTCATGACATATATACGCAAAGTACGAAGACAAACAAATTTTCCCACCTCACAAACAATCCGAACTAATTTTCCCACCACAAGAACAGGTAATACAACATTTTCTAATTATAATCAACATAACAAGAAACTACCACCAAGTCCATACTATTGTTGTGGGACTTGGCATTGGGTTAAAGACTGAACATATCGTGCTAAAACTTGCCTATCATGTAAAAAAATTGGTCACAAAAGTTCTCACTGTTGGTATAGAAAAGAAAGCAGAATAAGAATTACGAGGACCGACAAAACAGATGAGAGTAATATAAGAAAATATGTACAAGTTGAAATGCAACACGGAAAAGTTAGGTTACGGCTGGATTCTGGCTCAGACTTAACTATCATAAATCTACAAACATGGAGAAAATTGAACAAACCTGTCATGTTAAAAACGGATGAAATTGCGAGATCAGTTACGGGAAGAATGATAAAATTCGACGGTGAAATAATCACAAACATAGCATTTAACGGAATGACGAAAAAAATAAAAATGTACGTCTTAAGAAATACCGAAAACCTATTCGGAACACCCTGGATGCAAAAATTCGAATTGTGGGATATAACTATTAGCACCTACTGCCAGAATACAAAAAGCTTATCAACCGAGGCAGACAAATTAAAAGGAAAACTAAAAACGAGTTTCCCCGAAATATTTTCGGCAGGTCTCGGAAGATGAAAGAAAATGGCAGCTAATATCAAAATAAAGGATAACGTTCAACCAGTTTTGAAGAAAAAAAAAGGAATGTACCGTTTACGTCAATAGAAAAGATTGACCAAGAAAAACGTCTAGAAAAAGAAAATTTACTGAACATTTGGAAATAGATCCAAAGAAAAAAAGATATTAAAAAACCCCTGCTACGCAAAATTTTCTAAAGGTGGATGTCATGGAACCTTACCCATAATAACATAATAGACTATTCCATACGTAATAAATACTGAGCCTCAAGAGGAAGCAGTGAGTTTAGCCCGAAGTCGGGCGACCGGCTGATCGGCTGTTCGGTTGAACTCTCTGCCTACGGGCGGGGAGGAACCCGAAGGAGGCTACGCTAAAGGGCGGAGTCTCTTTCGGAGTGGTAGACCGACCGTGAACCCGTTTATACGGGTTCAAAGGTCATATTTTTGCCGGAGCTCATGGGCTCGGAAACCCCACGTTAAACCGGCCTTGTGCCACATGATGCACTTGTGGTGGGTGACTGAATACCGTTCAATCCGAAGTCGGACGACCGGCTGACCGGCTGATCCGTTGAGCTATATGCCTTCGGTCGGGGAGGAACCCGAACGAGGCTATGCCGAAGGACGGACACTTTCGAGACGTAAACCAACCCTGAACCCGTTTATACTGCTTCAAAGGGCATATTTTTTTCCGAGACCACGGACTCGGAGATCCTACGTTAAACCGGCCTTGTGCCACATGATGCCCGCGTGGTGGTGGGGGTGATTAAATACCGTTCACTCCGAAGTCGGGCGACCGGTTGACCGGCTGATCGGTTGAACTCTGTCTTCGGGCGGGGAGGAACCCGAACGAGTCTACGCCGAAGGGCGGAGTCTCCTTCGGGGAGGTAAACCGACCCTGAACCCGTTTATACGGGTTCAAATAGCATATTTTTGGCCGAGCCCACGTTAAACGGGCCTTGTGCTACTTGATGGTCTCATGGGGGGTTTGACTAAATATCGTTCCGTCTGAAGTCTGGAGTGAGGCCCGTCAGAAGCCCGTCAGTCAGTCAGAGAGAGCGAGTCAATCAGTCGAGTCAGAGGCAGTCCGAAACAGAGTCGTGTTCAGACAATTACTACTAAAACTGATTGTTCGTACTAATACTTTCTACCTCTCTGTATATATTCCTGTTTGTAATATATATATGTGTTATTCTATATCCGCCTTCGAGTTCTTCTTTTATTGGTTCTACCTTGGACTATCACCGTGGTACAAGGAACTGGACCATAACAATATATATATATATATATATATATATATATATATATATATATATATATAAGATATAACGATATATAATTTTGTATATGAACAAGCACTATTTAGAAAAATATGGCAAACTCAATTTTTTTTTTTTTTTTGTGACCAGCTGCATCCTTTCGGTTTTCATTAGAGTAACTTTGTTAACGTTACCACGCGCTACAGATCCGCACGAAAGTAAACGCAGGTAGTTTCAAAATTTAAAACAAAATAATTTTAAAGAATGTTTTTTTTTTATTTACTGAAGGAAGAATTTACTCTATTAAATGCAGGAATTCACAGAATGAATAGATTGGAGAAACTTTAAGAAGTTTAAACAAGAGACTATATGAACACAAAAGGGACATTTTAAATAACAACACACAAAACTCATTGGTTGTTCACCCTAACAAAATGGATCACATTTTTGTCATGGGGAATGCGACTTTGAGTAAAAGAGAATATAATCCACTGAGACGAAAATGTCTGGAAAGTGCCTTAATCGATAGTTATGTCACGATATATCTGAGTCTAGACTCTTACGATATACCACCAATCATGGTAGATTTTATATTGTCTCGGTGTGGGATAGTTAGAGAGAAAGATGATTGAGAGAAAAAGGAAAAAAATACTGATGATTTTGACTAGATGGAAAACAATTTCTTTTATAAAATTGCTTTCAAAAGTTTTGAAACTACCAGCGTCTCTCGTTACGTAAGCATGTTCAGACGTGACAACGTCAACAAAGCTCCGTCCGTTGGAATCATAATGGATGGATGTTTTCCCAATTGGTTTATCTGTATTTATTTACAGGTGAATTGTTTATCATAAAATAACAAATCTTCATACTTTAATAAAAAAAATCTCTTAAATGCTCGTATTTCAATAATTTATTTATTTTTTTTTTTGTTAGAAATACCTTTCACCTATGTCAAAAATGTTCATGTAAATCAACCAATACACAGCGAACCATCAGTGAAAACATTCCGTCACTTAATCAATTACTCTGATATTTGATGCTTTGAGAGATTTTAATTAGATTTAAGATAAGGGCCATAAATCCTAAAAAAAAAAAAAAAGAAACTAGATATTTTGGGACGCCATCTCTTCACATATAAAACTGTATTTACTGGAAAATGTATAACAATATATTGAGGCCAAGGAAATACCTGAACACAGCGGGGTTACATTTGTCGCTAATGAGACACGAAACCTGTTGATATCTTGCCTCGTGTTATTAAGAAATTGATTGAGAAAATGAGTTATTTTTTTTTTATTAATTTAAATTGCCAGACTGTCATAGTGTGCTACATGAAAGAGTTGACAGCAGGTTACCTGTTTTGCTTAATCTACAAACAAAGAAGGAACATGCCAAAGTATTATATATATATATATATATACATATATATATATATATATATATATATATATATATATATATATATATATATATACAGGCACACACACAGACACATATATATATATATATATATATATATATAGAGAGAGAGAGAGAGAGACTGACAGACAGACAGAAAGATATATATATATATATGTGTGTGTGTGTGTTTACAGGGAGCGATAGGTAAATTCTACCCATATTATGTTTTTAATTTTTAGAATGCCTGTATGTTTTAGATCGTGTCGACTGAACACTATAGTAGGTCCTGTTGTGCACCGTCTCTGAGAAAAAGAGCGCGGTAACGCAAGCAATTAGGAAACAGCATGCTGTACTCGTTCACTTTTATGCCGGGTTCTCCAACACGAACATTTCGGAGTGTTTTGGTCATCAATCTGATGACAGTGCAAAAGATTCTAATAGAATTGGATGATATATCCAGTCAGCCTCATGGTGTTTGAAAGTGATCAATAGTGATGGCGACGTTATGCCTCCATCCGTCTTCACCCCAGACTCAACACGGATACCAACACCAAGTGACCTGGGTCATAAGGGTGGCTTCTAGAAGACAGTGTATCTGGCAACTAGACTCTACAGCATGCCACACAAACAGGAGAACCCACCCGTGACTGTCGGACGATTTATGTTACAATTTTTGGATACATTATGTACTAGTGAGTTAGCCCAAATGCCTGGACTCACTTTTTAATCCACCAATAGAAGGTTAACCAATCAGAAGACGTAGAATATTCAATCCGTCGTGTATAAAGGCGGCCATTTCCTTTAATATACCCGAATGTCCAGTTCCAGCTTGTTAGGCGAAGAGAAACAGAAGGACGAACTAAGATCTGCTACTTTTACCGGGATATCCACTGCTAACCTGAAATACGCTTCCCTGCTGTCTTCGAAATATTCACTGCTAACCTCTGGATTCTATACTCGAAGACGACCGTCATCATGAACAACAATTTCTGCGACGACATAACCCCTTACTAACTCCCCAGACTGCAATCCCCTTGATTATTATCTGTGGGGAGCAGTTGACTGAGTGACGAACAAAACCCCTCGTAACACCAATGATAATGGCAGTATTCATCCACAAAGTGGTCGAGGTTGAATCCAATAGCGATTTCATTGAAAAAAATACTATTAGGTATTTCAAGATTTTGTGCAATTTTGGTAAATATATCTGTTAATATGAGATGTCAGTTTTATTTTCATTTTTACACAATTTAGAAGACAATTTATCCATCTTAATATCATGTATAGAGCGTATGCAAATATAAAAGCGCACATTGAGGTCAACAACGAAGAGCGATGATCTGTTTCATTGCCGGACGAATGTAAGTATTTTAATCCTGGACATTAAGTGTGCAGAAATTGCCGAAATTTTCTATAAATCTGAACGCGTTCTAATTGAAAATGAAAAATTGATTTATGTACATAAGGATGGTCATTGATATGCTTTATTGATTTTGGCCGTTTTCACAGTTATTATTATTGGGTATTGTCTTTTAACACTGCCATAACTTGCTGATACCTTTTTTTCCCATCACTCTAGATATTTATCTTATATATATGTATATATATATATATGTATATATATATATATATATATATATATATATATATATATATATATATATATATATATATATATATATATGAAGAAATATACTCTTAAGGTGTGCTATATTAATGGAATAAAGTACTCAATATCAGGGAAAGAGCGTGTGTAAATATAAAAGTGAACATAGAAGTCAACACCTAGAGGCGACAGTCCGTTTCATGCTAGGCGAAATTGTCAGGCCACGAGACTCTTGTCCTGAGGATTGCATTTAGCATGAAACAGACTTTCGCCTCTAGTGTTGATTACTATGTTCACTTTTATATATATATATATATATATATATATATATATATACATGTGTGTGTGTGTGTACATGTTAGGTTAATATAATGAATACAAGAATAGACGAAAATACAGAAAATTTTTACAGTTAAACAAGCTTTATATCGAGAAAAGAAAATACGAATGCAAGTTGAATGGAGATATTTTTGGGCATTGCCAATAAACACGGCCATAACGTGCTGATCGCTTTTGAAAAAGAAAACAATTTTCCATCACTCTCTTTCTCTCTCTCTCTCTCTCTCTCACTCTCACACATACTCTACATACCTACATACATATATATATATATATATATATATATATATATATATATATATATATATATATATATATATATATATATATACACCTGTTCGGCTATACACACTTTACATCCAGAAATACTTATACGAATGCAAGTAAAATTGAATAAAATGCCTTAATCACAGTACCCATATATATATATATATATATATATATATATATATATATATATATATATATATATATATATATATATATATATATATATATTAGAGGATTACTTAACCTGATGCTATTTTAATCATTTATCTGCCGTTCAAAACGAGTATAAACAGTGCAATGTAGCAATAAAGCAATCAATATTGTGTTTAAAGGATTATCGTCTCCAAATCAGACCACAATAACGATTCTAACACGATTTTTAAACTACCACCAGGCATTCTTGACACCCAACAAAACCCGTCCATCAGCCAGAAACAAAGTGAGACATGAAAGATCGAACTACGTATACATCTTACATGTCTCTCAAGGTCCAACACTTACATAACCATTTTGGGCTGAAGCGTTGTGTATGGTATCGTTTTTGCTCCTATCGCAGATAATTCTGGCCTTGTGTCTCAGATTAGGGTTAGAGTTAAATATCCATGGCCGTTCACATCATTATCCGCAGTCCGTTGTAATGTCTTCAATTAGCTCCTTGCAGCATACCCGTGACACAGTAGATTGAGGGTTGTCAAATATCACCAGAATTTCTGAAAAATAATTTACCATTCTGTTGATGACCACTATCGTAAGCCGTCAAACCTCTGATAATGTACCTTGTCGTGACAGGAAAAGCTGAGCCCGTGTCCACACTAACTATGCATATACGGTGTAACTCGGATATAAGAAAGTTGTCGGGACCGGAGAAGAAGTATCTTATATCCGGGTTTCTCTTATATCCGGGTTTCTCTTATATCCGGGTTTGGTCTATTTTATTTAGGTAAGTATGGATCTAATTTGGGACCAGATAAAATCTCTCTTATATCCGAGTTTCTCTTATATCATGGTCTCTTATATCCGGGTTACACTGTAATATGGTAGAATATAGTTCCGGTCATTTCCAGAGGCCAGTGTAATAACGATAGAGGTGGGTACAATGGTGATGCTATAGGCGTTCATAGATGGGATAAGAATGATCTTAAGCAAAAATCAAAATGTTCGGATAAGCTTTCCAAGAAATAGGACGGAAGATAAACATTTCCATATCAAAAAACAATGATCTTGAAAATCAACAGAAAGCAGTAATGGAACGTAAGCTGAATCAAGCATAAAAATGTCGAATTAGTAGATACTAATTATTTCATATAACTCGGTGTATGAATTAGTTATAGCAAATTTATTACAGGTGAGATAATTAAAAATAGAATAATCTCTACTAGGGGTAATTTCTCCCAACACCTCAAATTTCTATAAAACCAAATTATGACTATATTTCTGAGATGAGGTATTATGTACAATATTTACATTATTCGGACTATTGTCCTCATCTTTGTCGCCATGTTTATCACAACGTTTCGGCCGTTGTACGCTCCGGCCTTCTTCAGGTGTTTGGAATGTCGAACTGAACCCTTTTATTTCGCTCACTGGGGTAGACTGTTCTAGTTCCATGTGCTATGTCTAATGGATGTCAGTTTATCTGCTGTTAATTCCCCTCTCAAAGTTCTCCACCGCTTTAACAAGGTATTGAACTCACACTCGTGGTGTCTTGTCACTGCATCTAACTAACACCTTTTTCCACTGTGCCATGTGTCTTTGAGCACCAAAGCATTAAGTAAAATCTCGAAACTTTCTTAAATATTCCCCTAATTACGAGACTTTTATATAGAATTCATTTATGCTGAATATGTAGTTCGTAGTT